>CM054181.1:26663356-27218356 GCA_028829895.1 Sinotaia quadrata
TTAATTCACAAATGTGAGATTTTCTTTTCTAATCTTACTATTGTTTCATATGCTTTTCAATATAAAAAAGAAACAAAAGAAATAACTTTGATAAATCTGACAAGGGTGGCAAAGAACATGGAGTACCTATCCTGATTTCTGAAATTCATGAGGGGCAGCCTGCAGATCGCTCAAAGGGATTATATGTAGGTGATGCCATCTTAATGGTGAATGGTCATGATTTACGCAACACCAAACATGCGGAAGCTGTCAAAATTCTGTCACAACAGGTATATAACTCAGTATTTTTCTAAAGAACTGTTTTCTTGTCTTTTTGCTTAACTTGAATATTCTTATGGCTAAATTTGGATTACAACTTTTATATATATTATATTACCCTGTTTACTTTGATCTTTTGACAAGCTAGAAATTCAGCATTTTCCTTTTTTTTCACTAAAATATTTTATTTTTTTATTCTCTTGAAATTTTTCAGAAATGTTTTATGATCAATTTACAAAGTTTACAATTTGGGGACAACAACAACAAAAAATAAAACCAAAACAGACAAAATTTATGATGTAGTAATGGTGGAGGCAGCTCACTACTATTTTATAAAGCTAATTTTAAATAAAGAGAGATTATCAAATTTAGTTTTGATTGAGGACAATAGTGTTGGATATATATATAACATAAAAGAATTTATAGTCATTTCAGTTATATAATAGCAGTTTAGAGCTAACACCTTGTTCACATTTTTTTAAAATTAATTTTTATACTTTTCCATTCATTTGAAAGCTGAATATCTCAGAAACAAATAAAGATTTTAATATAAGCTATATTTTTTCTCTTAATTGTTTGTAATAAAATCATTTCAGTGTGATACTGTTTATTTAAAGAATTATTTTAATTTAATAATTCTTTTGTGGATTTTTTTTAATTTCTAACTGTTGGTGCATTTGAATTTGAATTTCTAATTGCTGCTTTATAAATAAAGCTAATTATAGAAGATGAGAATTACATAAAATTATGTTTCGCATGAGGAAAACAGTAATAGAAATGTATCATATAAATTACAATCAGGTTCATTTCACTTGTGTAAAAGCAGTTTCCTGTTACTCTATTTTAAAGCCATCTTAAACATTCCCTTCCTCTACAAAACAGCAAACCACTAAAAAAAATGTACACCTACTTTTGGTATCCTATCATTTTCTAAATGTGCATAGTAGTCATCTTCATGATACAGCCCTGTTGTAATAGCTAGGCACTCCATTTAAAATACTAGGCACTTGATTTCAACTTTCCATCTATTACTTATAATCCTAAAAATTATCAGTGTTAGCTACTCAGTTTCAACTTTTCCATCTTTCTTTTGATTAAATATGGTGTTACATGTATTTCAAAATCCAGAGTCTCATAAAGTGCTGACCATTTATTCTCATAGTTTGTAATAGAAGGTCTCATACATGTTTCATCTTAAGCTTGAAACATGTCAGAAATTCTCTTCATCACTACTTTTATCAGTTAGAACTTTTACACATTTAATTGAACAAGTTTTCGATGGCTGTATGATAAATCTTTCTTTCCAAGGTAATGTTTGGAATGCCCACTTGAGGCACTACTTCATAAATTATTTTCTAAGAGTATTTGCCAAACATCATTTAGTAAATGACCTTGACCATCATTTCTTTAAATGAGTACTTTGATGTCTCTGTTTCATGAATATGACAATTCAACATAATGCTGGCCATATGAAAACTTCCTTAATTCCTTTCTCCCTTTCTTGATTATAAGTCACAGTGTGAATGAAAATTCGAGCAAATAACCTTGACTGTCGGAGTTTTTAATGAGTACTTTGAATGTGACAATGTAATATAAATCTGGCCATGTGAAAAAAAAAAATAAAAATCCCATGTGCTCTAAGGTCAAGGACACTTTAGCATCATTCCAGAAAACTCCCAAGTGCTCGAAAGTAAACTGGCTGTTTTAAAAAAAGACACATGCTTCAAAGTCAAGGTCACTTTAGCATATATACACATAGAGAGCTGAAAAGCTAAATATAGATCTTTAGTCATTTTGAGAATAACTCTTTTTACAAGTTTTGATAATTATCTTTCATTATCAAGAAAATCTATTGGATTTTGGTGGGTTGCTAATTCTTGCAAAAATTCATCAGTTGGTTTAACAAACCCTGAAATTTCTTTATATTTTTTCCAGTTGTGAAGCAATTTTCTTCCCTTTATACCATCACACCTAATTATGGACCCTAATTAATCTTAAGAACTTTTTATAATTAATATAATAAAGATATTAATAATTAAATTTCTATGAAGGGCTTACTAATCTTGTTCACACTTATTATATTATCCTTACTTTGAAAGTATTATGACTAGAATCATCAGTAATAAATTAAATTATGTGTAACTAAATTTAGACTGTGAAACATGCACCAACATTTGTAGTATAAGACTCATTGTTTAAAGATTCTGTGCCTATGTTTTTACTGGAAAATCCAGATTGGCTTGGGTCCTAAGGTTTCTGGATTAGAGATCCACTACTCGCAAATGTGTGATGTGTGTGTGAAAAGTTTGTGTACTTTCAAATGTATATGGGTGAGCACTTGCACCCACACACAAATATTTATGTTTTAAAGAATGCTGTAATGACATCACACAACATATTTAAGTATGTGTGTTCGCATTCCTACAAGTAGCACTGTGATTAGCGGCATAAAAATAGTACACTTAGGGACAGTCTAACATATCAGTTATAATTATGTTAATTAAAATGTATTATGATTATAATATTTGTGCATTTACATCATAGTTGAAACGACATGATGTAGTTATAATTAATCAGCACTAGGGACAGCCGTGTGCCACAAACAATATAATACACATATCTATATAATTGTATTTTGCATACACCAGTAAATAAATATAAAGACAGTTTCATATGTTTAGTAAGTAAATGATAAATAACATAAGTAACATCTAGAAAATACATTTGCAGTATAATGGCATTATAAAATGCAGCAGTGAACTAATAAAATATACAGAATTTTTATATAGAGAGATATTTTCAGATCATAGAATATTTACTTACAGTATTTTTCTATCAAATTAATTAAAATTATAAGCAATAAAAGATATAGAAAAACCCCTTATCTCACTTACAGAGTAAAAAGTGCAGCACATAGCTTGAGATTATTGATAAAATGAGACAGTGTTTCTGTGTTGATTAATATCGTAGATCTACATTTGCTCTCAACTAATAATAGATAGCAAAAGAAAGTAGTTAGGATCCAAGCCCTTGTATATTGAAAAACAAAGTAAGAATATTTGGAAACTGACTAGCATTTTCAACATGCAAATAGGTTTATATTCTTCCACACCAGAACATATGTACAAACCAGGTAAACTTACCTACAGAAACAAAAAAAATTATAAAAAAAATAAAAGTAATTTTTAAAAAAATACAGATAAAATTTTAAAAAATTAAAAGTAATCATGGATATTAAACATACACACACACTGAACTGAGAAGATAAAGACTTATTAAGAGGAAAAGCTGGGGCCATTTATACTTAGTTAAAAGCAGAATCATGGAGCCTGGAAAAATAGTGATTGTATTTAGTACAAGAAAAAAATGTGTGCATGTCATAACACATAATGTCAAAGTAATGTGTACTATTCACAGATTTTCTTAAAGTTTTTTTTTTTTTTAACTTCTGTTTGATCACCCTTGGTATTTCCAAAGTTGAGATTTATTTATTTTTTGTTTTTTATTTTTTTGGGGGTTATGTTGGATTGGATTGAGAGGAGGATGTTTGTTGTTGGGTTTTTTTGTTTCTTTTTAAATGATGTTGCTTTTTTAACTTTTAGCTTAGACTTGGGATATAAAACATTCCTATTAGTACAGGTATAAGATAGTACAAGAAAGAAAATTTTAATGGTATTTGATTTAATTTTCAACTTTGATATTTTTCCCAGCAAGGGGAAATCACAATGGATGTGATGTTTGTTGCACCAGATGAAGACAGTGATGATGATAACAATGAATTTGAAGATGAACATGGATTCCGGTGAGTTAAAATATTTTTTTAAAGTATGATTCTCTTACAATTTATATAGTTTAAATTTATAAATATTTTCTATTGTTTCAAAAAAATCAACAATAATAATTTTGAATAATCAAAAATCAGAAGAAAAATATTATTTAGTGCAAACTGGTTAAGAAGTAAAATTATGATCAAGATCTGGATTATTAAATCATTGTAAATAAAACAAATATTTACCGTAAATAGTATTTTTGTCTGTATTAACATATTTTTTTGTTTGTGAGTTTCACATCAGATCAGGATTGTGACTTTTAAACTTAAAGCTGAAAGGAATAAAATGAACTGATTTAAAGAATTAAATTTAAGGTACCTGATATTTTGGGTACTCACAAATGTATAATAATTTTACAATGCTGAAGAACAGTTTTCATATTTGTCTTTATATTTCTATCAGGTATCGAATTTATGATGATGAAGTATTTGGCAAGACAAAGGAAGAAAGGAGGCAAGACAGTAATGCAAGCCAACATTCACTAGCCAATGGTCCTCTAAGTCCAGGGGCAGTCAATGGGAATTCTCAATCATCTGCACAAGCAAAGTAAAAGCAGGCACTAATCTTGTATTTTTCTGTTGGAATTATTATTTTGAGTAGCTGCAATCAACTAATGTTAAGCATGGAATTATTTTCTTTAAAGATTTATGCTGACTTAAGTGAATATGACCATGATAAAAATAAGTAAATAAAGGTTTTTATATAATGCATATTGATCTTTTACATAGTCTACATAGTCATTAGCCATTAAAATAAAATATTTCCCAACATCTTTTCATTCTAAATAAAGAATTGTTAACCAAAAGTAGCTGTTGGCCATGAGTATCTTTCAAAACTCTGTGTATTGTTTTGATATAGCTGTTGATTAAAACTAAATTATCAACTATTTCATCATAGTTCATACCCTTTGCAAACAATAATTTATTAATATTTTACACTATTGAAAACTTACATGAAATTATTGATTGCTTTACTTGCAAAGATAGGTCTAACTAAAGTTTTCTATATGTAGATGGTTTTTTTTGAGGTATGTATGTACATTAATATTGCCATTATAAGAAATTGTATTTAAATATAAGTACATTGCATTCTAATCCCAAGGTCTAGATTATTTAGAGTTTATGTTGATATTCTTTTATTTTGTTTCACATGAGATTGTGAAAAATCATATTTACTCTGTTATTTTATAGATTTTGATTGATTTATTTTTTACAAACTCACAATGACACTGCAGAAAGCATATGACTTAATTAAGCTTTATACTCTTAAAATTTGTGTGACTGTTAATGGTGGATTGTGTTTCTGATTGGTATTGCAGCAGTCTTGAAAATGGCCAAGGGATAGTAACCAGGAGTAAAATTGAAGGTTCTACTCCTACCACTACAAGTGTTACCACATCTACATCTACTACACCAAAAACATCTATTGCATCAGTTGATTCTGGCAACAATCAGCCATCTAAAACACCCACGTTACCTGCTTCTTCAGCTTCCAGTTAATTTAAACAACTGGAGTTGCATTTAGTGTTTGCACTTAATGAAAACATAGGAGAGTTGTACTAAGTACCGTGATCCAGAGTTTCTTGGTCACATTCAGCATTCTAATTGTTTCCTAACTCACATGTTATAAAGTACATTTAATTGTCCCAAACTGGTAATAGACTGATAAATGTATGTTTAAAAAAAGATTGTCTTAAAGAGTGTTATTACTTTAAAAAAATAAAATATGTGTTACATGCCATTCCATTCTTTAGAAAAAGTCCTTTTGATATAGTTTCTTGTTTCATGTGTTGCGTGTATTGTGATAAGTCTGATATTTCAACACATTTTTTTGTAGTAAAATGTGAAATATTTGTCAGTAAAGTTAAACATACACTAGTGTTAAATCCAAGTGATAACTTTTTACCGAGATGGTCCACTGCAAGATGTGTTTTATGGATTACATAATTTTCGTACATTTTTATTTTATAGCAGCTTTTTATTAAACTAAATTGTTTGTTCTGGGAGCTTTTGTTTTTTAAATTTTTTAGTCCCATTTGAAATCAACAGTTTTTGCATGCCTTTTCTATCCTTTATTTTATGAGCTGTAAATAGCATGCATGACAGTAAAAAATTTTAAATGGAATGACTATTAATTTAATTCACATAGTCCAAAATACAGTACTATATTTTATTTTACATTGTGTACAATAATTTAATACTTGGCTTAGTTTTAAACTATGCCACAATACTGTAAGTCTGGGCAGTTCTTGTGAAAATAAAAGTAATTAAACCTGTATATAGATAAATATATATATTTGTGCACATGAGTGTTTGTTAAAGATGTATATTAAACTAAATTATACTGTTTGTTGAATATGATTTGACAAAAATAATATTTATATTGAATAAAGATCTGCCAAGTGATAATAATCATTTTATAATAAAACAATTTTGATGTCTTTTTTTCCCCCCCTAATATTTCACTTTGTTAATTAGTTTTGTCATCATATAGAGTGTATATTTTAAAATTCAAATATAAAATAACCTTTTTCTTCAATTTTTAAAATTTTAACTGTCTTGTCTAATGTAAAAGATGCTGGGTTTTTGTTTATGGTTTCTGTTACCATTCTAGCATACTCATTGTGGGGGTGGGGAGGTTGGGCTGGTTAATATTAATTTTTTTAAAAATATTTATGTTTAAACCGTGTATCCGCTAGCTACCACAAAAAAATAAGATACTTTGTGGAAATGATTCTGTATGATTTTTAACCAAATCTTGAGTCCCTTAAATGAGGTAAGATTTCTCTTCTTTTTTTCAAAACAATTTTTCTATTTGATTTTATACATAAGACAAATATTTACAAAACTTCTGTCTAAATTTATCTATTGAAGTATATTAATAGAAATTCAAATTACTGTTAAACATCCTTTTCCATCCAGTCTGTGACCACAACATAAGAGATATCTTACTTTAATGAAATGTCCAGGTTTCTTTGTCTCCAAAATAAATACTGGATGAAAGAATTTTTATTCTCTGAGTTTATCCCTGATTACAGAAACTTAAAAATCCACTTGATCAATTTGCTTGGGAAGCAAAAGTTAAAGCAGTGTTTAGCTGTTAACAATGCCTTTGTGATGTCCAGGCTTTTGTATATACCCTGACTCTTCTTAAACTCCCCTATTGAATGTATCTCTCCACTCAGGCTAAAGCCCTACAAATTGCCTTGGGGTGCCCCAGTCAACATCCAACATTGTTGGATAAGCTAAGAATGGACAAATTCCCATTCAGATACTTATAATAGAAAGATCAATCTAAACTACAGACAATGCCCAATGACCACCCAGCTAAAACAATCCTTGCCCAAACATCAACCATTAAAAACATTACAGATGAAATAGAAACAATGATGGGAAAGAAACTAATATTGAATCATTCCTTCACAAACTGACAGAAGTACCACTAAGCAACATAAATCACCACAAACAGATAGAACACTAGAAAAATTTAACAAAATCAACCCCCCTGACCTCATTAAAAATATGTTTCTAAATAACTAAAGGATGTTTTCTCAGACTGAGTGGAAGTATACATGGATGGCTTCCATGATCCTGTAACAGGAAGAACAGACATACGGATTTAAATACCCAACGATCATGACACTAGCCTTAGAACCACAGACAACACTTAATCTTCACAGCTGAGATGATGGCCATTAATGGGTCACATTCAAGCTACATAAAACAAACCAGAAAACACTAAATATCTTATAGACTCCCCGTCAGCTGTGAAAGCTGTAGAAAAACATACAGGGGGCAGACCAGACATTAGTTATCTAATAATAGACCAAGTGCAAAAACTGAGGGAATGAAGTTAAGCTTATATGGATCCACGCCTACATTAACATACCAGGCAATGAATAAGCACCAAATTTATAAAGAAAATCACCCATCTAACAACCATATGAACCTCATCAAAATCCAACATCAAAAAGGAAAAGTACATAGAAAATAAAATAAGAGAAAAAATAAATAACGTTATACACAACTACATAGAACAAACGTTATAAACATAGTCCTCCACCAAGTCCCCAAATACCCCTATAACCTGCCCTCACCTCAATCCCCAGCATGATATCAGCCTAGGCCAGAAGCACTTCCCATAAATTAAGTAAGAAACTTCAATTAAATTTACTATGATTAACCTTTTCTATTGTAAGGCTGTGTCCACAACATTAGCTGGTATCCTACTTTAGTAACATAGCCAGGCTTCTTTGCCTCCAAATTTCTGTTTGATAACATAATGTATAATAATCCTAATGGTGAATTACTTTTCTTTTTACTTTGTTTTTATATATATATCTTCCCTTAGCATTCCTTTTGGCTGTTATGGCTATTTGTGGCCATTCCTCTGTATAGCTGAGAGCAGACAAATCTGCCATCACTATTATTATTTTTGGTTGCATTTCTCTGCATGCTGAAGACCCTTTAAAAAGTTCAGATCAAAAGTAAACACATTTTTTGTGTGTGCCTGTGATGAAAGCTGTTCTTGAAAGATTAATTTCAAATGAGCAGCAAATTCTTTATGTTATAAAAGTATGATTTCAACATCACTATATTTTAACAATTTCCAGAATCAAGCTAGTCACAATGTTTGGCAATCTGTGAATTTCGCTGGCTTTTTCTTAGTATTTATGGCAGAAATTTGAGTATGTGTAAAGTCTCTGTATGTGTTTATGCATGTGAATCCCAGTAGAGAAACCATTAACTAGTAATATTTGATTAATAATTTCAGTCTTAGTACTCCCAGATTATAGTTCATAAAATAAAGACCAGGACATATCAATATATGTGTTAGGCAAAAATCTCAAGTGGCTATTAATAACAATAATCATCTCAAATTTGGTATAATAGTTGATAAGTATATTTGTGTAAGCCTAGACACTGAACCCTCGTTACGAAGTTGGCAGTTGTAGTTTCAATAACCAATCAGTTGGTAGGATTTTCTATATATATATATATATTTCTGTTCCAGTCTGCATGAGATTGCTACTATGGTTAAACTTAAACTGATATTAAAGATGATTCATTTAACAGTGGCACTGGTAGACTTTAATTTAAATGCAGTTATATTTCAAATTTTTACTTCAGCTTTAATATGATTGGACTCCAAAAATTTAAAGCCAGGGAATATGATGACTAAGGTTTCAGTTTTTACTTGTGGTTTGCAGTCCACATCAGAAATGTATACAAAGACCTTTTCATTAACATAATTAATAATAACTAGTATCACTACCTTAACAGTTAAAATGGTTAGAATAAAAATTCATTTTAAATAACTCATTTTGGAAAAGCATTGCTTTTGTAGTTTAAATGAAAGTTTACACTTAACTGAGTTGATACTGATTTGCAGTTGACAGCTCAGATTTACCATTGAAATTCAACTTACTGAGGTTGACTTATTAAATACAACATTATCTTGTTTTTTAACAATAAAAGAGATTGAGAGAGAAAAAAATCTCTTGGCCCTTGATTGATCATAGTCACACAATGTAGAACCTTGCTAGGACTTGTAAAAGTTTTATAACTCTGTTTCTTTCTTTATTGTATTTGACTGGTTTTTATACATATATGATCTTTAAATTCTTTTCCCTAAACCTTGTTTGGATTATTCAGAAATTCAGACTACTGGATTTCATCTTAGTGGGACTCTACTGAATATATAATCTTCGGTTTAAATAATGATTTACTTAAAATAACATGCTATTGCTTTTACCATAATTTTGTTAAATGTGTAGCCCATGTTAGAAAAATAATCTTAAGTTTAAATAATGACCATGATAACATTTGATTTTATTAAGTTTTCACAAATTTTAATATTTTCAGTATACAGTTTTATTTTAATTTCACTAAAGATTGCTATAATTATAGTTTGTTTTTTTAAACCTTAAAAGGCACACATTTTTAGATGGTAACCAACAATGAAGATATTCAGACTTGATTCTCTAAAGTATTATAGTAGCTTTGAAACTGTCATTTGTCAAACCTGAGGAGAGAATTATCTTAGGTTAAAGTTGTATACTCCAATAATGATTTTAGTCTCAAAACTGTCATTTGTCAAATCGAAGGAGTAAACTATCCTAGGTAAAGTTGTATAGACTAATAAGAATTTTAGTATTAAAACTGTCATTTCTCAAACCTGAGGAGGAGAACTATCTTAAATAAAGTTGTATACACTAGTAAGAATTTTAATCTCAAAAGCTGCCGTTGGTCAAACTGAAGGAGCAAAACTATCTAAGGTAAAGTTTGTATACACCAGTAAGGATTTAGTTTTAAAAGGTGAATGCTTTAAATATGAGATTAAACACCCTTAAAATTTATAACTGAGAATTCACTTTTATAATAACTATCAGTAGCTGAAAATATGTTACAATACAGTAACTATATATTGCAATGTATCTACAGTCCTGTTTTATTCATAACTTTTTTCCAACCCACCATATTGTAATTGATTTTTCATTTTTAAAAAAGTATTTTTGTTTGTAACCTTTTTCTTTTTAAAACTTGTTTTGATTGTGATAACAAAAAAAGATTTAATACAAATGAAGAAAAAAAATGCTTTTCTTATGTACATAATATGCTTTTCTAGAAATGAAAAATCGACAAGATGGATAGATTGGGGAATGAAGTGGCCAAAACGTAAAGACACTGGTCTTGCATACAGTTTCTAGATTCAAGCTTTAATTGGGATTTCCCCCATCGGTCCTACCTGCTTCCTAGTTCATGAATGAGCATACCATGATTGTATGTGCTTAGAGGCCTTTGGAGAATTAATGCATATATATATATATATATATATATAATATATAAATAACTAAGTGCAATGTTAAAACAGCATGATTGCTGTTAGGTAACACTTGTTGAAACATTATGGATAGAAACTGCACAGTATAGATTTTAATATACATATATGTTTGTGTTGGTTTCATCGTCTCAAGTGCCTTGCTCTTTGACTGCAGAATTCTGGTGCCCTTTAAAAAAAGTTTGACTATCTAGTTTTTAATTTGGAGTAATTATTTCACCAATTTTAAAATTATCACTGGCACAGAGTTAATATATTAAAAAAAAAAGAATATTTAAATTTTATATTATATATTAACTCTCAGATTTCTCAGTTTCTAACATCTAGCATTTTACATTGCTTTGCTAAAGTGTTTAAAGATGAGATTTATGTATTTATCAACATAATTCAATGATGAGAAACAATGTGCTAAATTTATAAATGGAAGCAAAGGTTGGTTTGCTTTGTGTTTTTGCACTTGTGCTTGGAATTGTGCAATTAGACAAAATATGTGGGACCAGTTTCTTAAATTTCATGCTTTGAGGGGGATTTTTTGTTTATTTAATGTAACTAATGTGTTTTTTTTGCATTTTTTATCTCTGTTGGTGCTTTTCTTTAACTTGTTCACATAAATCCACATTTGATTTGTTTATAACTTAAAGTATTATATCACGTTCCATTGTTATACCAATAGTATATTAGAATGTTGGTATATAAATCAATCATTGAGTATAAGTTACATTTATCTCTGTTGTTTTATTGTCTACATCTGTGGTCCACGCAAAAAAGTACACTTTTCTCTTGGAAGGAAAGTTATATGTATGCATACAGAATGTTGTAAAGTTGACTTTTAGTATCTATTCTTAGTTACAGCAAAATTGTTGTGTGTGTGTGTATGTGTGGAAGTGTGCATGCATGCACAATATGATTGGCTTGGTAGCACAAATTGGTACACTTTTTAAACAATGCATGGTCTATATATACTTATATGGAGCTTTAATACCAACTCTATTTCTAACATACAGGTCAGTTTAAACCCTTGCCATTCTGTTTTCTTTTGTGCTAGACAAGTCATATTTCTGAAACTGTTATGGCTAAATTCAAAATTGTAAATTTCCAGTTTGGGACTGAGCAAAATAAATCATAAATTATTTAAATTTATATAATTATAAATTATTTAAATGAAAGTGCACAAGTCTGAAATCAGGTGTATCATCTGAAAAATTATATTAAAGGAAAAGTGCAATTCAAAAAACAAAAATCACAATACTGTATACTAATGCAGAAGAACAAAAGTATGTCAATGTTGTATGTGATGCACAGACAAAGTAGCAGCAGGATATATGAATATGCACATGTGCACAATACAACACTGTAGATTGACATTTTATGGTGAACAAAGTGGATTGTTAGATAACCAAACATTGAATAAACAGGATTCTACCATAATAACTGCCCCCCCAAAAATGCCTAAACAGTGGACCTACATTACACATTAGACCTTGTAAACACTTCTGAAAAAGATTTATTTATTTATATGGGAAGGGATGACAATATTTAACTGGGCAATATTATATTGTTGTTTTTACATAGAATAATTATTTATTATTTCAGCTGTTGTAAAATATATTCACTCTCTAGAAAAATATATTAATTATTTTTACAGAATAGTAGCACACAACAGTTATTTTGCAACTACTGGGTTTTAATGCAGAGCTCATTTAAGTCTGTCCCTTGAACTGCTATTTTACATAATATTTACCATAATTGTAACATTCACAATCATTACTCTTTAGTTACCCAATGTCTAGACAAAATTCATTTTAAGTGTAACAGTTGTATTCCGTTGCAGGCTTGAATTTTTCAAAAAGTGGCCTGTAATTAATTCTGGTAATGAGTTACAAGAAAATAAGATGTATAAAAATTAAGATACTGCAATGTAATGTAGAAATTATAGATGTGTGCTATAAATCAATGAAACAAGGTACTAGAGCAACATATCACTGAGATTAATATTTCAAATGGTGATTATTATTGTTTTATTTCTATCAGTGGAAAATAAAACCAAACAGTAACATCCCTTTGACAAAAATTTATTATAGAGAGTAAAATAGCCAATTTAACAAGCATGTGCTTAACACCCACCAAGGGCGAGAAAACCAAAGTTTAAACTATGGAGATTTGTGCTGGATGACTTTACTTGGAGAACATGGTAAAGGGTTTAAATTACCAGGTTAATAGCAGAAAAATTTAATTTGGATTAAAATGACAAATAATATTATAAATAAAATTAGCAGATACTGCATATCTGATTGTATATGTGAAGAAGAAAATTCAAAATGTACATATTTAAGATTTAAAAAGCCAGAGAGGGAATAAACAGAACTCGTTAGTTTTGAGTTTAAATGTTAACTGAATTACTGGGGTTTATTTAAAATATAAAAAAACATAATTTATTAGTATTCTTTCAAATTAATAGTTAAACTCAGTGGTTCTTTTTGTTTACCTATGTAAAACCTACTTCTTGAAAATTACATCTTTCATTAAGTAAATGTGAACTAAGTAAGCACCTTACTGTGGACACAAGGATGAATGATTTGCTGGTCTTTTTTGTTTCTATTTTTAAATGTCAGTATTCAATAATTGTTGGGATATTTAATAAATAATAAAAGGGCCTTTGTGTTGTTATTATTTATGATTTATGAATGATCTTTTCTAATACCTTTATAATCTGTGAACTTCTCATTATAGTTTAATGGCTGTGCAGACTGGTTTATCTTCAGATTTTGACAGAGGTGACTTACTTTGTAATAAATTAAAATTTCATATATAGGACAGACTTCTTCAGTTAAATTATTTTATGGGCTTGATACTGAATTACTGACTGTTCAAGTTTTGAATGAGGAATGTTTATTTTTCAGTTAGGTATAATTAAATAATTTAATGATTAACTGAATTTTCTGGTCCCATAAGATCAGTTTGATTATCCAGGAATTCCATTCTGTTGCAATTATTTTGCTACCTATATAATATATAAATATATATTAACTTCCTTCAGTTAACAAACATATATAGTATTAGCTATTATCTATAATACTGTTTATAAACTGATACATAACGAATTCCCGCTTTCAAAAGTTCCCACCACAAAATATCTCTCACTTTCAAATGATTTATATGTACTTAGTGTGTAGAACAATAAATAAATGTATTGAAGAAATTAGATCAAAATTAGTATAGCGTGAAGATGACAATCTATATTAATTTTTTTCTTTAAGTAGAGTTAGGGTTTATAACTTTAAACAGTTCATGTGTACACTTCTGATATAGTAATAATGACAGTTTTTCCATTTATCAAGTGACAAATTAAATGTTAATATTTGTTCATCAGCACTAGGATGACTGAAGGTCACTGTCAGCCACGCATTGATGGCACTAACAGTTCAAGGTAGACACACTGTTTTTTAATTCCTTTGCATTTCTTGAATGGTTTTGTCAGCTCTCTCTGCACAAGAAAACTAAATCATATTAACTGGCTTTCTGCCATCTAATTCAGTATATGACTCAGCTCTGCATCTAAGTCCATGCCTGAAACTGGTTCCTGTTCTGAAAATAACAAAATATATCTGCAGCAAATCTAAAAACATTTAGTGACTCATGGGTTAACACAAGATTTACAAATTAGTCCTCAGATTACTGGTTTTTGCTTCCCTCTTTAGGATCAGACATAGAATTAATGCTGTTAAGCAAATTAGTTCAACATTCACACAAATTATTTTTTAACAGTATATGCAATTTGTACATTAGCTTTAATACTAAACACTCTCCTGTGATCATACTATAGCTGACAATCTCTAATTTATATCTTTCATGGCTGTGAATACCCTGAGCTTCCTTTCTGGATTATTAAGTTTCCTCAGTCAGCAAAAGAACAGAGTTGACAAGAAGAATGGTTGGAGTTTCTCTATGAATGTCTCAAAACACACACATGCACTCACTGCTGACAAACTATGCTTACTAAACATAAAGGAAAACAAGGCCACCACAACATTTCTCCATCTTCATTCTAAATAAAATTATTAAAGAAAGTTACCTGAATAATCTAAAACTGTCATTGCCTGAGGAATTCATTCTTTGAATAAATGCAAAAATATTTGTTAAGAACACTGTAAATGAAAAGTGAAAAAACAGTAATTTAAGTTACTATGATTTTTTGTTGTTGATGCAATGGATATTTATTTGCCCAAATTCTCAGTCATTTCCAAAAGAAACTTTTTCATCCTCCATTTTACTAAATAGTCTTGGTTAAACCAACACAACTAAAGATTTGTTCAAGCCTTCAGTATTTCCTCCTCAATCCTGCGATATAAAAGCACTAAATAATTTCAAATTCAATGATGCATGATCTTTACTCTGCAATGGCCTGCTGTGTGTCTGTCTTGATTTCTTGTGTTTCCTTGGAGAGTTTGGTAAGTTCTATGCTGTTGATTACCAACATGGTTTGAGGAACCCTGAAAACTAAAGGAAAGAGAATACATAAAGAAAATTTCTTTATTTTTTTTTTTAACACACACACACACACACACACACACACACATATACACACACAATTACTATATAATGAGCAATGGTAAAGTGATTCAGCAGGCATATATTAAAATTCAGAGAATGGGTTTAAACCAACAAAATTTATGTATATTTATATATATATGCAGTGGATATTTTTTCTTAAATACACACTTAATGAAAGAGAGAAAAAAATTTTAAAGTTAGAAAACAATTTTCAGGTAAATTTCATATGGATAGTGACAAATTAAATTAAAACTTTTTGAGCAGTTCATACTTGATGCTAGGCACTTAAATTTTCAAGAAAGAAAGAAATTTTAAAATCTGTATCAATTGTGTGCATGCCTATGCATGATCACTGTGTCCAATGTCCACACTCACATAATGTGATACAAATCTAATGGACATTTTCATTCTTTAATCAACTAATTTTCTATTTATCAAAAATTCTTTTGCAGACATTCTTAGTAATAATTTAAAAAGGAAGCAGAAGGAAATCACTTTTTCAAATGTGCAAATGCAAATACAATGAGAAAAAATGTAATTATACAGTAATAACAAATTTTACTTAAATACTCGATATTAAAAAGTTTAGTTTAGTTACATTCACATTTAGCAAAGTGTTATAAGTAAAATTACTTATATATCTATATTAAATAAATGCACTATTAAAATGATAAACAATTTATACACTAGTTTGTATGATATTTACTAATAAAAATAGCTGTTTTGCATAATTGCATGCATTGTGTGTTGGGTGTTTGCTTTGTTATTTTCAAAATCTCTGATTTGCAGAAAATAAAATACCTTTGAGTTTCCTGAACCTAGTGCGTTTTCTATAGGTAGACCAGACACGATAGCTTGTTAATGTCTTTTCTATAACTGTAGCTTCTACTTTAACTTGGTCTCGACTGAAAGCATAATGAGATGACAAAGAAATCAAAAGAAAAATCTATCCATAAAATAGAAAATAAATGCTCGGATTATACTGAAACAATAGAAAATCTCAATAAATAAAAATTCACAACTATAAAAATATGAAAAGAACTATAACTATAAAAATACCATTATTAATTTATTAGTTACTTTTAAAAGAAACTTTCTTAGAACACAAGATAAAATAGAATTACAATATTGTAAAGAGAGAAGAGCAATTATAAATTAATAGTTTTACAACATTATTATATACAAAAAATACAATCTATAAGCCCAAAAAAACTAAATATGCAAAGGCTATGGAATGAATGAATTTTAATGAGAAAAATATTAAATTCTGACAGTTTCAGATATATGTATTTACTGTAATGTTTTTTTAATTTTATGAGTAGCTATGTCTACACCTTATAAAAGTTTTATGTAAATAAATTAAAAAGTTCCTACACAAGTTTAAAATTATTTTCCAGACCAAAATATTTTTAAATTCCAGACCTAAACTGTGAACAGTGATTAGCAACATGCTAAATACTGAGGAAAAAGTTATAACCAAGATTCAGATGATACAATTAATATTTAAATTTTAAAAGTAAATTTTAAAAAAATAATTATCTGCAAATTCTGAACATGAACTTTTCTCAGACTGATGGCATCCAAATTAAAAATAAAAATATTAAAAGTCAGAAACTAAAATCACACCTGATGCGTGTTTAAAAATGTATGCAAATTTACAATGAAACTAAGATCACATAAAAGTACACCATGTACAAGTACAAAAGTCAATGAAAATGAATCAATTGACAAGCACAGAAAGTTGTTATGTTCAACTTAACATTGAATATTTTAAAAACTAGCTTCAAAATCATGCTCAGCACAGTTTATAGTTTATTTGTTCAATGGGCTATTATGTAATACTGCTGTGATTTGAAAAAGTTTGACATATGCATATTTTTGCATTTATGGGCACAGTGAAGCAATAGGTGACCTTGATTAACCTTGTCTATTATATACAATTTTAAAGCTACAAGTTTGCTTTTACTGTTGGAAGATTGGCAATTGATTTTTCTTTCGAAAATATTGAAGACAGTGACGGTATAATTGTTACCACAAGGGAGAAGGTGATTTGAAAAACGTGAACAGTGGAGAAACGTCATTGTAGCATACTGCTGTTGTCTACATCATGTCTCCACTGTCACAACTTTATTCAGTTCCTTAGTGGTTTTGTCAGCACTATATTGTACGTCATTGTTCAACTGCACACACCATGGATGTTTGGCTGGCTCTTTTTATTATGCCTTCAAGAGTTATGTATGCTGAAATGTTTGAATGTGAGATTGTTAATTAGTGGAGAATGTCAACAATACATGAGAGTATAATGTAGATACCGCACTTGTCCTTTCAAAACAATAGTAGACAAGTTACTATTTTGGATGAATATGATTAACTTTATTGTCCTACGGGTTCTCTTTTTTTCAGTAACTATAATCATTCATTCTACAAACCATTTGGTTATAAAACATACTCTCTGATGAAAATAAGTACAGAAAAGAAGTAAGTAAAAAGCAACAAATTAAGAACATACAAAAGCATGGCAATTTCTGCTATGAAAACAGCTACAAGCAAAAAAAGTACAATATTATTTCAAAAAGACGTTACTACAGTCCTGAAACTATTTTGCTTCTCCACAATTTAAAAGTTAAAATCTTAAATTCAGATCCTAAATCTTACTTAGCCCTACTTACTCATAATTAAATTTATGTGCACTGAGGTTTCTAACGAATTGAATTTTCTGGTTACTTACAGCTAGATTTCTTAGTATTCTTCAAAAATCAAGTTGGGTATGTTCAAAGAAAAGATGATACAATCAGCCCTGCAGAAAATAATGATGATCAGTTAGATGTGTTGGTTAGGTCAGTGCTGGCTGTAGAAGATTTCCATGCAGAAAAATGTGATAATCATTTCAATATGTGTGGGTCATGTGGGCTCTAGACTTCCCGTGTAGAACAGGGTCAAAGTTTGTTCAAAGGGCATGTGCTGTAGATGCTGGCTGCTTACTCATGCAGAAAAAAAGGTGGAGACAAAAAAATGTATATACTTGCTCTAGTTGCTGTATGTAGCTTGTTCAATCTGTCAAGTCACAGTTGTCTCTTGTCTCACTGAGGTGATTGTCTCTGGCTCTCCCCATCTGACACTTCTGGTGTCAAGAGATTATTTGATGGTCCAAAGTAACTCATAAAAATGGCTGCCTGTCCACAGGCTGGGTCCAGACTTTCCTGTACATAGGTTAAGACACATGGTGCTGAATGATTATTCAGACTCACCATCAAGTAAACTGGAGACAAGTTGATGTCATGCTCTGCTATTAGGCGTGGTATTACCCTCCGTTGAAGTTTACACAGATGTAATCAGTCCACCCTGGAATAGTGTCTAGAATAGAAGCAAAATCTGCTGTCCACAGGCAAAATGTCCTATCTGACTGTTAGGCCGATGCACCACAATGGTTCATTAAGTAAATAATGATCTTGCCAAGAAAGTGAGATATCTCTTTCTATTTAACTTCAGAGTGCTATAAACATTCTCGCTGCTTTACCATCACACTTTTCTGAATATCTAGCATGGATCATAAAAAGAAATAAAAGAAATACCACTACACAGAATCTTGTTCTCCAAATTCTCAAGTCTCATACTGTCTATCAATGTTTTTATTCTCTTCCAGCCATGACACTTTTTGCTTGAGTTAAAACTATATTTTTTATTTCTGCTTCATTTCTGAATCTTCAATCTGATGTTAAATAAAAAATCACAAAGAGAGAAATATTTACTAAGCCAGCAGTACCACTTCTTGTTGCATAGCCTGTGTGAATCTTAAATCTCTCCTCTTTTTTGTCTTTCCTTTTCTCTCCTGGCAAAAATAAAAATGCTGTTCCATTGGCTAGAAACCAACTAAGACATAGGTTTTACAATGAATTGTCCTGGTCCTAGCATGTGAAACTAAACACTAATTAAATGTTTATACAAACTGTCACCTCAGCATCTCTCTGAGTCTTCTCATGTTTTCATACAATTAAACCTCATTAATTTAATAGGTTCATGAGATTTCCTGAATTACCTATCACCATAGGCATGTAAATGAAAAACTAATTACCTTGAGTGCACCTCTAGTTCAAACTACTCCATTTGTCCTAACTGCTAAATTCTCAAACAATTAATACATCTAGTAAAAATATATCCCACTGAATTTATACAAAAAATCTAATAATTCTAAAACAATAATTTCAAAATAGCAAAGTTCTTTACATCAAACACTTTCGCTCAAAATTGTACAACAGCAAAACTAAAACACACCTTCTAATGGATGGATGGATATTGGGTGATAGGGGGGTTGCGGCTTCCGCCAATTTTTCATCCCCTGGCACAAGGTGGAAGGTAGTAGAAAGTGATGATGGCCTATTTTCCATTGCAAACATGTCTGACCAGCAAAGGCAGACTCTAACCTGATAATCCAAGGGTTAAAGTTGTGATGGATGTTGCTGCTGTTGTTCCTGATGTTGAAGTGGGAGGGGGGTATCTTATCGAGCCCAGGCTAGTAACACACCAAGTCTGTACCTATTGTGTATGTGCTCCCGGGATATTCAACCCTGGCCTCCTCGTTGGTGGTGTTGTCATCGCTGTTACGGCATTTGAAATCTGCCTTTCGTTTCTGCTTTAGAATGCACTCAGTTTCATGCGTGCCAATTCTGAATGCTTTCTGATGTGGAGATATTTAAATATGAATTAAAAGGTAGGAAATTTCACAAAAATAGTGTTATGTTGTACACACGTTAGAATTACACCATCCCAATTTTAGGAGGTGGGGGGGTGCAAATATCTCTGGAAGTACTAAAGATATTTCAATTCTGTTTATTGTTTCTGATTCAGAATATATTCTTATTGCTTCTTGCAAAGATTTGTATTTCTGACAAGCAGTTTTGAAAAAAGTTTTTTTTTGTTGAAAACTGGCTCTTTTCAACGGATGAGGATCAGTTTTATGAGTTGTGAAGTTGACTAGATTTTTCAGAAATCAAAATCAATGTATTTTTAATCAATATGAAATTATGGGAATATCAGAATGAAAAAAAAAAGATGATGAAAATGGACACCCAACCTGTTAATTTCAAAGAAATAGACGTATTGGGGTTAATCAAATAAAGATGTACTGATCATTATCGCATAACCAAATCAATAAGTTTGAAAGTTGTTGAGATACATGTTACCATATTTTGACCATAATGCGTGGCAACTTTTTCTATTCATTACAATTGGTTTCAGATCGATATCTCTAATGGTTTTTTTCAATGTATATTTTCCCAGTTTACTTGATGGTGAGTCTGTATAATTCAATCTCTCCAGCCAAGGTTAGAGTATACTTATAACTAGTACAATTATGTTTAGTGGAAATTGGAAAGTCAAATGGCTGCATTCTCCCATGTTTTCTTAGTATGCATACATTATCTGAAAAGGGCAATTACTCCAAATGTAATACGGTAAGTCGTTGTTCTGGTTTCTGATTTTAATTTGCAGATGACCAAAATATTAAGACTGTTTCCAATTTTCCATCTGCGGACAACTAAAAATTAAAGCTAAAAAAAATCTCAAATTTAAGACTATTTTGACATTTTACTGATTTTTAAGATCTTTTCCAGGCCTGGAAAGTCTAAAATCAAATTCCAGACTTTTCCCAGAATTCCAGACCTGCACGGGAACCCTGAATTAAGTTAAAATGATAAAACACAGATCACTAAATCAAAAGCAGGGTTTATTTTAAAAATATAGTAATAATAAGAAACTTATATGCAGTCAAGATGTATATTGATTCAATTTAACCAAGGTTGAAGAGTACTAGTAAAGTGATATAAACAATTAAACATATTTTCCTTTTTACCTCAGTATGGGCTGACCAAGCAAGGTGAAATCTCTACCCCCAACAAGCAGCACCTGGAACAATATTTTGTTAGAAATTATATTCAGGTAAAATTTGCTAATCCAGACTTTAAATTAAAAAAAAACTACATGTGACTGATATACACAATGGGATTTTTTTCATAAAAGGACAGGTATGAGATGAGTATTCATTTACTGTATTTTATTTATCAAAAACTTATGACACATATTACAAAGGCAAGTACCATCATAACAAATGCACTCTCTCTGCACACAGATTTTATGAGCTCAAATGAGTAATTCTGTCAAATTTGCCCATAAAGGGAATCTTGTAATAAGAGGATTAAATTCCCATTACATATACTTTACAAATAAAACCTTAAAATACGTTCCTGAGATCTAAAATATGACAGACGATAACTAGCTCTTAATAAAATATTTAAACTATGACAATAATAGTACTTTCTGTTAGTTGTATGAACCTGAAATCTATTATATACTTTTATATACACAAATTGCAACAACTGGTCCTGAAAATAATTCTATTTATAGATTCAATCAAATATTTCACGAAAATTATTTTGTTTTATTGTTTTATTAAATCTGTTCAATTTTTCTCTATTAATGTGTGCTAATATAAATTTCAAGTACAAGAGGATGTCAAAGGTATTTAGTATAATGTGTGAACAGATGACAACTAAAAATGTAGAGCTTATTTTACTATATATTACCATGTCAGAATGTTACAGTCACTACTTGACAGAATAAGAGTAAGAAAATGTCCTCACTTTTTCAAGACGCAGCCTATCCCCAACTGATGGAGGGAAAACTCGATCTACAACAATTATATCTTCTGCAGTTATTTTACGCTGTGCACCAGCTATTCGGACCACTGCAAACAGACGCCCATGTTTTCTGCTCTCCAGATTTGTATTTATCATATTAGCTAAGTCTGCAATGAATAAGTAAATGAAAATTCTCACTTGAAAACAAAATTTAATTAAGAACTATTTTAAATTGAATCATATATATCAATTACCAAACAAGAAAATTCACAATCTTTTGATCTATGAAGTGTAAATTTCATCTATACACAGCAAGGACTTTCTTCCTCATATCAAGTTCAGTTAAGAATATGTGAATACATTATGATGAGTTTTACAAATTTCAAGAAATGCTGTATTCATCGTGTTTATGTAGTGACAATTCGTTGTGTGTGGATGTGTATTAATCAATGTTTGTGCATTTCAATAACAATATTGTAATATTTTTTTCTAAAGGAGGGGGTCAACAACAGTATTTTCAATGACTGAGTGATAAAATCATTGTTAGGCAAATGTCAGAATTACACAAAGAATTTGATTGTGTTAAATGCTCAATATTTCTTGGACCTTAATGAAAATGAATATATTTTTGTTATATTATATCATCAATGCTGAAAAAAGGCATGAGCAAGACATTTATTTGGTCCAATTAACAAATCATATTCCAAACATTTTAGTACAGTAAAAAAAAAATAAATACAATAATCCTTCCATTTGCAATATAATTTTTCTTTATTCATATTGCAAGAATTAATAACAAGAGTTGCAAATGATTTAAAAAATAAGTTCAAAAGTAAGCAAATACATTATGATTCTAAGGTGTAAGCCAGCCTCAATTGTCTCAGCTTCAAACTCCTGCTGGTCAGTGAGTTTCCATAATTTACCCTCATCTACACCCTATCACATGAAATTAGAACTCAGGAGCTGCAATTGTAGGCATTTACAGTTATGAAATTAGCACAAATAAATATGCATCATCATTATAATATTACTATTATTATTAAATCCTCATATATAACTTTCATTAGATAATTATATTCAGATTATCCAGTGAACTGCACAGAAAAAGAGAATCAGAACTTTCCACTGATTTAAAAATTATTATTGAGTCCATTCAGGGCAAACTGGAAACTAAGAACTAATAAGTTTGGCATTTTGACCCCATGAATTAAAAAAGCAACACTGATGTATGTTTCAAACTGTTTTTATTTTAATATATAGCGGTCAAACATAGCTAAATACTTTAAGTGTAGCCCATTAGTCAAGTTTAACACTAAATACAGCCTATTAGTCAAATTTAACAATTTAGTTTTAAGTTGAGCCAATTTTTGTTAGAAAAGAGAACACTAACAAAATTTCAATATGGAGGCACATAAGAGGACATAAATAAATTATCTATACTAGACCGTCTAGCACTATTAGTCTAATGACTGACATAATCAACAGGGAGTAGCATTCTTACCCTTGCCTTCTTCTTTGTCTGTCAGGACTGTAACATCAGGATCAATATCTGTAACTCCAACAGCACTGAAATTTTTTTTTAAATTAGGGAGAGCATTATTTCAAAACTAGTGATGAATTAAGAATATATAATTGTATATAAATTATAATGCAAATAGATGTGTTTCTTTTTAAAAAGAAACTAAAAAAATAAACAAAAATATGAAGCTAAATATCATCTTACAAAGCAAAAATACAAAAACTATTAGTAAGCCATTTTAAGCCACAAAGACAAAATATAAATTATATGTATCACTTATATATAAATATAATAAAGATTAGCAAAGTAATTTTTTGTTGTTGTATTGTTTGCATTCCACTGGCTAAACCTCAGACATGAAGAGGTATAGGTGCTTTAAAAATATAAAAACTCTTTCTTTTTAAACCTGAATTACTGAAGATGATGTATTAAGTATATTGCTCACTGATGAACATAGGTTAAAATTAATTAAAATGTTTTCTCATATAGCATGAACTAGTAAATCTATTGATGTCCATAAACAGTATTATTAACCTAGAGAAAAGTTGATTAAATTTTCCTTTTTTGCCTACTTAATAACACTGAGTCTCACTCTCAGTCTTAAGTCTTGATGACTAAAAATAGTATTATGGTTTAGGTTTACAAATCATATGATATGTCCACAACCATTCCATCTGAGCAGCACATAATGGGTTCAGAAATTAAATTCATTATCATTCTGATGTAATCTAAGATTGCTGATAAAAGTGATAATTACTTAAACCAGTTAAAGAGGGTTCTAAGAGAAATGGTCAAATATTTCACCCATATATTTACTGCATGGATTGTTAAAACTGTAACTCAGACTGTGATTGCAAAATGTCACTCGAATCTTTGACCTTGTCAGTAAATTTTAAAACAGTATAATTATGAAAATATAAAGCAGTGGGAATGGGACATAAATATATTTTATTCAGAGCTCCTCCTCTACTCATCTTGGCTGATGCTATAATTTCATTTAATTTTCACTAAGAACTGCATTAAGATTCTGTAGGTAAATGCATTGTTAAATGGCAATGAAGTTCCAATTCACTGCTTCCAAAAGCATAGCAATCATATTGGCTACGTAGGTTTGATATATTTTATTCGGTGTGAGTCAGAATATATTATAAAACACACACACACACACACACACACACACACACACACACACACACACACACACACACACACACTACTTAAATATGTACAAAATCCAAAGATACTTGTAAAAAATTATTAGTAATAGTTTATATTATATTATTAGATGCAATTACAAATTGTTTTCTCTTATAATGTTATATTCAACTGGACTGAAAATAAAACATACTGTCAAAGAAAGCGACATTTAAAATCAAAACAAACTAATACAGGCATAAGTGAAAAAGAACACTAACCCAAGATTACCGCTGACTCTCTTATCAATATACCAGCTGTGTCTATATGTAGTGACCAATGGAACAACCGGGACACACAATCGGTTAAAGGGCAAATTCTGCACTGCAGTCAGCGCCCCAGACCCATGGGGATGCAAACCAGTACTCAAGCAATGCAGTCCTGAAGATTTATAAATAAACCATGATTATTATATTGCTATTATACTGATATTACTTTTAATAGTTCATGACAAAAAAATAAATGTAAAGTAGGAAGACAAACGTAAAGGAGAAAAACAGTTCCACTTGTTAGATAAATAGTTAAAGAAAATAACAGTAGTCTAGACTGACTAGAGACTAGAAGTTAAAAAAAAAGGTCTTTTTCAAGTCTTTTCCAATCTGTCTATATATTATTACCATGTGACTTGTGGAAAGAAAATGGACTTTACTTATGAAATCCAAAATATGGATTTTTTCATGGACATTATTTAAATAGATCCAGCATTTGAATTTGTTCAAATATAAGTACCAAGTGGTTTGCAGTTTGATCAATTCTGTTCTTCCTTCAGACAGATAGCTCTTTAACTAGATAAACTTTTAGTTTCAACTAGATAAACTCTTAACAAAATGCAATCATACTGTCTTAACTCTTGTTTCAATATATATTAATAATAATACTAATAGTAAATAAATGTAAATACAATTTTTAAAACAAAACAACAATTATCAATATCATTAATTTTTTTGTATTAATTCCTCAGAATCAAGAATGTAAGAAAACTGGTTATTTCCTCTTATTTTATATAAAAAAAAATTAATTTAACAAAAAACAGAATTCTTGTTCCCTGATTCTCATCTACTCATTGCTACAAGAAGAATTTGCTTTAAATGTATTTTTAATCCATCCTTGCAGAAAATGGATTTGTTACAAAAAGAAAAACAGTCTAAATAAATCATGTGGATAACGCCATCTAAAATATATAATATATAATAACTATAAAAGTATAAGTGCAGAAATAATTATTGTGTTGACTTGATCAGATCATTGTAATTTGTAATTGTATAGGACAAATTCAGAATAACTCAATAAGATTACAATTTACATATATTAAAGTATATGATAAAATAGAAAAAACAGCAAAATCATAAGCATAATATAATTTGGAATGCTAAAATCTACTACTAGCAGAGGTACTAGATAATTAGGCCTACTAAAACTTGTAAAAGTACTATTAATTAAATTCAATCAAAAGTAGATGCAAAAGTACTTCTGTATTACTTATGAAATAAAGTTGAAAATAAAATATATATTTGCTATTAATATTGACAGTAAAACGCCCATAAAAACCTGGAAATCTTTTATTTAAAAAATAAAAATCTTTGCAAATATATAATTTTTTTTTAAATAAATAGATTCAAGCAGACGATTTACGCGTGTAACATTTGACATTGGACGGAAACCTTAATAATTACATACAGCGTTTACGCGTTTTGAAGTTTATAAAATACAGCATCAAGCATCCCATTTATTTAAAATAATATTTTAATATAGGTCACAGGTTTTTACATCGACTTACTTGCAGCATGGTTCCCGCTTGGCAAGATCCTTTCAAAGATTTTACACACATGCAATAAACTACTCACTTTACATGTGGAAGTCGCCATCTTGTAAATGCTGTTAAGGGGAAATAATTGGGTTTCAAATATCAAATCGATGAAACCGCAAGACTCATACACAACAGTATTGTTTGATCAAGAAAAATAAATGCAAAGTGTTACAATAGTCGTTACCAATACATCATAAAAGTTACATTGTGGTGCTTTTAAATGATAGCATTTGTTTTATGAAAGGACAAATTCCATTAATATTACTGTTATTATTGATGGTGATTAGTTTAAATCTTACTATAATTATCTACATGTGCATAATCCTGTATTTTATAAGAGAAAGTACAGTTCCAACAAATCACCATAAAGCAAAACTAAAATCAAATTATTTTTAATTGTTTTTTCGGTTGTAACTATCCATCAAGAACAATACCGAATGAGTTTACTTCCTACTACCACCACCATCAAAACAAACAAAAATGGAAGAAAGAAGAGTATACTTCTAAAACGTGAAATATCTACGAAATACTTTTCAAACATTAAAATTGTGTATTATTTCTGCTATCATCAAAGATTTTGCTTAAGCAATGCTACTGCTACTAAATGTTATAGCATCTTTACTGGTAAACAGCATTTCGGCTCTATTTCAATTACAGGAACAATGGTTATTTTGTATTAATGTGCACTATTTTTTTAATGCTAAAGTTTATACTTAAAAACAAATATATAACCTATACCATCGCTTGATTTAAATTGACATTATTAGTGAAATGACCTCTAGACTAACAAAATTAAATAAATTAATTTTTACTCATTCCGTCTCATATCTAGTTCAAATCATTTAGAATTTTAAAAATACAAACTTTGGGCCTGCGGCAGAGATAGATAGATAGATAGATAGATCAGTCGCTGGTCCGCAACGATCCTCCAGAAACAAAAAGAAATATGATATGCCATAGCACCATAGCTTGCTAACTTATAAGCACAAACAACTTGAAACTTTTAAGGAACAACCAATAAACAGCTCCATGCATATGCACGGGACATAGTCAGAGGTACTTGCGAACAAACTTCTAGTGTTGCAAATATGTTTTTTCATTAACTCTGGAGTTAAAAATAGCTTTAGTCTAGAGAAAATTATGTCACTAGTTATTTTCAAACAAATAAACTATTAGTGGTTTTGTAATTAGGAAATCGTTTCTGTGGAAAGAAATTAAAGCCCATTAGTGACAGCCTGAAATTAATCAGATCTGAGTAAGTCAGTACTAACTAAAATAATGAATTAACTATAATACAAATAATAATAGTTTTAATGCAATTGAATAGTTTGCAAAAGTATGATTCTTCAAAGTGATGATATCCAGAATCAGTGGATATTTTTACCCAACTATGAAATGAGAATAAAGAAATGTATTTGATTTGAAGTAAGAAACTAAATAAACTAAAACTAAAAGGCAATACACACAAACCTTGACAAAGTCTTGGAGCCTTAATAGGGCAAAAATCCGAATAATAGAGAACTGGTCAATTGTTTTTGAGAATTTTACTTTTTAACATTCTCTGAAATTAGCAATATTCACCTATCTAATATTTTATTCTTAACGACACGCATGCACTCAATAGGTGCTAGAATCTTTAATTTAATAGCAGACCTATTCATAAATTGTCCCTGTGACAATGCACCCCTTTGTTACTGGTTATGATTATTATTAATCATCCATAACTAATTACAAGTGATGGAGAAATCTTAATTTATGTTTATTAATAATTATTCCCGGAGACTCCAGTCGCCTCTACTTGGCAAATTATACTGGTGTAGTAACAGTCTTCTCACTTTCATAAAGACAGACGTTTTACTATCACACAATATTTTCGCAGGTGGAAACGTCTTACTAAAGGAGTAACAAATCCGTCTTTAATTATTTTTAATAGCCCCCATCCACCCACTGTCACATATGTTTTATTAATAATGTGTAAGAAGTTAATAAAATTAACAATCAATTTATTAAATCAACAATCAAATTACATATATACAAATACAATGATAAAAGTATTTGACATTAATATTCCACAAAACAACGTTTAGATAATCTTGATACTTTTATTCATTCTTATATTCTAAAACATAATTCAGCAGTCAGATTAGCATCAACATAAATCACAGGGCTATTCTTAGTTATAGAGTGTTTTGATAATAGTTTGTACATATCCTGTTCAATGACGTAAGCTGAAACAGTCATGCTTTTGTAAACAATGTCAGAAGTTATTTATTCACAATAGGATATTTAGTCTTCTGTTAAGCACGTTGTAGAATGTTCCAACTCTGTATATCCCTCAAGACTAATCTAGGCACACAGCTTCTCGAGTAGACAATCATAGTAACGAAGTTCTAGCACTCCTTTTGCTAGAAAGTTCCACAGTGGTCAGACACACTTTCTGGTGCACATAAACAGGGTGCAGTGAATCAACACACACTCTAGGTCTAGGAATAAGATGGAAACTTCTCAAATCCACCAGAAGAGCACACACAAAAAAGACTTGTTCCTTTCTGAAATATATCAGGGAGCAATGCTAAGTTCCAAGTTTAATCATCTCTATTCTCCATTCTTTCTTACAATCGTTCTCAACTTAACAATTCCTGCAAAGTATTTATTAGCCTGATACATCCATGCAACATAATAAATACAACATAATCAATTAATTATGATTGTGTTTCTGCTAGAAACAATATGTGTTTAACGTATTACATACAAGTATTATAATTCACAACTGTTGTAATAATAGTCTTTTCACATAATACATCTATTATCTTTACATCCAATTACAAATATAATATATCAATAGCAAAGTATATGAAATATTTCTAAATCTATTCTCTCTCAATCAATCAGTTAATTCACCATTAAGCTAAAGGATCGCCTTTCATGACCGGACTTGAATTACGTCAAAATCAATGTGTTTAAAATATAGAATTTTCTTCAAAAGAAAAGTTTTGGTCTCTATCCATTGTTAGTTCGTTATTTGTAAACCTTAAACTATTGGAGAGCAAAAATTACTCATCCACTGCAAGTTCTAGCACATTCCTTACCTGAGTTGTTATTTTAACTCTAGTACTTACCAAAATATCGCCATGCGCAGTACCCGAAGGTCGTGTCATGTTGACATTTAACAAACTATATAATAATTAGGTTTTAAAATAGGGACAAGAAAATGTACTCCCTAAATTGGATTGAGTTATACCCTTCAATGGGATTCGCATCTTTGACTCTCATCCTATAGCTTATGAATTGGCAGAGTTTGCCTTTCTTTCTGTCTGGCTGGCACCCGACTAACCAATTATAATGCACAATTTAAGTGAATGCCTAATGATGCTAAAAGGGAAGATGGCCAATCTTCCATTTAGTGGAACAAGCCATTTACTATAGTTATATCGGTGAAGTACATAGATCTGCTGTACTATTGTACAAGCTGTAGTGACTAATTTATTTCAACATAATGTTGAGGTACACCGTATTGAACAGGACTTAAAAGAATCAAACTGAAGTAATCGAAGAAGACGGTACTAGTAACTGAAAGGTTTCATAAATGAAAAGAGATGCAGATGTATAAAATCAGAGTGTTTTCAAAGCTAGCACTGATGACGATTCAGAAGAAAAAAATGACGTAGCTCTTGTTGCTTTCAATATTACAGTTAGCTCTAGTACAGACAGATTTTCTTCAAGAGAAGCATAGCAGTGCCTGGTCTCACACGATATGGAACAGGCTACTTTTTAAAAATTACTATCGCCATGTTGTTAAGTACAAATCGACGTCTTGGAAATAACGCACGGTATGAATATCATAGTTATTATTTTTTTTTTAAAGTTATTGACATTTACAGATATTGATAATAGGTGATGTTTCGTTGCTTGACTTAGAAACAATAATTATCCATGATTAGTTTTGTTTTCATCACACTACTTCTCTTAAATGTTATCTGCTTTTATAACTAGATTTAGAGCTATCATGGTTGGAATATTTGTGATCTATTTCTACCCAGAAGAATGCCATACACACTTTGAAAATGCTTAAATCACAGTTGTTATTGAGTGGAAATAGAGAAATCTTACCCAGGTAGACAGGCTAAGGCAACGTTTTGACAATTCTAACGATATGTAAAACTCAGTATTATAAATTTAATATCGTGAGAGTCAGACACAGATATAATATTCACTTATGTACCCGGTCTAATAAAATGATATTAATTATTATTACTTAATTAGATGGTAAAACAAGGCCCACTGGACAACGTTTTGAAGAGACACGCCCAACACCAGTATAGAGAAGCATCAGATGACGGCGCTGTACATAAAACCGAAGAATCAACAAACAAACAAAATAATTTGTTCTAACTTCACTCGGAAATATAATTCTTCGAACAGTAAGTTCAGTTGTTGTTTTGTTGGGGGTTTTGTTGTTTAAAAGCCAGATATGCTGGTGCTGTATCAACGTGTGTTATTTGTGATGATGTTTTATCAGTCCAACGTGTTATTTGTGATGGTGTTTTATCAGTCCAGCGTGTGTTATTTGTGATGGTGTTTTATCAGTCCAACGTGTTATTTGTGATGGTGTTTTATCAGTCCAACGTGTGTTATTTGTGATGGTGTTTTATCAGTCCAACGTGTTATTTGTGATGGTGTTTTATCAGTCCAACGTGTGTTATTTGTGATAATGTTTTCAGAGGCGTAGCTAAGGGGGGGGGGGGCAGAGGGGTACTTATGTCTCCATGCGCCAAGGTACAGAGGCGCCAAAATGAGGCTTACAACGTTACATTTTAATAAGTGAACAAGGGTAATAAAGGGTGATTAAACAGGGAGAGGGACGCCAATTTTATAGTTCGTCCCCGGGCGCAAAATATCTTAGCTACGCCTCTGAGTGTTTTATCAGTCCAACGTGTGTTATTTGTGATGGTGTTTTATCAGTCCAACGTGTGTTATTTGTGATGGTGTTTTATCAGTCCAACGTGTGTTATTTGTGATGGCGTTTTATCAGTCCAACGTGTATTATTTGTGATGATGTTTTATCAGTCCAACGTGTATTATTTGTGATGGTGTTTTATTTAACGATGCAATGAAGCCTTCAAATCTCGAGGCATTTCATTACTAAATATAAAGACGAGTTCAAGGCCAAAAGAACTCTTGGAAAGGAAGGATGCCGATTTAAAAGGCAGTCAGAAACACATCTTTGATACCCGTGCTTTTTGAACTTCTTAAAACGTTAACACATCGAATTGCTGACAGATAGCCGTACACAACCATTGAGACTCTAGTGATGGATTGTATTAGGAATTGCTGACAGATAGCCGTACACAACCATTGAGACTCTAGTGATGGATTGTATTAGGATTCTGTTTGGATATGTTGGACGAGTGGCAACAAAGAAAATGGCCCAGGTGTCACTCTCAAATGACACTATAGATTGACCAATTCACGATCTGGCTTACAATATGAAAGATCAACTCATAAAATAGATTAAATTAGTCAATTATTTGTACTTTTGTAGCTTGGTGTCTGTACAGAAGTTGCTAATATGGCAATTCTAATGGTGTATGCATTTTGAATATGTTGGCGATTTTAAGGGAAAATATTTATTTTCAGCTTTTACTACCAACAAATTCGACTTGTTTTGATGTGTTCAAAGTTGTGAAGGACTACATCGTTGGTCACTGTGGGTTTGATTTTAAATTTTATGTAGTTTTAAGTTATGGTGGTGTTGTGGCAAGAATATGGCAGCATTTTGTGGTGGTTACCCAGACTGAGACTCTAGCACTCGAATTAAGTCAGTGCACGTTTCATTCACCGAGAAAATCTTGCTACAAAGAAAAGTGAAGTTATATACTGTGAAATGTGTGAAGGCGAACATTAAAATCGAGACGTTGCATTGTGTGTTATATGGAGACTGAACTTAAAATCTCCTGTTGCATGCTAATGTGTGTGCTTTGGGACAAAATCAAGACACTCCGTGTTTCTTGAAGACACACAAAAAAGAAATAAATTGGTCAGAACTATTTCGAACTGTGTAATGGATATATAGCCAGGCTGATTTATATGGCTGATGTCTTTGCCATCTTGCATATATATTGGTAATATTATTTTACTTCTTTTTCTTAATTGAATGTAATACCTTGTTTAATATTTTCAATTACTAATGTTTAATTCTTCAATTCAATTATTATACCCTTAAGTTGGCAACACCGTTCTCTGGCACACCAGTGAAAAAATGAAAAAAATGTCGGTCCGTCATATAATTATGTTTTGAGAAGCACTGCTCTACACGACACTTTACTTACTGAATGCATTCAAGGGAAGGGTGATTGATACGACGGGTGGCAAGGAAGAAGGAAAAGGGAAATACATGCATTCCCCAAATGCGTGACATACTTTTTTCATAGCACTTAAGCCTCCAGGGCAGGGGTCACCAACCTTTTTGATACTGAGAGCTACTTCATGGGTACTGAGTCATACGAAGGGCTACCAGTTTGATACACTCTTCTATTTGCCTTTATACATTATTAATAATGTGAAAGCCTGCGGGCGACTCATGTGATCTTTGCGGGCGACCTGGTGCCCGCGGGCACCATGTTGGTGACCCCTGCTCCAGAGATATTCTATTCTATTGGAAGTTAGACCCATAATCTCAAAACATTGAATCGGACACACTGTGCAGTGCGACAGTTAACTTTTCTGAAGTAAATTGTTCGTATACTTGTACAAGATTAAGTGACGTACGTGAGTGGTCAGTTTGAAAAAAAAAATATTCTTTTTTCTTTTTTTTAATGAAACTGAGAATTTAAGAAAAATGTGATTAAAATATATTTAATGAAGAGTACATATTGTAATTACATCAGTCACAATGCTGGAGTGGCTCTTGGCCATTCACACCAGTCATTTATTTTATAGTCGTCCGTGTCTAGGTGCATCTCTGAGCACAAATAACATCCAAACTGTGCTTGATTCTTTGAGTCAAAATCACACACACACACACACACACACACACACACACACACACACACACACGCGCACGCACGCACGCACACACACACACACACACACACACACACACACACACACACACACACAGTGAAAGAAGACTTGGACTAGTTTTCCTCATATCCAGTAGTCAGCAGTAGCGTAACTCTGAATGCTGCCTACCCCATCCCCCTCCCCGGCAAAAAAATCTAACCCTCCCCATTTTCCACGTGCACATGCGCATAAATGCTTGCTCTCTGCTCCAGAGAGAAAATCAGCTTGCCGTGCGCCCTAAGAAAATTTGAATCATTTTTCACATTTCAAAAATCACACACACACACGCACGCACGCACGCATGCACGCACGCACACACAGTGAAAGAAGACTTGGACTAGTTTTCCTCATAGCCAGTAGTCAGCAGTAGCGTAACTCTGAATGCTGCCTATCCCATCCCTCCCCCCGGCAAAAAATTCTAACCCTCCCCATTTTCCACGTGCATATGCGCATAAATGCTTGCTCTCTGCTCCAGAGAAAAAATCAGCTTGCCGTGCGCCCTAAGAAAATTTGAATCATTTTTCATTTCACATTTTTTTTTTCATTTGAACTAGCAAATATTGGGTCCCTTCTGTTGAAAGCTCCACCACCCACTCACCCCACCCCCGGCCACAACTCATAGGAGACGTTGTGAAATTTAGCGTCTATCTCTGACAGATAAATTTGTCTATCTCTATTTTAAAATTTAAATGTTATATAAGTTGTTAAATTGTCAGAGTAACCCGACCTTGGTCATTCCTTATGATGGTATTTTTGAAAGTGTCCGAAGATGAAGTGAACGCTTGAGACCAGAATATTCTAGATTTGCTGATGTAATGAAAACTAGTGAATAGTTTTAGTTATCTAATGATTATGATTTATGAGGAGACCAGTCAATGGGCTGAGGTGAGAAAGTTTATTTGCTGTAGAAAACTCTACTGTGTAATCACTTTGAATTTGGAGTGACAAGAAGAAAGTCTGGTTTTCAAAGGCAGCCATTAGTTTGGTGGTGAGTTAAACTAGAAATATTTCATGTAATTTTTGCTCTTGAAATGTTATACTTATGTAGAGAGGTACAGAGGTACTATGTGAGTTGACTTTTATTTCTACAAATGTTTGAACTAAGCTGCTCTCATTTAGTGTGTTGACACTTGACAGTTTTGATATGCTGGATTTATTATGCCATATGGGTGGTATTGGGCTAATGAATACATAATGGTAGTCTAGAGAGAATATATTTGCAATAATCAAGAGAGTATAAGAGAACAAACAAGGATTTTGTTGCATCAACAGCATGAATAGTGCTGATTCACCTTCCTTGTAGGGAGAAAAGTACATCAAAGTCAGATAGTATACCAAGATTTCTGACTGACCACTTGTAATGGAAGTGTCACCTATATTAATTGCCTCTGGCAGAAGTAGGTATTTCAGAACCCCTTTAGTAGCAGTAATATGTACAGTTTCAGTTTTATTATTATTCATTTGTAATTTATTACCGGTACTCATCAGCTAAGACTGAGCATTGGAATCACATTCTCAACACTTTGGATGATGAATGCAATTTTGCTATGGCAGCTTGATTAAGATATTTAAGTATCACCAGCTTACAGTTGTTGGGACTTGATTTAATAAATAATTAAATAATGTAACATGTAAAGGAGGATTTGTATAATATACTATTTACAATACTAGTGGTTCAAAAATTATAATTCAGCGAGTATTTTATACAGAACCAACATGAACACATTTCATTAACTCTATTAAAACAAATCATTGGCTTTCTATTCAGAAGAGATTATCTTGCTCAAACTTTAACTCACTTGCACTGCTATCAAAATGTTAGTTTCTGATCCAGAAACTTTATGCTGCTCTATAACTGGAGATATCTTGTTGGAGAGAGAGAAGAGAGAGGTCAAAAATGACACCTGAGTATTTTAAAACCCTGTAAAGAGCAACAAGCATGATTTCAGCTAAACTAGCATTTGTTTATAACTAACTACTATTTATCCAGAAACATTTTGTCAATAGTTTGGAAATGATTTTATTTGGGCAACTAGACTGGTACAGTTGATTATCTTGAACAATACACCTAATGGGACACATGATGAATGACTTATAATGCTGGATAGGGACAGTACATATATACAGGAAGATGACATAATACAGCATAGGGGCTGTACATATATACACAGGATGATGACATAACACTGCATAGGTGCTATATATACAGGATGATGACATAACACTGCATAGGGGCTGTACATATATACACAGAATGATGACATAACACTGCATAGGGGCTGTACATATATACACAGGATGACATGCATAGGGGCTGTACATACATACACAGAATGATGACATAACACAGGTTGGACATATGGACACAGATTGATAACTTATCATACTGCATAGGGCCTGTGCATATATAATTTTTTGCTGTTGAAAAATGTCAGAAATGTCCTCTGTGGCTTATGGATGATAGGCCTGTCTCAACAGGCTGCTGACAGCTGATATACATCTCATGTCTAAATGTGAATTAACTGTTGATTATATATCAGTCCTTCAGCTCACTAACTGTCCACCATGCTGAGTTTAAAATATGATTAACTGTGTGACCATCAATACATTTTCTCCTTTTTTTCTCCTGGCACCAGTGTAACTGGATGAAATTCAAAGCTATATTTCATGTTTTCATTGACTGAATTTCCTTGGACTCTAATTAACCCTACACTTCCAAGTGTAACCACAATATAGTAATCCCCTAATTATTGTGTAAATCATACAATATTTTAATTGTATGTGCACTTTTTAACATTACTACTGAAAAATAAATATGACAACAAACTGGTTAATTGTGGATATCATGACACTCCCTATATAAACACTTTTATATTATATTATAATTTTTCAATCATTATAAATTACAAAAGCTATTGTAACTTACAGTCTGTTATTCTCTTCTTTATTAAATACATACATAGTTGTCATACTTAGATTGCTTATGCTGGTTTAACTTATTTTTCTATTTGTTACATAGTATCTGGGCCTGTATTTGTATAGAGGCTCTGGGCTACTATTCTCTATCCATCTATCTGTCTATACTTTTATCTATCTGCCTGCCTGCCAGGAATGCCTGTCTTTCTCTCTATCTATCTATCCATCCCTTGTGTTACCAGCAAGATGGGATTTTGTTGTGGAAAGTGTGGAGTGGCAATTTTATTAAAATAATACACTCTCTAACCTCACCCAAGATAAGACATCACAGATGTTACTATTTCATGATACTCACTAGAAATATACTCACTAAGTCACAGTAGATAATTACTGATTGATTGCTATGATAAGTAAATTAAATTCTTGTTTTCCTTAGAAATAGGATGACTGTGATGTTTTTGCAGTTTGAATATGTGGTATTTAAGTATGATGTTTGATCGAGTTGATTATTCTAAATATTTAAAGTTACATAATTGCTTAAGGATAATTTATATGTTTGAAATGGCTGAATTATGCAAATAAGAAAATAAAATAGATATTTATATTGTTAAATGTTTCTCTCTTTCATATTGATTAGGGAAGTTTATGCTAGTGTTTGTGAAGTGGGGGTGACAAGATGAAAGGGATGATGCAAATGAACAGTCCAGCATAATTTGGCAAATGTAGAGATGTCCTCACATAAATGTGTGAGAAGCATTTGTGATGGATAAAAATAAAAAAGGTCTCTGAAACCAGTAATGTTTCATAGGGTGTCATGTGGTAGCACTTACCAAAATATCAGCCATTAGTTGTTAACTAGTTGTAAATCATGCATTTGTCAGTTTTGTCAGGCAAATCAGGTATATGATAGTTTTGACTATAAGGTGCTAATATTAAATATGCATAATAAATAATAAAATTTTCATAAATCAGTAAGCTAATAGTATACATTTCAATGTTCATCTGTCATTAAGATTGAAAATTGTATTCTCTTCGTGAAAGACTATTTAGCCACAAATATTGACTCTTTATTATGTCTGTGCTTTGTATATCACTGAAGCATTTTGAATTTCAGGCTGCACTTAAAAAAAAAAATTAGTAGTACACTGTTTATATTTTTGGATTAGAGTGACAATGAGACAAATTCAAAACATATATGTCTACTATATTGTTGAAGAGAAGATCAGTTACATATGTACTATTAATAGAGTATATAACAGCAGTAGTACAGTATCATTATAGTTAGCACATTAGTACTTAGCAGTGGTAAAAGCCGTGATAGTAAAAGTAACTAATGCTAGCTATACTGTATAAGTGACAATATTTATTTAAAAAGTAACAATCAGTTAATTAGTATAATATAATAAACTCTTATCAGACAAATAGCAGAGTTGAAGCCACATCTGACTGCTTCTGTCTTTTCCAGACAAGTCACCCAGCCAATGGAAGTCTAATCTTTGTTAAACAACAGATTTTACCCAGGAATGATTAGCACGCATTCAATTAAATCAATGGAATATGATCGTAGAAACAAATCATTTAGTCTGTATTCAGTCTAATCTCTAAATTTTCATATCAAACAAGGATTGTTCTACATTCTCAGAGACCAAGCCATGCCAGTGTCACACTACTTTTTCAGAAGAGATAAAGTTAGTTTTATGTCAGATATTGAAATAATATGCCAATAAGCCAGCCAAAACATTTAGTGAAATTAATAAACAGTTTTTAAGTATTAAAATAATAAAATATGATGATAGTGCATTGTTTGGAGTTTTTAATGAATTTTTTCTCAAAGTGTATGTAAACTAATCTATGCCAAATAAAATGGTTTATATATACCTATAGAGAGACAATCAAATAGTTTGGCAGATGAGAGACAGATACAATCATTTTATGTCAATATATTATTTAGTAGTAAATCAAAATGACAAATTTAATTTTATAATTGTAGCATATAGTTAGACAAATGAACAAATGAGAACTTCTAAATATTGTACACATATATTTTACTGTTCTTTGCAGTCTGAAGAAATGAATATTTGAATTATTTGTTTTATCAGCTATATCATTATTGCAAAATTATAAGTATATACACAAAATGCAATCCATAATATTTTTCACTTGTACTACATATTTATAAATTAAAACTGTTTAGTAAATACTATTGCATATACAGAAATGACACACTTGCTATAAAATAAAACATGTTTCACCATCACCATCACTATTATATAATTTCATTAATATTATAATAATATTAGTCTGTATATGGTTATACTAAAAAGAAAAAACATGTTATGATTGCAAAGTAACAACACTCTGCATACACAGTTATGGACATTTGTAAAAAATATTTTGATTGAAATATATCCCATATGCCTGAATATATGTATGTACAGGTGTATATGCATATATGTTTAGATTTAATTTAATATGCCAACATTTTTCTTTTTTTATGTACATAACAATACTCATAGTAATTATAATGCCAATGAATAATTGATACTGAAGGACAAGTTTGGACAGATTACAAGAGAAATACAATGACAATTTATTGAAATATGATAACAGTGTATCATGAACAAAAATAATGTAAAATAATGCAAAAATACTTACACATTTTGCTGATTTCTTTATGCTGTTAAATCATAATATTTAAAATATGACATGAGTTTTCAAAGTAGCTCAAGCAACCATCATAAGCAGTTTTAAAATTATCATCAATATTATTTTAGGGGGTTACAATAATGTAAAGTTTGAGAACCAGTAAAGTAAGGTAATAATTTTGCATGCAATTCTAGCAATTTATATACTTTACAAAAGTCATTAAGCACTGATGATGGCCTTTATAATTGCAACTTGGCAATTATTTAAACATTTCTGTGTCATAATCAGACATGGACAAGTTTTAAAAATTAGTTCTGGTGTACTGTATATTTACTATTAGCATTCACTGAACAATTATTGATACAAATATTAAAAGTTATGAGGAAATGTTAATGGATACGGTGTGCTCAATAGCAAAACATGAAGCATTTATCGATATATGCTTTGTGTGTATGTATGTATGTATTAGTGGGTATTTGTAGGTAAGGAAATTTTAATATTATGCATATCTATATATGCTTCATGTTTTTCTAATGTATGTTCAATACAACAAAATGAAGCAAAAATTAAGTGTGATTGCATGCAGTGTGTGTGTGTGTGTGTGTGTGTGTGTGTGTATGTGCTTGTGTGCAGGCATTGCAATACACACACACACACACACACACACACACACACACACATGATAAAACTCTTTATATTAAACAAATCCTCAAAAGTATATGACCTTCTGACTGTATAACTAATCCAATAAAAGATACTTAAGTTCTGTTAGTGCATTAAAATTATATTTTGCCACTTTAAAAGAAGTGTTCTACATGGGTTAATCTCATAGCATACATGTATTTAGTTTGAAGTTTGGGGTTGACTTATATTGAAATTTAGGGTATACATGTATTTAATTTTAAAAAGTTGACTACCATATTTTAAGCACTTTGCAAATGTATTACAATGTTGTCTCACATTGTCAGAGTTCACAAAACACTATAATATTCAGCCCTAAATTATAGCTCTATTATAGGTAAAATGATTTGAATATTTTATATGATGTGATACATTATCATCCTTTCTTTAAATTCCAATGGTGAATAGTACAGTAATTTAACAAAACAGTCAAGTTGCACTTTGAAGAAGTCAGAAGTTACACTCAGAAATGAACACTTTTTTTTTCAGCTTCCATATCATTGTTTGCACATAAATATTGCTTAGTTCTCTTGATATGGTGGGGGCACTAGTGAAATTCTAATTATACTCTGTAAGTTTAAATAATTCAGTCTGATATTTCTCATGTGAGTTTTGTCTAGACTGCAGCTCTTGATTTATTTTCATCTCTTTCATTTTCCTCTCATTTTCTTCAAACTCTTTATCAAATTTGCTTCCATCTCGAACAAAGTGTCGTCGCACTGGATCTCGATATGGATGCAATTGATATACAAATGTTTCCCAGTTGACATTATTTGCTCCAATTGTCCTGATTTCTGACATCTTGTCCTCAATGTAGGACACAGGATCTTCAGGTCTTTCCATCATTAGGCAGCTTAAAAGGGATTCAAACATCTGAGGAATATGATGCATGGCAAGGTACTGTTTGGCTTGTTCACGTGTGGTGGAATTTGTTACAGTTCCTGCTGAACTCATGGTTCCTTTTCAACTAGTGCAGTAACTCTAAAGAATGATTAATCAGAGCTGTGTTACTGAAAAAGAAAAAAATGCAATAATTGACTCAATATGCTGCTGATTAAAAGGGATAATAAAACATAATTATATAGATAAAGTACATATTTATACTTGAAAATTGGCTGTTAGATTCAGTAGATCCTACTTAATCATACACGCACATAAATATCAAATTCCTATTAATACTTTTAAATTAATCAAAACTATTTTCATTATTATTAGAATTTACTTAATTCAAACTATATTTTTTTAAGCCATAATCTTTAGAGTGATTGAAAGAATCAGATATTCTTACAAGTAGAACCCACACCATTTTTAGAATTCCACAGATTTAAATTACAGTTAATAATAACAAATATACAATATATTTATTGACATATTATGAAGAAATATTTAAGTTTCACTATCAGTTTCTGAAAAGTAAAGTTTATTAAAGTTGTCAAAATCAGAGAAAACGATATGGTTGAAAATCTTTAATTTGAAAATATATGCATAAACAGAAAATAATTTTGACAATAACTTAGTAAGAAGAAAAAATTACCTAAATAATAATAATAATAAAAATGATTTTTAATGGTTAAAATAAATTAAGATCTCTAAGCATTTTTCAAAAACAGGATTGATAAACTCAAGATGGGTGAATTAGATGTCAGCATCAGTATCATACGACTGAGTGGGAGCTTAAAAGCACTGTCCTCCATAAGCAAGGCCAAGCTCTAGATATACCCACCACCACCACCATCACCAAAGAAAAGGAAGAAACATATGTTCTTGTTTAGCCACACATTTCTTTGTTGTCCTGATTCAGAACACAATATTAAACACACACACACACACACACACACACACACACACACACACACACACACATACACACACGCTGCATTTAATGAAAACGAATATTGATACTGCGATCTCTTAACAAAGTTGGGAGTATGTTTGTGTGTATAATTAAGAAAATGTATGGCCTAACTGCATATTTTGTAAAGTGGATTATCATATCTATCTTGTGGATGTATGGGTCTCTAAGTCAGTAGTTGATTGTACTGTCCGTTATTCAAAGTCGCTCAGTTTTCATTAAAATCAGCTATGATTTTCAAATGAATAATGAATTCGAAAATATAATGATTCAATCGTAACCATTAAAAAAATAATACTTACTTACTAGTTAACTCTATTCTGTAAACATCATGCACAAGTCGATTCACTGACAATCGTGTCGGCACAGAGGCAATGAGCTCGCACTTGACCTTTGTTGTCATGGCATTGTTACACTTTATTTGTAGAGCTACAGCTTCCGTTTAAGAGTATCTAAAATTTTAAACAATAAAGTGTTCATAAACTTACTATAATATAATTTTAAAGAAACACATTCATAGAAATAACCTTTGATATATTTGTCAGAGAATGAAAATGTTAGCTTTGCATTATTAAAGAGGGATTCACTTCCGCAAAATCCCGAAGTAAAAAAAATAATAAAAAAAAATAAAACATTAAAAAATAATAATAATAAAGTGGACAAAAAGAAATGACAGGCTAAAGACAGCGTTTCGATGGCAGGCATTGGCTGTTGAAATTCCTTTTGATTGCAAGTTCAATGCAATCTATAAATGAATTTAACGAAATAAGTTATAGTCCTCGGGGGAAAAAACGTTCAAAAGTAAAAGAGTAATTACTTCAACGGTGTAAAGAAACTAATGTAAATCTTTGGATTTACATCTCCGAATTTTTAGACAGAATTTATTGATCAAATTGCCTTTTTATTTTTCTGAATGCGGGGAAATGGATTTGAAGCAGCTGGTCCAAAAGAAGCTTTCCCAAGGCGAAAATTGTCTTCAGGTAATTTTTGTTGTTGTTTCCAAACATTAACGTAATGTCGCAACTGGTTACCAAGTTAGTTGCAAAGACACATTTTTTTAAAAGATATGTTTTGCAAATTATTGTTTATTGTATTTATTTAAAATCTTATTAAATTACTAGTACTATTGAGCACTAGTATAACACTTATTTTTAATAAAATAATAAATAATTATTATTAAATAATAATAACAGGTTATCTACATCTTTTAGTTAACTAATTTTAATAACTAATCGGCTTATTTAATATAGGCTAATCACTATGATTAATAGACTGTTGAAACAGCAAGTGTGTAGTTGCATGAAATTCTGATCAGCATGCCTTACTCATTTACTGCTTAGTTAATACTTAATAATAGATAGAGTTTTTAACTTTTATATCTAGAATTCTGTGTTATCACACTTTATCTAGACAACCAATAAAAATATTACATTTACAATTTAAGTATAATTTCATAAACTTGTGTGAAACTATTAGTGACGTATTACTATTAGTGTGTGGATATGATTGTGAATCATGGTACTATGTATGTACTTACTTTTCTCACTCCTCACTTTCACTTTTCAGCATGAACCAAGCAAAATGTTGGTTGCATATCAAATAACACATTTTCACCTAGAGTAGTGTAGACAGCTGATATAATGGGAAAAAATCAGGTTATCAAACTGATAACTGATAAAAAAACAAAAACTAATTGGACAGACAGAGATCACCTATATATTGCAGTAGGGTTAAATACATCAGACAAAAATATGTTTACAGTGAATACAATACACATACAGTTTGTCTGATTGACACTTTACTTGACATTAGCTCAGAAATGATATTGATGAGGGTCATTCTGTATGAATTCATGTTCTCCAGAGACTATTACTGGAAATATCAATACTTCCCCTTGATCATTTGATGTATGCTTTGAGACAACCGTTCCATAGTTTCTAGAGGACTTTTTCTCAGGTAGTTTCTGACCAATAATGGGCAACAACAGTCTAAACTAGGATGAGCAGAATGGTACAATACTAACAGACCTGATTCCTCTGTGTTGAAACTGCTATACAATATGTTTGAGTCACATTTTGCATATTAGCTCTGAAATTTATTTGTTCACACACACACACACACACACACACACACACACACACACACACACACACACACACACACACACACACACACACACACACACACACACACACACACACACACACACACACACACACAAGTCTTCCCTGTATAATGTACCACACAAAGCCTTCCCTGTATAATGTACATAATTCTCACAGGGTTATAATGATGTTATCTGCCAGAGTTATACAAAACAGTAATTACTGCCATAAAATTGATCTTTACAGTTTAACAAGTACATAGACTCTTGATTATCTGGATGAATGGGATAGAGAATTCTTGAATAATCTAAATCCTGGTTAATCCACTGTCAATATAAAATATCAGAAAATATTTACAGACTATTTTGTATATAAAAACAAGAAAACCAAATGTGTATTTTACACAAACTTTAGCAAAAATACGCTTCTTTATTCATTGATATATATTATATATATATATATATATATATATATATATAGAGAGAGAGAGAGAGAGAGAGAGAGAGAGAGAGAGAGAGAGAGAGAGAGAGTTGTCTGTATGGGTGTGTTTGTGTGTTTGATTATATTTGTGTCAGCTGGACAAGCAAGACTTGCTACTATTATTATTATTAAATTATTGTTTTTTCTTTGAACGTATGTATATTCTTTATTTTATATTGAATAGTATTAGTAACATATATAACTTATAACTATAAGTCTAGAGGTGGGGCATATAAATAAATATATAAAGTCAGTATATGTTTATTAGCAAACATCTTTGAGATTTAGCTATAGGGATTATAATATAACTTATAAGTAAATTAAAGTATGATGGCCAATACTTACTACTTAGTTGAGTGATCTGAAAGAGCAGAGTCACTCATATGTTGATCCAGTAGCCTGGCTTGCCCAAAATAAATCCCTCTGGTATAGATTAAAAATATACCAAAAATATATACAAAATATATTACTCTTTAATAGTTATAAAAGATACATATTTTTGTTATGAGATGCAATCCTAAATGACCACCACACCCATACATTTGTATATAATCCTGTGTTCATGCATGCAAATATTCATATCGATAGATATTAATTGTATAATGTATTTAGATGGGGGCAAAATTGACTGAGAATGATGAATTAATTATCAGCAGGAAAATTTGATCTCAGAATCCATTAAAACAAAAGTAGGCTAAAAAAAAAAAAATGTTACAAAAAGTATCATCTGGAAGTGGTCTCTTGGCATATGTATTTAGATTTAACACTAAATAATAGCAATTAAATAAAGAGATTTAAAAAAAATTATTAACTTTAGAAAACTCAGGCTGATACTTTTTTTTTTTTTAATACTTATAAATAGAGTAGATTGTAGATTTATTCACAGTATAATACTAATTTTAATACATAGTGGTTGGGTGATGTTAAACTCTTGCCATCATACAACAACTCTACTTTGGAATGGGTTTACTAATCTGGTTTCAGATCAGATGAAATGAAGTTATATTTAAGAAACAAAAAACAACCTGACCACAACACATTGGCTGTTCACACAGTATTAAAACTATTTTTATTATGATAATTGATATGCAAATATAATAAATATAATATAATATAATATAATATTTTTATTTTACAGTGTATTGAAGCAGCCAAAATAGTTGATGATAAAAGACATTTTCGTGTAATTGCTATAGTTGAAAAAGTAGATGAGCGTGGGTAAGTATTATGTTTGAATTTGATTATTATTTATCTGCATTTAATCTGCACTGTTCATTTATTGACCTTATAAATTTATTTTTATATCTACTAATCTACTAAACTAGCTAGTTTATTGGTGCTAAGAAACAGGGATTTTTTTTTTACTCTATCTTAATTGAAACCACAGTGAAGTGGTTAATTTATATCATTTAGTTTGAAACATTAATTTGCTATTGGATTATAAAAACTTATACATTATGTATGAATCTACTACTAATACTAGTAATAGATAACGGTAGTCTAGCAAATTAATTACTAACATAGTATTTAGTTTATTAATATTATAGATTACAGTTTAGATTAACTCATTAAGACATATTTTACAAATACTACATGATTGTATTTACAAATACCAGATGATTGTAAATTGAGTCCTTAAGTCTTTCTGCATTGTTAACATAATTACATATACAATATATGCTTCTGTGATATGACATTTTTTTGCCTATTTGCTTCTCATATAGTTATAAAAGTCCATTATTTCCATTACTATAGCCATTCATCAGCAAGTACTAACCCACAACATGAACTTATCATGGTTTTCAATAAATAATATGTATAATAATAGAAATAACAACAATATAAAACCTCATGCCAATTTTTTAATTATTGTTAGTCTTTAGAATATATATATAACATGGTATGCATATTGTAACATTACATAAAAAGACATTAATCTTGTTGAAATTTTCATCAGTGCTTTTTGCCACCAACACAAAAGATTCACCAATCTTTGATGTTAACTTACATTGTGTTTATCTCCAAGAACAAAAGAATTATTTGATGCTGTAAAGCTGTAGTTTTAAATTATTTTTCTGTAATGTCAAAGTAATTTTATAATGACTTTCAAATTTAATCTATTTGTATTAAGACATAAATAGGGTATTCTTATTTTAAAAAATAAATTCTGATCATAATGACTAAATGAGTGTTTCTAAATTCTAGTACTTTGTGAGAACAATATATTAGTGATTTCTTTTTTGTAATATGTTAGCATCTTTAAAAGTAAAAGCATTTCCAGGATTATTTTATTGTAGTTCGGATTCTTAATATTGAATTATGCTCAGTTTAATATTATTTTTTTTAAAGGAAATTGTGAAGGACTCTGAAACAATGCATTATGTTTATAATATATATGTATACCATTTGATTCATTTTCCCAGTCAGTCAGTAATTCACACTTTCATGCATATGACTTATGAGCAAAGTTTAAAGTTCAAAAGAAAAAGTTATTATAAACAATAACAAAAGTATTGTGTTTCACTAGTGTTATTTCTCTTCCAAGGCCTAAATGAACTTTTCATTAATTACACATCAGTTATGGTTTGCCTTTAAGGGACTTGGCTCCCCTCACTACCAACTGCTAGATGGCTGTATATTTAATTTGGCTCTGCCCTAAATCAGATGAACATACATTGAAGTTTTAAAGATTTTATATTGTAGATAATGTTGAATTCAGGAGGGAATGTTGACCCAGGAGGGAAAAACCATCCACCCCATGTGAACTATTTAATATCTATCTATCTATTTGTCTGTCTGTTTGTCTGTCTATCTATCTCTTACAGTCTTAGTCGTGTCGACTGTTGGGGCACCACTGATGACCTGATAACCAGTTTCCTCCATTTCATTCTGTTCTCTGCTAATCTTACTGTATTGCTCAGTTTCAGGCCTGTCCACTCTGAGATGTTATCCTCCCATCTTTTCCTCTGTCTTTCTCTCCTTTCTCTCTGTTTTTCTCTCCCTACTGTGCCTCCTTGCACAGTACCTTGCATGATTGTCTTGGCAAGCCCTGTTGATCGTGTGACATGCCCATACCATTTCACTTTGCGTTTTTTCACAATGGCCAATAGCTCTTCATAGGGCCCAATGGCTTGCCTAATTCTGTTTCCCATTTCCTCATTTGTGACATGATCTCTATTATCATATAAAATGCCAAGCATTCGAAAGCATCTCATTTCAAAAGCTTGTATCCTCCTTTCGAAATCCGCAGTTAGGGTTCGTGACTTACAGGCATATAAAAACACAGATACAACCAAGGAGTGCATCAGTCTGATCTTTAAGCAGACTGAGATGTTTCTGTCTTTCCAAACTGTCTTCAGCCTTGCCATTGCTGTTATTGTCAGCGCAATCCTGGCCAATATTTCTGGTTTTGATCCCTCGTCTGTCATGATGGCTCCTAAGTACATGTACTTGAATTTATTAACTATTTCCAGTTTCTGATCACCAATCATGATGCCATTGCCAATGCCACTGGTGTTGTTGGTCATCAATTTGGTCATTGCACTGATTTCCATACCAAAAGCAGTAGCTGTCCTGTCCAGTTTTTCCACCAATTGAGCTAGCTCCTTATTTCCTGCAAGGCCATCAATGTCATCAGCAAAGCATAAGTTTGTTATTGTTCTGCCTCCAATACTGACAGTTCCTTCATGGTCTTCCAGAGCATCTGTCATGATTCTTTCAAGGAAGATGTTGAAGAGAATAGGCTGACTCCCACTATTGTCCTGAACCAATCTCCTAATTGGCCATTGAAGCAGACTGCACTGGTGGCCTTGCTGTAAAGGCTTTCTATGACTTTGATCAGGTTGGCATTGATGTTGTACAGCTTCATGTTGGACCAAAGGGCTGCATACCAAACCCTGTCAAATGCCTTCTTAAAATCTACAAAGACATGAAAAAGGTCATGTTGGTGCTAGAGGTACTTCTCACATAGCAGTCTCAGATTAAAAATCTGTTGTGCTTTGCCCTGGTCTGAAGCCTACTGTTCTATGATTTTCTTTCCCTGAGGCTTCAGTCTGATCTTTAGCATGACTTTGCTTGGGTGGCATATAAGACCTATCGTATAATAGTTTTTCTGACATTGCTACAAATTGCCTTTATTCGTGAGTGTTATTATGAGTGACTGATCCATGGTGTCCCCTCTCTGCCAGATCTTAGTGCAGATTGTTAGTAGGGTGCTTATCATGGCTTCATCCCCTTCTTGGACTAGTTCTGCAGGGATGTTGTCTATTCCTGCTGCCTTCCCTTTTTTCAATGATTTCACTGCAGTCTCTACTTCTGCTAGGAGGAGGGGTAGTTGTCAGTGTTGGTCAATGGTGGGGTGTTGAGTATGTCTGGATCCCCTGTATGTCAATGTTGTATAGGTCTGATCAGTATTCTGTCCATCTCTTAAGAATGTCTTGGTCTTCTGTAAGACAATTCCCTCCACTATCTTGAATGGTGGAGGAGCGTCCTTGTTTTACACTGGTCAGGTCTTTCACCAGTTGGTATGCTTTTTTGCTATTATTTTTCTTTAGATTATTTTTTATATCTTTACACTGGTTTTCAATCCATGTCTCCTTTGCCATTTTCATGCTTTTCTTGATAATCTGGTTGATTTCCCTGTATTGTTTTGCTCCTTCTACTTCTGATTTCTTTTTCTTTAGCTCTCGATGCTTGTCAGCTGTTTTTTTTGTTTTTGGTCATTTTACTATCAAGAATATTTACAGACTTACAAAACTATTTACAGACTTTATTGTGCTTTGTTAATTGTTTAACCTCCATGTTTTGCAAACATTTTCATAAAAATATAAATGGTCTCAGTGGCCTTGGAGGGACTTGGTTTTCCCACACTGTATATTGCCAGAATATGAAATGGAATCAATTCACTCATGTGTGTTGTAAGTAAAAGTTTAAAGTAAAATGTTTTGAAAGATATTTATTTATTCTTTCATCAATTTTATAATGATCACTTATACTAGGGGGAATAATGCAATATATAAAGACTTAAAGAGTAGTCTACTTTTAAATTAATTGTTTTAAAGTACAAATATTTGTTGTTGTTTGTTGTTTGTTTTTGGTCATTTTAACCATACCTAATTTAGTTTTAATGATTTAAAATTATTTAAATAATAATTTATATTATTAAGATTAACTATTACATTTTTCTGGTTTTATTTAAAATGATCTGATTCCCCCCCCCCCCCATCCCCAAATTGTAAAAATGCACAATCATACAAGGTATAACTCTAGAAATGGCAGGGCTTATTTTTAAAACAAGAACTGCTAGAATTATTTTTGTTACACAAGGCAATACTTCTAGCAAACTTTTACATTTAAAAAAAAAGAAAAAATACTATAAAATTATTCTTAAGAAATCAAATATAGTTGTAGTTTTATTGCCATTAATAATTTTAAAATGAAGAGAAAACAAATAGTTACTGTAAAAATTACAATAATCTCCTTATACAGTCTTTAAAACCTGAAGATTAAAGTACAGTTTACAATAAAATAACATAAATATATATTTTTAATGATTTTATTTTCATTGGACTTAAAAGGCCAAACTGTGCTCATCATTTGTCATTCCAATATTATTGGTATGTTACAATTAAAATGATTTCTTAACTGAATGTAACTTTCTGAGCTTATATCAAACTATTGTAAAACTCACTACCTATCTTTAAATTCACCTCTTTTTGTCAAAATTCTTACTACCCAACAGCACTCTTATATGATTTGCCAGACATGGTGGCAATGGGGTTGGTATTGAACAGTCCACAAGATGGTCAGAACCCCTAAATATAGTAAAGGAAACCAAGTAGCTCCAGCATAAGCTCTAGAGATGAAGGAAACCAAGTAGCTCTAGAGATGAAGGAAGCTAACAATACCGTCACCACCTATTTTAGAAATATTTTCCTTTGCTCAAATGTTTGTATTTTTTTTATTATTACAGACTGACATTTCATATTGATAGTTATATATGGTATTGATAACTGTCTTAACAAATAATTGTTGTCTATTTTATAAAAAGGTATGAAATCATAAATGGATGCATTTATTGGATGAATGAAAAATTACATTATCAAACAGAGTTGATCACTTGATGGCAGGTTCTATATTGGTAAGAGCATGGCAACCATTTTTTTCAAACCAACAGCTTAATTCTCTGGATCATGAAAATATGTTCATTTTTTTAAAAATCCCTTGTTAGATTATTTCATTTCTAGCACTTTTAGACTGTCTTGGTCAAATATTTTATTTATCAGAATCTTAAAATACCAAATGCGCCTCTAAATGCCTTAGTTTCAGCTAATATGGGACCTATCTAACACAAACCTTCCTTATTTGCCAACAAATTTCTCAAGTTCTTCAGGTTAATTTGATGATTTTCATGCTAATGTCACTTCATTAGAGCAATGTTTTTGTTGGTGATGGATGTCAGGCCTATATAATAATATTAATGTATTTAATAATTTTCTCTCAGGGAGGATTTCTTCTGTGTATTAAGCCTTGTGCACAGATTTTCACAGCCATCACTGCATACGATTAATAGTTTACCAGTATTACCTTTTAGCAAGTTAGAGAAGTGAATTTGGACTTTTGAACAAATCAACTTATGAATAGACCTCTGGAACCAGTTATTTCCATATGTTTATGTTTGTTTCAGTAGGGGTATTTTTATTTTATGTGTATTGTCACTTTATCTTTCTTTTTAATTTTTGTTGTCATCATATAATACTGGTGAACTCATAATGGGTCACATTTTTGCACACAATTTGAGAAAATAATCTAACCCATTTAAATTTGTCTACAGCCGTTTAAATTCTAAAGGGCTTGCCTGCAGGCTTATTTCAGCAGATTATACTTTAATCTAGTTTATACTTGAGTGGCCAGTTTTGTCCAGTAATTAGCATTAAATAGATTTTTCCTACCAATTTTGAAATTACTTCCTATTTTGTTCACAGTTTGAATTGGGCAATGTTTTAAGAGTATAAAAGAAGGCAAATACCATTATATAATTAAATTTATTGAACATAATAGTCAAAAGCAACATATATTTTTTCCTGAATAGGGCAAAGATTTTGTCACTGTCTTATCTCACTGCCTTGTCTCCCAGGGGACTGAAATAGAAGATGGAATAAAGATTTAGCAGAAACAATAGTTTTCATAGTTCAGCTAATAACTTTTTTTCTTAATCTAATATTTAGTTTATAATGCATTTTATGTTTCTTTATTTCTTGTAGAATTTTTATTTACACAACCAACCGCATACCATGTTTGGGTACTGAGGACCTTAAACTAGAGTCAGTTTTACAAGTTGACTCAACTCTGCGCTGCCATGCAGGTTTGTTATTGAACCATGTTTTAGATAAAAATAGTGATGTTCTAATCCAGACGAATGCAGCTGTCACATTATCAATGAACTATAGCCAGAAACCAAAGTATGAGTTGAGAGTTAATGCAGAATCACTCTCATAAGGATTATGTCAAATACATTTTTATATTGCCACATAACAAATGTTACTAAAACTCAAGCCATTATTATTCACATAAGACATATCTAATCTAATTCTTCATTCTCTAAGTGATTTCAGTGGCTGGTATATTATTGATTATTAGGACATTATTGATTATTTACAGTCTGTAGTCTAATTCTCTTTTCTTTAGCTAAGTGATCTCACTGGCTATTACTGTATTAGTTACTAGTAGGACTTTTATTTACAGTTTTTAGTCTAATTCCCCATTTTTACCTAAGTGATGTCAGTGACTGTTAGCTACTAACAGGACTTTTATTAATAGTTTTTTGTTTTGACTGTTAGTTACTAGCAGGACTTTTATTTATAGTTTTTAGTCTAATTCCCCATTTTTTTACCTAGTGATGTCAGTGACTTGTTAGTTATTTATAGGACTTTATTTACAATATCTAATATAATTCTCCGTTTTTGGCTGAAGTGATATTGATGGCTATTATTAGTTATTATATGTTATTTTAGCCACTAAATGTGGCTAGAAGCACTACTAGTTTGAAATAATGTCTTGGTGTATGTATTTTGAAAGACATACTGGAATAATAATTTTAAAAAAACTACATTCACTAACATTTGTGCTGTCTCTAGAAGGTTAAGTCTATAATTTCCTTTCTGTTTTCCTCCTGTGTTGTGATCTTATCTGTAAGCAGAATTTACAAAAAAATCTTTGAAAATACTACTTTTTTACTAGCCAAAATCAGAAGCTGTTTATTATAAAAATACTAGCCAGAATTATAAACCTTTTGTATTAAAATATCAGTTTAAATCTTAAAACTTCCCTCATTAAAATATCACTTGAAATCTGAATCCATTCTTCATAAAAATGCCAATATGAAACCTTCCATCATAAAAATACATCATAATCTTAAACCTGTCATTTTTTTTATTTTTAAAACTTTGTTCGATTTCCTGAGTAATCAAACTTCTCCAATTTCAGTTTTTCATAGTGGAATCATCAGTAGCTGTACTTATTATTTTTCTCACTTGTATTTAAAAACAGCATTAAATTATATAATATTAAAAATATAATCAGATGCTGTCAATGTAAGTGAAAATCTAAGAGTATGTTGTTTGTTTTGCTTTTTCCTCCCCAGAGAAACCTAGAAATGACCCATCCGGGACACCAAAAGGTGAGTGAACAAGTTAATATATGGACTATGAGGCAAACTCTCCTTCAGCTAGACATGAGTGAATTCTTATGTTATTAGATATTAAAATGATTTTAGTACTTGTAGTCCAATTTCTAATTTTATCTTGTCAAAGGGTTGCACTATATATATATATATATATATATATATAAACTAAATCAAGTTAAAGGTTAAAAATTAATTAATTAATCAATTAATTGTTATAGCTAGTAAAATTACTAATGTAAATGTGGAGTTTTTGTTGATTTTGTGAGAGATCACCAATACTAAATGCAATCATATTTGTAAAACTTTAGTTTAATTTTTATTACACTTAGTAAATGTTACTTTTATTGAAATAGCCATTCTTGTATTAAATCTTGTCATTGATATTTTTTTTTAAAGACTGAAAATCCTTAAAATAAAATGATTTTTTCCTCTTGCTATTCCAGGGTCTAAAAAAATAATATAGATACATGTTTAAAGATGTCTTATCATCTTTTAATAATTAAAATAATTAAATGGTGGCAATGCTGTTTCTCTATATTCTTGTCTTTCATTTCTCTCTCTCTTTCTCATTTATTTTTTTATTTATTTATGTTTTATTGAAAGTATATGTGTTCATATATAGAAGCAGGTCACTGTCTGCAACCTTCACTCTCCATCTATCCCATCTACTTCTAGTTTGACAGTTTATATTAATAGTAAAACCTACATCTTCCCATTTTATGGGGTATGTCAAATATATAAGGGTGCTTATTAGATAATATATTTCCTTGCAGATATAGAGCCATATTACTGAGAAATTATGTATAAATATTCCCCTCACTTCTGTGTGTCACATTCATGGATCTCAAAAAAACAGAAAATGTTTTATATTTCACGTACATCCATAATTTTCTCCCATTCTGCCATGCCTCTCTCTTTGTGCATCCAGTCCTTTCAATATGTTTGATAAAATAATGTATTTTTAAAAAAATAATATACAAATAATATTTATTTGTAAACAGTAAAATAATATAATGTGTGCATCCCCACCCATCCCCACATCCATACTCACAAACCAAAACTCACTGTTGACACTTTCCTGTCATATTAACCCAATTTATCTTATTTCTTGTGGATCGAAATTCCCTGCTTAAAGGGAATTCATTTGAAATGGCACACTTTTCCTCTCCCAAATAAATGTGGATAATGGGGGACCGCTTAAGTACTTTTGAAAACAACATTTTGTGGCATCCATGCACTGACTTGTGAGGATCTTAGGTGTTAGCTTTGATGCTCTTTGTATAAATTTAGTGATTAATCTTACTCACAACAAATGCTCTTAAACTTGTCATTTTCTCAATGGGATGGGTTTATTTTAATTTGTTGTATAAATTTAGTGATTAATCTTACTTCTTAGACTCACAACAAATACTCTTAAACTTGTCATTTTTTTTCAATGGGATGGGTTTATTGTAATTTGTTGTATAAAATTGATTTGAAGTTTTTAACAGCTACCTTCTTTCCTCTGTGTTATAAGCGCAAGTATTATAAATACAAATATGAGGAAAGATTTATGCCATCTTATTTAGCAGATTTGCTACCTGAACTCTTTGTGTGGACATTTTTAAATTGGGTTAAATTGGGACCAGGCAAATCAATGCTGGGAATTTGGTTTGATAATTTGATCTTAGTTTACTTGTTGTAATTTTATTTTAGCTTAGATAAATAATAAATAAGATAAATAATACTGACTTTAACCTTAACTAGTTCTGCATTGTCTATAGTGGGGAAAAACAGAACTGCTTTGACAGCAGGAAATGGACTATTCACACAGAAGAAAAAAAAAGTTTCCTTTTAGTCTTTTATTCGTGCCTTGTAAAAAAGATTATTTTCCTGCTGATTATTGTTAACTTTAGACTCAATCAGCCCACACGCTATGTGGAAAGTATGTTGTCATCTTTATTATATTTTTATAATTATTTGACCTCTTAATGTGTTCTGTGTCTGACTTTTAAACTTGTAAAGGGGATCTTTGGGTTGTTTTCTTACAAAAAATGTTATTGAACAAATCATATAAAGTAAAGAAGAAATTATCTTTATTGTCTTATTTTTTAAGTATTTAAAGGAATTTATTTGTTGTGCATTTATGAACAGTGTGAATATATAAATGTTTTCATAATTTAAGTATAGTGTTGTTTGAAGTATGGGAATCGCTGTCTAAATTGCAGTGTTTTGTTTTGCTTTTCAGATTTTTTATTGGGACTTAAGTCTCCAGAAATGCACATTTTGGTAGAAATGGCAGAGCAGAAAGCCACAACAAAATTTTTGGCAGAGATTAAAAAGGCTCAAGACTGTGAGTTTTATTGTAATTTATCTTTTGATCATCTTTTCCTCCTCTTCCTCCCCACTCCCCCTTACTTTTTCTTACTTTGCTATCTCAGATACCATTTCACTTTTAAGACCAAGTGGTCACCTTTCTTTAGACTGGCTTTTTCTGCTTGACTGTTTAATGTATTTAGACTATCTGCCAAAATTCAGGATTAAAAATTTGCGCTAGTTAAGATGGTGAATAATTATTTGTTATATTATTTCATAATTATTACTAATTGTTTAGAGAGATGCATAATAATTATTCATGTTACAGGTAGTAGATTATGATTTTTTTAAAAATTAATAATATTAATGTTTTTAAGAGTGCTTAATCTTAAATTCTATAAAAGCTCTAGGCATTTTACAATATTAAATAAACATGCAGTAGCATATGATAATGAACACACTCAATAACACTTTTAACAGATAATAAATATATATAATAACCCATAATACAAGTGAATATTTACAGATGTGATACCAGGTGGATCATGTATGAAATAAAAAATATCTTTTCTGTATCCCAAGTTGAAAAAAAATTACTGGTTTAAAACAAAAGTAAATATAGAAGACCATCAAAGCCATGGCAATGACCATTACGGCATTAGAAAAAAAAGAGATAAAAGAGAAAATTAAAGTGAAAATTTATTGCAAAAGTTAAATGTTACCAGTAAAAGCACATTCTTCATTAAGCATGCCTTAGTAATTATGAATCAGATATTATTATTTTTAATGTTGTATACATTCTTGTGTCTTTATGTATGTTTATTTTTTATTTTTTTATTATGTCGTCTGTTATCATGAATTTTTGTTTAAAAAAAGACTTTCCTTAATATAATTACATGTATTAAAATTTGTGCACTATGTCATATTTATAAATAAAATGACTGTTCATTTACATATAAATATGTATATTGCTTGTTTTTGCATATTTTCTCAAATTTTTAGTATTAATGGTCAAAACTGAAACATTCTTGTAAATGTTAATAATGCCATAATGATATCTGAATTTGTTCAACAGAGGATCATTTCTCTATCCCTGATTAAATTTGTTAATTTTTATAAATATTTTTGTGACCTTTATTAGGATAATTACAGGTTTCTTTAAAAACAATTATTTGAATTGCATATTTTCAAACATACTGTTATTTCAAGAGGCTGAACTAGGCATTGCAGTATAATTTGTGAAAAAAATACATTTCAGGGCTGATAATTTCAGTAGAATATTTGCTTGTTCCTTTGTAAGCAAGATACGATTTATTAAAATAAACATCTTGTAATTGCAATGCTGACACCATTTATTGTGTATTCATCACTACTTAAAAGGATCCATTTTGAACATGAAAATTTCATCTGTCAGCAGAAAGTGATAGTACAAAGGTTCTGTGCTGAATTTTGCTTTTCCTATTGTTTTGACTTCTAAATATAGATAAATATAGAGAGAAAACTTTTAGTTCATGGGTGAAATTGCATTTTGTCAACTACAATTAATATCAACTAATGAGATAATATTCCAGTAGCATTCAAAAAGGACCCAAATGTTTAAATATATCTCACAACCATTCAAACTAAGCCTTTAATATGTTTGCATATAATCAGATTAAGTCAGATTATTAGGTGGAGCCATAAATTATCAAGAAATAAGCTTGTAAAGTAGATTGAAAATAGTATTCAACAGTAATAATTTAAAGGAGGTAATGTTCTGTTTCTGTGCATTCTCCCCCCCCTGTCAGTATGAATAATGGTAGCAATCAGGTGAGTGTCGAAGAGTTATTGAATGAATGACTAACAACCATCTACTATGTCCCCCAATTCTAAGAGTAAACTCTCACTCTTATATTAACTACTGAGTCTGTCTTGGTTTACAAAAGGAGAGTCAATGTGGTTGTTTGTTCGTCCTGTTTGCTCTCACTTGTCATTCATATCCCGCACACTCGCATTCAAACACCGCTGGCTTTTACACTTTACCCTGCATACAGAATAAATTAAACCCCACCAAAACATCGTGGTTGTCTGTGTGTGAGACTTTGCATTTTACCATCTTTGCAAGGTCGGTGTGTCATCCAGCTTGACTGCTGCCCCCTTTCAGGCAGTGGTGACAACATAACACACATCTTTCCGACCTACACTCGTAACTGTTCTTGCCCCCCCCCCCCCCCATGTAAACCATACCAAATTTCCATCAACCACACACAAAGACACCTCTAATTACCTTCTACAGAAAAATGAAATGATAAAGTTACTAAAAAGGGTAAAATGTTATTTATCATTGATTCTTTTACACATTTCTATCTTTTACTATTTCAGTTTGTGCTGTCTTTTTGGAACATATGCTTGCTTTTTTTCCCCAATAGTGCACTCACAAAATGCTGCATTTGGTACTGCACCCAGTTTTGATTGGCTTGCTAAGTATAGAAACAAGATTGGTGGCAACAACCCATTTGCAGAAGATGTATTTGACCCAATGAAATATATGAATCTTGAGGATTCAAATACTCACATCTCATTAGCTGATGAAGGTTTGTGTTAATAAACAGTAAATTAGTTTTACGTGATTTTAAATTTTCTTTTAATTTTTGTGTTCACTTAGCATATGAGGTTCTGAACATTTGGAAAAGTCTCTCTCTGTGATCCAGTGCACTCCCATTGTAGCTTGATATGAGTCCATCTTCCCCAGCATTAGCATACAGGTGTAGGCAATACTTCTGAAATTGTCATAGTTTTTTGTTAGATTTAAACATGTTCACTTTCTAGCATTATTCTTCTTCCTGTGAATATGAATTACTAAGAAATTTTTACAGTTTGTATGTGTGTAATCTATGAGGTAGTACAGATCTTACGTCTCTGAGAGTCTGGCAATACAGATCCCATAAAATTAGAAACGAGTATAATTCACATTTTGATAAAGTAATAATTTTTTTTGTTTATTGATTGTAGTCACAGATCCTTATTGCCTTTTATTGTTCTTGTTAAAATTAAGAAGTAAAATCTAATTATTACAATTTTATTATATCAGTTTGTTTAATATAGACATTTTTTGTAGATTTTAAATATAAAATGGTTGAATCTATATCAAATTACAATTATAGTCTAAAATTATATATTGGCAATACATTAATAATGCTAAATGCTTTTTTACTTTAGAAAAGATTATAATTTGAAAGAAATATACATTTGAAAAATTATATGTTCTGCATATTTACTTGACAGAAATGAGAAATGAGTTATGCCCTTGATGGAGAAAGAGAAATGAGTTATGCCCTTGACAAAGAATGAGAAATGAGTTATGCCCTTGACAGAGAAAGAGAAATGAGTTATGTCCTTGACAGAGAAAGAGAAATGAGTTATGTTCTTGACAAGAAAGAGAAATGAGTTATGCCCTTGACAAAGAATGAGAATTGAATTATACCCTTGACAGTGAATGAGAAATGAGTTATGCCCTTGACGGTGAATGAGAAATGAGTTATGCCCTTGACAGTGAATGAGAAATGAGTTGACAGAGAAAGATTTGAGTTTAAGTACTTGACATAATGAGAAATAAGTTATGCATTTGACAGATAATGAGAAATGAGTTATGTATTTGACAGATAATGAGAAATGAGTTATGTATTTGACAGATAACGAGAAATGAGTTATGTACTTGACATAATGAGAAATGAGTTATGTATTTGACAGAGAATGAGAAATGAGTTGTACTTGACTGAGTATGAGGAATGATTTATGTACTGGACAAAGCACAGGATATGTGGTAAATTATGTCTCTGTTTTCATATAAGGCTGTACAGGATTAGCCCTGTTTACATAACTATTCTTATATATTTGACAAAATACAATATAAAGTTTATTTATGTTTTGACATAAACGTTATTTCTGTTGATATACTTGACAAACACAAGATAAGATTTATTGATGTACTTGGCAAAACTTTATTTCTGTTGATATACTTTACAAAACACAATGTAAGATTTATTTATGCACTTGACAAAAACTTTATTTCTATATAAATTATGTTAGATAAACATGAGAAATGTTCACTTAATTTATTAAAAAACCCATGAGAAATATTTTGCTTGTTTACTGAACATTGCATAAGAAATGTTTCATAAATGTACTGGACTTAGCATTAAAATGATATATATCTGTCTTGATCTTGTGGACTGAGAGATGTTTCCATTTACTAAGTTCTCTTTACTCTGACATTAGTTTTTGTGTATACAGTTTTTAAAATTTAGTGTGTGTGTGTGTGTCTGTGTGTGTATGTGTATGTGTCTCTGTGTGTGTGTGTGTGTGTGTGTGTGTGTGTGTAAATTTTTAATCTAGCTCTTCCTGCTTAGAGGAAATATTAGCTGTTATCGCAAGATGTTGTAACATAGTGTTTCCTCTGAACATGTAGATCTTCAGTACTGTTCCTTGTTGTTTGCTAAATCTGTGTTTTCAAACATTAATTATTTTTGTAGTCCACAGTCTTGTGGTTTCACTTTTTTTTGTGGAATTTGATTTTTCTGGTGTTTTTCTACATTTTTTAAGCACATATTGATCGGTTTAATTATGAGTAAGCATCCTTTATATATTATCTGTTTGTTTTTGATAGACTGGATAATTAATTTCCTTTTCTGTTAATTATATTAATTGGTAAACATTTTGTCACATATATATATATATATATATATTATTTATATATTGTGTTGTCAAGATCAGTGTCAAAATACTATTAGTGTTGACTTTGTACAATCATCAACAGCAGCTATACATTTATTTACTGTGTCCTTGTGTGTGTGTGTGTGTGTGTGTGTCTGTGTCTATGTGAGAGTGAGAGAGATAGGATATAATTTGGTACAATCAACATCAGTAGTTATACATTTACTTACTGTGTCAATTTGCGTGTGCATCAAGAGTCTATATTAATACATTTAAATGCATTTGAGAGAGAGAGAGAGTGTGTGTGTTTTTGTGTGTGTGTGTGTACAGTCATCAGTTATACATTTATTTACTGTATCCATGTATTTGTGCATTTACTGTCTATATTAATATCTTTAAATGCATTTGTGTGAGAGAGAGAGAGAGAGAGTGTACAGTCATCAACTGTAGTTATATATTTATTTACTGTATCCATGTAGGCATGCATTTACTGTTTATATTAATTATATAAATTATATAAATGCATTTGTGAGAGAGACAGTGTGTCTGTGTACAGTCATCAGTAGTTATACATTTATTTATTGATCCATGTATGCATGCATTTACTGTCTATATTAATATCTTTAAATGCATTTGTGAGAGAGAGAGTGTGCTTGTGTATAGTCATCAGTAGTTATACATTTATTTATTGTATCCATGTATGCATGCATTTACTGTTTATATTAATATCTTTAAATGCATTTGTGAGAGAGAGAGAGTATGTGTGTAGTCATCAAAAGTAGTTATACATTTATTTACTGTATCCATGAATGTGTACATTTACTGTCCATATTATTATCCTTAAATGTAAGAGAGAGAGAGAATATAATTTTATACATCAACAGTAGTTATATATTTATAGTGTCCATGTGTGTGTGCATTTAATCTCCATATTAATATTCTTAAATGTGACCTGTCACCACAAAAAGATACTTAAGTCGCGCAAGGCTAAGCCAAGAAAAACGGCAAAAACGAAGGTGGGGGTCTACATGGGTGAAATTGAGATTTTCATTTTAGCGTGTTCCCAAACCATCGAACAACAAATTACTAGCGTGTTTTTCCTTAATTCGAACTAGAAATAGCTTTATTATTATTTTTTTGTGACCTACTGTCTAACTTCGAAGGAAAAATATGGCCCAAAAGTGCTATAATCTGATGATCGTAGACGGTAGAATCCCTGGCTGAACTTCATTATGTTGTATATCAGAATGCTCAGGAAAAAGCCTATTTTTATGCTGACTACACTGGTTATTTATAACGTGTAATCAGAATGTTTTATAAGGTTGTGCTTGGCGTAAACAAAGTGAAAAGCGTCAGCCAATCCGCAGACAGTTTTATCAAAGCTTGCAAGGTTACCCAGCATGCTCTCATAAAAAGACAGTCGCGATTGGTTGAAACGCACACAAGAGAGACAGTTTCGTCCTGTAATGCGTAATGTAAACATGGAGAAACGAATCGCTAATTTGTTGAATTCATGTAAAGAAAGCAACATCTTAGAAAAAGAAAGCATTCAGATTAAAGATTTGATATCTGATTATTTTGTTAATGAGGATGTAGCTGATGGATTTTCATCTGAAAGTGACATGGACAGCGAATCGCGTGATCGAACAACGAAAAAGACGAAGCAGACGACAGCTGGCAGTGGCACAAGCGGTGCCTGTGTAAGTGTGTTATTTAATGACAGTGAAACTGATAGTGATACTGAAATAGAAGAGCCAGATGTCAGCATTTGCGGACCAGGCGAAACTAGTGAAGACAGTGAACTTAAAGATTGTGAAAACTGGTCATGTGGGTGCAAACAGATCGACACTACACCACCTGAGCCACAATAATCATTCTCGCATACAGAAATTCTAATCGTTATGGCTTAAAAAGACTGTTGTCTGTAAATGATGTAACAATATATTTGTTGTTTATAGTTATTACAGTGTTAGCTATTGTGTCTTCTTCAACTCTGATTGCAAATGAAGCAGATTAATATATGGTTGCTAAGGAAAAACCTCTCAGAAATGTGTTCAATCTTTGAGGCCGATTTTCTCAAAATGGCCGTCCGGACAGAAGTGCACTTCAAACAAACATAACTTTTCCATATTTTGTCCTACACTCTTTATTTTTATATCAACAGAAAGCCCTTTCAATTTTCTTTTATTGATATATATATCTCAATACCCCCAAAATCCGACTTAAGTATCTTTTTGTGGTGACAGGTCACAAATGTGTGTGAGGGAGAGAGAGAGTTTGTATAATTTTGTACATTCGTTAACAGTAGTTATACATTTATTGACTGGATCCATGTGTGCATTTACTGTCCATATTAATGTCCTTAAATGCATGTATGTGAGAGAGAGAGAGTATAATTTTCTTATTTTTTTAAATACACAAACATGCATACACACATGCACATGTTCTCATTCTCTGTGTGTTTCTCTTATGTCTCTGTCTCTTTAAGATAATACTTCTAATAAAAATGAAGTTGTACAAGTTTTATAAATATTTGACATTCACTGACAGATATTTTGTATTTTTAGAGAGTATTCTCATGTCAGTTGCTTGACAATTTGTTTCTAGATTTCTCTTCTCGATCTAAAACAAGATGGTTTGCAAATGATTTGGAAAGTTCACTGCAGTTTAATGGGCAAAACGACCGACCCTCTAAAAGCTATCAGTATGGCAGCCGAGATTCTCTAGACCATTTGAGTAGGTGAGTCCTAATTATGCTTGTGGGGTGTTACTGCTTCAAGAAAGATATTTATTTGAAATATGCATTAGAAATGATCAAAAGTGATTAAAAATGATATGTTTGAACTGATTAGATCTATTGTCTCTCATTGTTTTGCAAGAACATATTTGTTTAAATTACTGAAATTTCTTTCTCAATACATTTTCAGTATCTGTATTGTATATTTAAAACTGAAAAATAAAGGATTATTGCAGGAAACAATTTTAAAATTTGTCTTGTTGGGGAGAAAAGCATTGATTCATACTTTCAACTTTTGGTAAGAATGGAAAAAAATATTTGCTTTACATTGGTTAAATATGTTCTTTGTAAGCATATATATTAGAATTATGACTAGAAAAATATCTGCTTACACATCCAAAGGATATTTTTGTTTTATCCACTTATTGCAGAGATATAGACACAACAGATTCACTTGAACCACTGCAAAAACAGCTAGGGCTGGGCCCAGGAATAGAACTTCCCGTTGGAGCAAAACCAATTTCAAGTCGGGAGGCTGTTGCACGACAGGTTCTTAATGATCGGGAGGAAGAGTTTACAGATCTGAAAAACATTCGGTATTGATTTTTAAAAGATGACTAAATGGATGTATTATTTAAGAAAGCTGTTTCTCATTATCTGTCAAATACATAACTCATTTCTCATTATCTTGCTCAATACATAACTCATTTCTCATTATCTATCAAATGCATAACTTATTTCTCATTATGCCAAGTACTTAAACTCATTTCTCTTTCTCTGTCATTTTTTCTGCTATTTCTGTCTTGTGTGATGTGATTTAGAACTTGACTCACTAATGACAGTTAAAAGAAATTTATGCATTTTTCTAGACAGATGTAAACGTGAGAGAGTAAACTTTATAGTTAAGAATATGCACTTGGTTGCTTTTGTTTTATGTTTTTTACTGCCAGCAGGCTAAGTAGATTTCATTTGGATGAAAGGTTGGTACAAACATTATTTCTTTGCATCCATTTGATTTTATTTTAATCAACATTTATAAGCTTTCAAAATTAAAACCAATTAAAAATCTTTATTGGGACAGTAGCAGCTGTTATAAACAATTTTATATTTTCTTCTTTTGTCAGCTATGACATTCTTTATATGTCTACAATAATAAGAAAATTATACAAAAAATGTCAGCAGCAGCTATTATTTGTTTTATATGTATGAATTTTCACCAAAAGAACACTGTTTCTCTTTGTCATGACATTTTTGATAAAAATGAATTATAAGAATTTCAGACAATGTTTTAGAGATATGGGAATTAAATTAGTTTACTGAATTAAATTAGTTTACTGAATTAAATTAGTTTAATTTCCACTCAAAACAAAGAGATTTCAATATGACTTAGTTGTACAGCATATAGCTGCTGGTATTAGTGAATTTTGCATATCATCAAGAAACATCTGCTGTTATATGCTTGAATTGCTCCAAAGAGGAACGTGTTTTCATCCATTTCTGTTCAGCCATTGTTCTTTAAAACTACTGCAACTTTTCTTTCCAGCTACTTTGTCAAATCCATTTCTTTTAAATAAATTAAGGTCATTGATTTAATAACAACAGTCTAAATTATTTGCAATTGTGTGACAGTGTATCCCATACTGATTTGTATAGCATTCACTGATTTCAACTTAACTGGCTACATTAATACCCATTACTCAGAGGCCTGACACTACAGAGATTCAGTATCTGGTGATGGCAAGAATTTCTGTTAAAAAAAACCCAGCTGTTAGAGTGCATCTGTGGGCAAAATGTAACAAATGCAGCATTAGCAAATAGTGCACTAGGTTTGGTCAAAAACCATAGTGTTTTTTGCACTGTCTTTTAGAATGAATGTGAAAGATCAGTCTTCTTGTGGCAAAGGGTGGTTTGATGTTTTGTCCCAAAGTTGTTCTCATGCCATTCAGATGTGTTCATCGAGTAAAACTAACAGCAGTTGTTTGCTACAGGGTACTCTAGAAGATATCACAAAGCATATATATATATACCTACTAATTTAGCCTTAGTACCACACATCTGGATTTGATGTTGCCTACTAACCACAGAGGAGTTAAGTGATTTGAGGGAAACAAGTGTTTTCTCCCTACCATTTGACACACACCCACATAAATTCAGCTACTAGGGATGCTAACTCAACTAGTTGGGTTCAGTGCAAAGAATATGATAGCTACTGCTGTTGATCCTTGCCTGTATAGGATTAGTATTGCAGCACAGCATCACCTTCTCACCTCCACACACAAAAAGCATTTTTCAATTGGTGAACACACAAATGTATGTTGTAGCATAGTATGATATTACCATTGATAAATGGTACAGCTGAGAGCAAGATTTCCTATCTCATTGTGAAGGTAGCATGAGGAGATAGTTGCAAAGTTAGACCTAACACTTGACTCAAACATTTGTGCATTTCAGTATGCCTGCTGACAAAAGGGAAAAGGTCTTAGTTCTAGATGCATTCAGAATATGACTGACATGATAGAAATGATACAGTGAGGACATGATAGAAATGATACAGTGAGGACATGATAGAAATGATGCAATGAGGACATGATAGAAATGATACAGTGAGGATAGAAATGATAGTGAGGACATGATAGAAATGATACAGTGAGGACATGATAGAAATGATACAATGAGGACATGATAGAAATTATACAGGAGGACATGATAGAAATGATACAGGAGGACATGATAGAAATGATACAGTGAGGACATGATAGAAATGATACAGTGAGGACATGATAGAAATGATAGTGAGGACATGATAGAAATGATACAGTGAGGACATGATAGAAATGATACAATGAGGACAAGATAGAAATGATACAGTGAGGACATGATAGAAATGATACAGTGAGGACATGATAGAAATAATACAGTGAGGACATGATAGAAATGATTCAGTGAGGACATGATAGAAATGATACAGTGAGGACATGATAGAAATGATAGCCTATATCTTGTTGGTTCTTTATCATTACTGTGCTTACATATATTATCCTGGAGAAAATTACTGACTAAATAACAATATGAAAAATAACAAAATAACTTTACTTACAAAAGATTGCTAATCTTAAACCATAATGCTACTACAATTTAAGTTTTGTTTTCTTCTGTTAATATTTAATAAATTTTATAGTCTTTCATTGTATGGCCATCTCATTTTTTAATTTTTTTTTCTTTGAGTAGGCTTGGTTGGAGAACTTGCAGAATTTATATACATGTATCAGGAATTTCATTTTAGAACTAAAAGTTACTCTTTCTCCCCGTCTTTCTCTTAGAACTAAAAGTTACTCTTTCTCCCCGTCTTTCTCTTAGAACTAAAAGTTACTCTTTCTCCCCGTCTTTCTCTTAGAACTAAAAGTTACTCTTTCTCCATGTCTTTCTCTTCCTCTTAAAACTAAAAGTTACTCTTTCTCCCCATCTTTCTCTTGCACTAAGTACTAAATGCCATATAGGTGAAAATTGAGAGACTCCCATTCACAATTTGGGAAAGTTGGCATACATTAACAGATTTTTAAAATTACACATTTACATGACAGATGGTTATTCAGTTAACCTTGGAAACAATTTATTATGTAAGCACACTTTCTTGTTACTGAAATGTTGACAGCTTCTTTGGGAGTGAGATGCTTGTTAAATTAATGGAATCACTAAGGAATTACAATTTTAGAATTTTGTACATATAAATGGATGCCTAGCAATTCACTTTTACCTCACATAATCCAGAGTTACAAAAAAATCAAAATGCTTTATTTGTATATAAGACAAAACAACTGCAAGAGTGAATGTTTTGGCTCAAGAGCCTTTATCAAGATAATAATATTTAATATATTTACAAAACTGACAAATGAACAATGAAATCTAGTAAACCTATTAATAAACAAATCTGAATAAATCACAATAAATGGTTATATTATTATTATTATTATTCAGATTAGCTGGTTTAATGTGAAGACTTGTATTTGTTTTTGTCTTGGATACCAATAAAGCACTTTGAATTTTCATGTTTACATTGGTTTCTGTTCTAGTGCTTAGCAGTCATGCTGTTTAATTAGCATCTGTTTTTATTTACAGAGTGTTTTGTGGCACGTGGAATGTTAATGGCCAGTCACCAAATGCTAATCTTAAAGAATGGCTTGTTGTGGATGATAAGGCACCAGATATGTATGTCATTGGGTAAGTTTATGTCAGCATCTTTTTGTCAAAAAGATGTGTATGTTTTTTTAAAAGTTCATATTTATAAATTTTTCTATATATACCGTGTGTGCATGTGTGCGTGCGATTCATATTTATGATAATTTATTGAAAATAAAGAAATCATGATTCTTCTAAAAAAAAAAAAAAAAAAGGTGGAAGATTTTAGAAGTATTCTTTTGTTGTGACTTTTATTTGTGATTTATGCTTGTAAAGGTTTCAAGAGCTGGACTTAAGTAGAGAAGCTTTCATCTTCAGTGAGTCAGTGAAAGAAACAGAGTGGCAGGAAGCAGTGCGCAGGTCTTTACATCCCAAAGCCAGATACAGGAAGGTTTGTATTAAAATTGTTTTCCTCTGCGTTTTTTTGTCACTGACTGTGCTTGTATGAAGAAGATCTTTAGATACAGAAAGTGTGTATTGTTTTCCTGTGTGTGTTTTTGTCACTGACTGTGCTGTTCAGATATAATGTACAAATAAATCCACATTATTAGTAATTTACTAATAATTTAATAAAATGTTTATTTAATAATAATTCATATAATGCAGGACAGCAAAGTCAATGAATAAATGTTTTCCTTTATGTGTAAGGGGTGTTTTCCTATATGCCTAAATAGAAATAAATAAACTGATTCAAATCAACCATCACAAATATTGCTGATAGTAATATTAAGTGTTAATTTCAACTAATTTTTCTTTTTCTAATTCTTTTATCATAGGTGAAATCCACAAGACTAGTAGGAATCTTACTGATTGTATTCATCAATGAAAACCTGACGAAGGACATCAATTACATTGATGCAGACACTGTACCCACGGGCATTATGGGAATTATGGTACACTTAAGTTTAATTCATTGATAGAAAGATAGATTAAGGTATAGACATGGCCTTGATTGTTATTTGATGACATTTTACTGTAGGTGATTCACTAACATGTATCATATTTAACATGGTGTTTGTAAATGTAACATTTTAAAAATAAGGACTTGAGTTTGAGTTAGGAGTAGTGTCATAGAAAAGGCCATAGGTTTCCAATCTGGCCATTAGGATCCCTTTACAGTTTAACCTTGTCCCTACTAGGATTTGCTTTATGAGGTCAGGGCCCTATTTGTGAAGAGTTTAAGACTCATGTGAACTGAAATGTTAAGAAAAGATTATTAATTCATCCTTTTTTCTGTTGAATGTCACTTATGAACCAAGATCTCAGAATCTTGGTAAGATTCTGAGAGATCTAAGGTTTTACAGAGGATATGGGCACTTCTAAAGAGTGCTGCTTTTAGTAGTGTGGCAAGTCTCTGGTTTCCAGGTAGTTTATTCAGATAGCCTTCCAACTCCGATGTTATGTTCCTCAAGGCTTTTATCACTACAGTTATCATTTCTGCTTTTACCTTCCACAGCCTCTGAATTTTATCTGAGATTCCCTTATTTTTCTCTTTCTTTTGTTTTTATCACTTTGAACAGCTGTTCTGTTAGACTTTTTGAGGACTACAATGTCTGTTCATCATGCAGGAATCACTCAATCTGTTCTTATCTTGGAGTCCCACATTATTTTGACTTGTCCTGTTTCTGTCTCTCATTGGTGCATTCATGCATTTTCTGGAATTTTACTCCATATTTCTCACATTGATTCCTTTGTATGGTATTTACTACTTCATTGTCTTTTGGTGTATTTTTTTCTAGCCAGAAACTCACATCCATATAGAACATGTTCTGTTGATCCATTCATGTTTTTGCAGAGTCTGCATTTGGAACCATCTGAGATTTTCATGATTTTTGTCTTGTGTGATTGTGTTTAGTTGTTTGATCTTGTATAGCTGTCACGAGTGCTTGTTTCTCCTTTAAAATCTGCCTGTTTTGTTGATTGTTTTGTTGATTTTCATCAGCTTGTTGCATATACTGGCCATGGAAAAATTTTGGGATCCAACTATTTGATAATGCTGGTTTTGTTGTTTTCCTCCATGATTCTTTGTTTTATTTGGGGGTGGGGGGTGGGGGTTGGTATAATCCACTCATCTTTACTGCTTCTGTCAGTGGCTCATCTTTGTTGTTATTCCAGATAGAGTCCACAAGGCCTATAACTTCTCCTTCAATGACATCTTTGATTTTCTTGATGCTTCCTATTTTTCTAGATACATAGAACGTGTCTGCATTTGCTTTTGGGAGTGTGAGGCTTTATATATTGTGAGTAGTTGTCTTGTTTTTCTATCCAGATCATTCATTTCATTTGTTGTCCAATCTATTATTGGACAACAGAGTAGCTTATTACAAGTATTGTAGTATACATTAAAGGCTTGTATTTGTTAGCCCTATTTAGCTTTGACTCTCTCTTAACTTTGGATTTTACTTTACATATTTTCTTGATGTTGCAACATCTTCTTTCCATTGAATCATTGTTGACTTTTCAGAGTCGAATTGTAGGTTTTCTGTTGTTTTGATATGCTTTTGTGCATAATAATTCTTCCACATTTCTCAAAGCTGAACTTCATGTTAATGGCCTCACTGCATATGTTGACAATATTTATCAGCGAATTGATGTCTTGTTCATTTTTACTGTATAGCTTTAGATTGTCCAATAAAAGGCTGATAGCCTGTCCTTATTTTTATTTTTTATCCTAATTCTGTTTTTTTTTGATGACCTGACTGAGAGGATTTAGGAAATGCAGAACAGCAGTGATGAAGATAATGCATTATTTTGGTTTATTCACAAGGATCATTAAATATTATCTAATTACATTTGCTTTATAGACAGGGAATCACGCATTGATTATTTTATTATATTCATCTGTTTACAAGTAATCATTCAGTAATAGTTTGGGGTTTTTTTTTTTTATTAACAAAGGAATTATTAGCATTACATTATTATATACATTATTATTATATTATATTTATAAACAGGGAGTCAATTAATGAACATTTTACTGTGCTGTTTTATTAAAGGAATCATTTAATATTGCCATTTTTACATTGAAAAAATATTTAGGATTGGGCTTCATTATTAACAAGGAATCATTAAGTATTATATTATTTCCTTGATTAATTGACAAGAAATTATTTAATATTAGGTTTTACTTTGCTTTATTTTCAGGGGATCATTTAGCTTATTATTATTTTATTATATTGCTTCATTAACAAAGTATTTAAGTATTGCATTGCTTTATCATTTTATGATACATTATTAAAATGTGTTGTTTTATTGAAAGGAATAATTTTATATTATTAAAATATGAGGAATTAATTTTTGATATAGTATTTAAAAAATACATTCATTGTTTTATTGATAAAGAATTAATTTATGATGCAATATTCCAAATACAAACACTGCTTTATTGACAAGGAGTGATGTAAGATGCACAAGGAAATGTACTGGTGTAAAAGAATTTCTGGAAGATTGTGGTGTATGTTTCAGGGAAACAAGGGAGGTGTGTCTGTTCGGTTTACACTCTACAGCACTTCTCTATGTTTTATCAATTCCCACTTGGCAGCCCACCAGGATGAATTTGAGCGTCGCAACCAGGTACAGTCTAGCAGCATTTTGGACGCTGTTTATAGTCTCACTCATTTTTTAAGGTTTTAAAATTTTATTCAGACACAATTGTTTGCACATTTGTTTATTGGGTTTTTCCTACTTGCTTGTCATGTTCTTTATCTTGTTTCAGAATGTGTTCTACCACATAAATCCAGAAAACTGTCTTCAATTAAATGTATAAATGACATATACCATGCAGCTTTAATGACTTGTAGACATCATTAGTATGTTGTTTTAAATTATTCTTATTTAGCTCTGTGCATTGTTTGCTAATAATGAGCATGCATACAAAACTTGCACATGAGTTATATAGCAATGACAAAACAGAAATTTGGGACCTAATAAGTCTTTTGTTTCACATTTGATTGCAATGCTTGCTGATTTTGCAAGATGGGTATAGTCACTAATAGAGAGATGTTTTGGAGGGGAGAAATGTAGTGCCAAATGTGGAGAGAGTGAAAGTATGATGAGTAAACTTTATTCTGGAACCAAAAATAACCTGAGCAATGATCTTTTCTTTTTGATTCTCAACTGACTTACTATCTTTATCAAGTTTGGCCTTAGCAGATGGGATCCAGTTTATCATTCCATGAGCTTGAGATAGGCAGTAACGTCTACAGAAACATCTGTAGACAGGAAGACCATTATGTTGTCAAACAGGGAATATCTTTGACTGCTTAAAAGAAACAGGAACAATACTGGAAAAGATTAGAACCCTTGGTATCATCAAACAAACAGTGTAACATGAATCATTTAGTTGGCATCCTGTAAAGAAGTGATGTGGGACTGCCTTTTTTTTAAAGGCCTATGACCACCCTTGGCACTTAATAGAATGCCACACAAGTTGATTGGCTTATGCTTGCAATAGTTAAGTGCCCTGTAGACTGAAAGTATGAAAATAGGATTTTAGAAGAAACAATTACCAGATTTTAAAGAGACAATTGTTAAATGGCTTTTTATGTATTACTTATATTATATGCATACATGTGTGTACACATCGTTTTAATTTTTTAATTATTTTTTTTAGGACTACAGAGATATAGCTTCAAAGACCAGATTCAAGCAGTTTGTTCCCCCTCTTAGAATAGACGAGCATGAGTAAGTGTGCATTGTAATATAATTATATTTAAATATAAATTCACCACATTTACCACAGATATATGGCATTTTTTCTTCACAAGTACTAGTTATGGTATTGCAAGTTATACCCAACACCTTACTGTTTTGTTTTGTAAAATGGTCATTGAATAAAGTGCATTTAACCATTTACTGGGCACAGCATCTGAAAACAACTGCAAGTACACAAAAGTAAAGTATTGTAACTAATGTATGTGTGTGCATGCGTGCGTGCATGCATGTATACACATGCACATGTGTGTGTGTGTTTGTGAGATTCTTTAGAGAAATATTGAATCATCTTGCACAGTCTCACAGTAAACATATGCTTCAAGGCTTCCTGTACTTTTGAACAAGCATTTTTTATTTTTAAAATCTTGTTCTACAGCATTTTCATACAAGTTTACTTTACAAGTTTTGTATGGCATCATAGATTTTTTTTATAAAGAGTCTGTTATTAATGAACTTTTTTGTGGTTTTTGAAAATTTAAACAAAAATCCAATGTAAGAAATAGTGAATCAGATTTTAAATAGCAAGTGATGTCAAATGAATAGAAGTTAACTATGATTGAGATCTAACAAACACTGCCTCATTTTTCAACAGACTGACAAATTAGTATACACTTATCCATTTCATGAGCCATATACTGAGTTGAATCAATCCATTGCTCATGTTATATAGATATTTTCTCTCACCAAGACATTTTCACTTTATTTTCTAAATAAATAAAAGTGTTTGTTAGAACTGCTGTCAAATACAAACATTAATGCTGATTAAAAATATTGTGAGTAAACAAAGTGATGATAAATCTTGGAAAGAAACTTGCAACTATTGAATCAGATTATTGTTGTGATTTGTGACAAGTCATGAATGCATAATTGCTTGCTTGTCCAACCATCTTGGTGCTCACTAGTAATTAATAGATATTCATTGAATTAAGAGCAACTCATGAACTTATTGAGTGGTGGCTATTTTGCCATTTCTCATGGAATTTATCAAACAAAAAATTTTAATGAAAATGTTTTTATTATTTATATATTGTTCTTTTGCACTTTATTTCATTTTAATTGTGTACATTTTCTTACAAGATTTTAAACTGGTTCCTCTTAAAACTAGTCATCTTAATGTTTCTTGTACAGCAGAAACTGAACAAATTTCTTTCAACAGATAAGAGTTTAGTCCACAGCATTAGCCAGTATTTCTCACTGCAAGTTAGCAGAGATAGTTATTGTGTAATGAAGCTCAGAGAGGCATTTAACCCATTAAAACATCAGCCATCTAAGCTTGGATGAGAGGGTGAAAGATGAAATATGTTTCATTTCTCAAGATAGAATTTTTGCATTTATCAAAGATGATTATAAAATACTTCAGAACATTTTGAATTTTTGTTTGTTTATTATATATATATATATATATATTTAGTTTCCATTTAGACTTTCCTCTCTCTATTTAGTGCACAAAGATTTTTTATTTAAAGTATTATTAGAAACTTTATTAGTAACCAAATTGTATTTGTGTAAAAATTGAAGAAACCTGAAAATTTTGATACATTATTTTGAAATGCAGTAGAGTTGATTTGAAATTTAATAATTATACATTTTTGATTGTTATTGTTTATTGTCCCTAGTATAGTTTTTTGGATTGGAGATTTGAATTACCGAATAGTGGGTATCCAGCCAGAAGATGTGAAGAAATACATTAGCTCCAAGGTTTACCAAAAGTTGAGAAAGGGTGATCAGGTGAGACTGCTCAGCAAATAGTTTAGACTGTCATTAGTATTAGGTACTCATGTGCAGGGATTAAGCTTTTGACTATTTAAACTGTTAATGTTATGTTTGATTTATCATGTGCAGTAGCAAGGAAACTCCTTATATAGTTTTGTACAGTACAAAAATTGGATATGTGCATGAACACACACACACGCACGCACGCACGCACACACACACACACACACACAGGCTTTAAAAAATTTTTCATTTTGGTGAATATGCTCAAAATCATCCAGGTAATTATAAATAAATGCTCTTGTAAGTGGTTTGAATACCATCATTGATATGTCCAAAATACAAGTGAAAACTCAAAACTGCTGGAAAGGCCATATGGAAGGAACTCGGCATGAAATACTTTTGCATGGATTGCGAACCAGACTTCCGGGAACATGTTTATTTCATGACATAAAAATATGTTGCTTTTAAATTTTGGTGTGCACCATGATCCCATGGTAGGAGAGCATGGCAAGTAATAATAATAATAATGCAGGTGACAAAATCTTTGACATGAGAGAATGGATGAACATATTTAGAGTACTTAAATTTGTCACTCTTTGGATGACTTTGACACCAGAAAAAGTCTAGAATAAAAGTTCAGTGAATATGATTTCTTATAGCATGCTTCTGGAGGAGGGAGGTTACTCCTGCTTTCATCTGATTTAAACATCCTTGTAAGTGCTGATTCCAAGTTAGTGCACACGCTGTCAGCTATCTGGATAAGCCGAAGCCCCCAACCTCCTCCAAATGGGAAGTTAATTGATTGGATCACTGCCCCACAGTCTTGGGCTCGACAAATTCATATATGACTGAAAATACGTCTTTTTAAAAAAAATTAAAATATATATTTATCAGCAGTATACATTGTTTTGTCTGTTGTAATTTAACTCACTTTTGCAAAAAATAATGTTTTGCTATTTGTTAAAGAATCAAGTTTATAATCCAGACTGTTTATTCTGTTTACAAAATGTGATTGAATATGTCTGCCTTACTGTCTGCTGGTGTATGATCATTTAAGTTCTTTGTGGCTTGACTAGAGCTTTCAGCTGCAGGAATGCAAAAGTAGTGTGTGTGTGTGTGTGTGTGTGTGTGTGTGTCACACAATACCAGCATTCATAGTCACATTCACTTGCCAGTATATCAAGGGCATTAATCAAAGTTTGGCCATATGACTATTAATGTGGCTGTCAGATTTTAAAATCATAATAAACAATTGTTCACACAAATGATATTAATTATTTTATACATGTGGTCTAGGCCAAAATTTTTATCAAGTACCAGTATATAAAGGACTTATTGTATGGCATACATCTGACATTATTGCAGGAGTAGGAAATGGAAATGGAAAAGAAGATAAGAGCTGATAGGCATAATTTTAAACAGCAATTTGAACATGTCATAGTTGTTGTTTTTTCTGATCTCCATATTTCTTTCTCAGTTTTAAAATAGTCTAAATCTATTCACCAAGCACTTTGAGTTAAGAGTTAGTCTTGAATAAGTTTACCTGATTTTAGCATTGTAATTATGATTAAAGATGACAAAGATTTGATACTTATTCTTTGCACCTTCGGTATTATTGAATATGTTTGCATATCTAATTTTGAGCTTTAGTGCATAATGATGACTTGATTCTGTAGCCTCATTGCATTTGTATGTAAGGCACACACACACACACAAAAAGCAAATAACAAAACAAGGCTTTTATTTAAATTTCTAGTATTCTCACTGAGATCCACTTTTTCCAAGCTCAGTGTAATTTTACTTTTAACATACTTTAAATAATGGTTGACAAGAAAGAAAATCTAACTTTACTTTTGGAATGTTTGATTTATCATTACATATCAAAGTGTCAGTCATCTTGTATCTTCTTTACTTGGATTGGAATAATGCCAGATTGCATAAAAATTCTTTTTTCTTTTAAGAAAATAAATTATAATTGAAACTAGGTAATAACTGTCACCTTTTTTTTTTTATTTAATTTGATTTTTGTGTGATTTGTTAAATTTTGTGTACATTTCAGTTGCTCAATCAATTAGGCCAAACAGATATATTCAAGGGTTTCACAGAAGGTGAAATTGCATTTGATCCAACTTACAAGTTTGACATGGGCACAGATACATATGATACCAGGTTTGTTATAATTGACCTATGGTATATGGATATAATCAACATGTTTTTTGGAAGATATATATTTTATCAGTCCTTTGATTTTCATAATGATGATCATTTGTATATTATATTCGTGAATAAGTCCATTCAAGTTTGGGAATGTTTAGCTTAAGTTTAGTCATCATCATGGCATTATGATTTTGATGGCTCATTTGCAGTTTTTCTTTCCTTTGCATCAGTATACCAGATAATGCAACCCTATATCATATGAATTTTGGGTAAATGCTTTGTTTAAGAAATCAGTTTATTATTATTAGTTTATTATTTGCAATAAAAACTAATTATATACTGATAATTTATATATTAAAGGATAATTCACAAGGTAATTTTAATTCTCTTTGAAAATGTATATAGTGAGAAAAGTCGTATCCCATCCTGGTGTGATCGTATTCTGTGGAAAGGGAATTGCATCCAGCAAGTTCGGTATAATTCACATCCAAAGCTACAAATCAGTGACCACAAACCTGTTTCATCACTTTTCAATGTTGGGGTCTGTATACTGTTTAGAATACCTATAATGGATGTAGCGAGTTACTCAGATAATAATATAATAATTTATTTTTTAAAGTTATTTTAGTTTAAATAAAAATACAAATAATAATTTACAGTAGATTATACTTTAGTTTCAGTTGATAAACTGAAAGCTATATTGGCTTCATTATATGCATATTATAAATTTAATTGACTTTAATTTAATGAGTGATGAGTGCATAAAATCTTCTGTTGACCATGGGTCACATTTGAGATTGTCTTATTAGAACTGGGAGATCATCTACAGAGTAAGTCTGTCACGGGGAAGGGAGGTAGACACCAAAATCAATTTTTTTTAACTCATTGTTTATGTCAATCCTCCGGTGTCAAGGTCGCTGACCACCACATAACACAGTCAGTATCATGCCAGAGTTAAGCCCAAATATTTTCTTTCTAATGCTAGTGATGAACGTAATTTATACACAACAAAACCCTCACTATATTTCTCTACGGTGACTTATAATTCAAAGCTACATCTTGAGACTTTTATTAAATAAATCTGTATTGTCAATTACACATGTAATGCTAAGACTTATATATTTAAGTTTTGTGTATTGGTGCGTGCACATAGTTTCTCTTATTGTAATGTTTTGAGTGAATGATTGGTAAAGAAGAATTGTTATTTCTGAAATATTTAAAGTTCAGTATGGTATATTTTACCAAATGTAGAACTTGTAATTTTTTAATTTGAAGTGCACTGAGATACAGGTATTGTGTACATGCCTGAGATAACGAGAACAAAGGGACTTTTTTTTGAGAATCACATGCTCTGCATGACAGGAGTTATGTAGCATGGCAGTATTGCCAGCTTGCAGATTTTTTCATGTAACCCTTGGACAACAAGTGAAAGGATTACAAACTTGAAGCAGGGGTAAAAGTGAATGTAGAAAGAGACAGTAGACAGTTCAGAATTTGCTTTTGAGAAAAGAAAGAGTTGGGATTTTACCTTTAAGAAAGAGATAGTTCAGAATTTGCTTTTGAGGAAAGAAAGACAATTGAGAATTTGGAGTTAGAGTTGAGGATTTGCCTTTGAAAGAAAATAATGGAGATTTTGCTTTTGAAGAAAGAGTTGAGTTGAGAATTTGTTTTCAATATGAGAGAAACAGACAGTCTGAGTTGGGAATTTGTTCTTTTGGGAGAACGTAGTTTGTTTTCAACATCGGAAGAAACAAGTAGTTTGAAACACCAGAAGAAAGAGACATTTGGAGAAACCAGGAGAAACAGACAGAGAAGGGAGGAAATCACATTTATTTCCTTGTGTGTCTTTCTTAGTTGCCATATTGAGTGCCCCACAAAGTTATGATGGTAAAATAACTGGACAACCCAATGCAGTGAAAGTTCGCTGGAATAGCAAGTTCTCACTTTGGTGGCAGATGCTCTATGATTTTACAGCCAGAGGGCTTTGACCAGACATATTTCATGGGTGGACTGATTACACCTGGGCAGGACGGAAACTGATGGGGGGTGGGGTGGGGAGGGATACCATGCCATGAGGACACATCACTGATGGCGAGAGTGACATCGACTTGTTGCTGATGGCAGAAGCTGAGAGCCCACAGGACCCAATCTGTAGACAGGCAGTGAACTTTTGGATCACACTGAGTGCTGATCATGCGACAACAGGAGGGTGTCATGGGGGAGGCCCTGTGAACGACCCATGAAAGAAAACCTTGTTTTAATGACTTCTCTACTCCGATTGTGTTCTTCTATTTTCTACACAGACATTCATATCATCATTTGTGTCATTGTTCATATCTTCATTCCATCTCTCTCTATACGACGTTGATAACAGCTTGTGAACCAGTCTCTCTTATTCAGTTTTGAACAGTGAGTAAACTATCTATCTATCTATCTATCTATCTATCTATCTATCTATCTATCTATCTATCTATCTATCTATCTATCTATCTATCCCTTAGTCTTGTCGACTGTTGGAGCACCACTGATGACCTAACAACCAGTTAACTCCATTCTTTTCTGTTCTCTGCTAATCTTACATTATTGCTCAGTTTAAATAACATAAATGTGATTAAAACATTCTTAGAAAACCTCAGTGCACATAACTTAGCTATGAGTATGTAAGGCTAATTAAGAATTGAGATTTAAATTATTATCCATTTTGCTCAACTGTGGGGAGCTGACTAACTCCTGGACAATTTCTGACATTTTAGAAATAATCGTATGCCTTGTGTTATAACTGTTGATAGTGGAAATTGTCACATTATTGTTTATTCTGAATTTGTTGTTTTATCATCACTTGTTTAGAAGTTACACTTGTCCCTAGAGAGAGTGTTTATGATGGATTATTTATAGTTACCGCATGAGAGACCCTGTAAAATAATAAACTTAATTTATACTCATCAAAGATAAATATCTTGTCTTCTATCATTTTGAGATGGGGTGAGTATGGTTGTTTACGTTTGTCTTTGTCCTCTGTTGTCCTGTATTGTTTACATTTTTCATTCCATACGCAATCTCGCATGCAAACACATCAGCACATTTAACCCTTGCATGCATAATAAAGAGAGCCAGACAGACATCTATGGTGTATGTATGTGGACAACTGTGATGGACAGCAAACAGGTCCTATGTGGTACTGACAATCGCTGCACCACCTCTGCTTCACTCTCAGTGCTGGAGGGGGGTGTTGGTGACAAAGTCCTAGCTGAGTTATTAATGTTCAGTGGATTCCTTCCATCTACATGGTGTATTTGAAATGAACATGTGACAGTTTGTCTGGAATGTTAGCCATATGAAGTAAATGGACAGTGCTTGATAGTGATATATATGTGTAGTTCATATTGAGCATGTCTTAGTGATAATAAAAGGTATACACTTGGTCCTTCATTGGTAACTCCCCAGAACACTCATCTTTATTGAAAAACATTGAAATTTTATATTGCATTGCATTGTGTCTGTCTCGTGGTTTAGGTGAGAGTGATTGATGAAAAACGCTATAAGAAGGTGTATGAAGACATCATGAAGAAACTGGACCGTATAGAAAATGACTTCTTGCCACAGATCAAGTTGGATAAAACTGAAGTAAGTGATACCTGCTTTCTCTTTTCTTTATAAAATAAATTTTTTAAACAAATCCAAATATAATGAGCTTTTTGCTTTGTTTATACATTGCAACTTGAAACTCTAGTCAAGGAATAAAGTACAAAAGATAATTACTCTGACATCTCAATGTCCCATCATATGAAATGCAAATTAATATTCATTGTCAGTATGTTTCATGCTAGCAGGACACTCAAATGCTATGTGATGTGTATATCATTGAAATGCTCTCATATTTTTCTTTGACAGTGCCACTTCCAAGATGTGAAGTTTATTGAGCCACAGATGGAAACAATTACAATTGTCAATGTTGGACCGGTAAAAATACTTCCTATGAAGAATATTTTTAAAATTCTTAAAATTTCTTGATTTTCTAAGATGGGCTGCTTTGTGAAAGCATATATTGATACTTTTTTTTAAAATATAAAATTGTCTTTGATAAGTAATCTTTTTTTAAAAATGTAAAATTGTCTTTGATAAGTAATCTTTTTTAAAAATGTAAAATTGTCTTTGATAAGTAATCTTTTTTAAAAATGTTAAATTGTCTTTGATAAGTAATCTTTTTTAAAAATGTAAAATTGTCTTTGAAAGTAATCTTTTTTAAAAAATGTAAAATTGTCTTTGATAAGTAATCTTTTTCTAAAATGTAAAATTGTCTTTGATAAGTAATCTTTTTTTTAAAAAATGTAAAATTGTCCTTGATAAGTAATCTTTTTTAAAAATGTAAAATTGTCTTTGATAAGTAATCTTTTTTTAAAAAAATGTCTCCAAATATAATGAATAAGAATGCTTTTGGTTTTAGAATGGCATGTAAGGCTTCCTTTAGTGTTCCTATGCATTTACAGTAGCATGATATAGTGCAGGTGACATTTTGCCTCCATTCAGTCATAATTTTCATATCAAAGTATATACTGTGCGTAATCACCTTTGCCTTTAGAATGAGCTTTTGGGATTGTATATATTGATAATGTTAGAAATCTTAAGAAACAAGCACTTTCATTTGTTTCTAATTAAACATCTGTTGAGTCAGTGAATTGACATTTTCTTTATTTAGCAAAATCAGAATTATTATTGATTTAGATTTTTTCCATTGTTAATGGAGATTCCTCCTGGTCTTCAGATGGATGTTTGGAAGCTCAGATTCTTAAACAAATCTGTATGTAACATTAAGTCTAAGATCTTAGGAAAGCTTTCGAGAGGTAGGGCATTTCTATTTTGAAATTCTCATATCTCTGATTATAATTATCTTTCCTGGTACTGATAGGACCACCCCATGATTGTGTGATCAAGGCTTCCATTAAAATATTTTTTAAGTTCAGCCTTAAAAGTGTATTTTCTTAAAAGATAATCCTACACTTAAATCTGAAATAGTTTTATCACAGTAATGTACAAAAATCCAAACATTACACAATTTCTTCATCATAATAACTTTGACATTTACTTTTAACATCATAATTAAATTTTCATTTTTGAATTTGTGATGTCATTTTGGGGGGAGTTTTAAATTTCTTTTTAATTTCTTTTTCTTTTTATATACTGACTATTGTATTTTGTCTTGTAAGAGTGTATATTTGCAATATTTTGAAGTTAAATTTATTTTTAAATTAATAACATTGTATTGTAGATTTGAAAATATGTAAAGTGTATTAATTTAGAGTCAGAATGACTTTATTCAGGATTGTTCAGGCAGAAATACATTGATCTGAGTGTTCTGATAGAAACAGATTCAAGAGTGCCTTGACATAGACACTCCATGACTTCATTTAGGTGTGTTCTGACCTAGTAAAGCCATGGCCTGATTTAAGAGTATAGAAACTTATAAACTGCACATGTCCTGGGTAGTCTTACAGTGCAAAATTACTCTAATAGTGTTGTTATCCATTTTTTGGCTTTTTGTGTTTCATCTTTTAGTAAAGTAGATTTTCTATTAAGTTTCTAAAATATTTTATTGTTCAGCTAGCAGCAAAATAGATTTTCTCTGTTTCTAAAAATTCTTTTGTTTCACTCTGCAGTGATGTAGGTGTTTCTTATGTTTCTGAATATATATCTCTTTGTAGTTCTAAAGTATTTAAATGGTTTTGAAATCCTGCACTTTATTCTAATCATTATAGTGACTCTAAGATTTGATGATGTCAAAGAATTACAGACCCAAAATATTTTATATTTTTCAAGGCACATGTAGAATTTGAATTTATCAAAAAGTTGGATGACACAAGTTTTTGCAAACCCTGGCTTCGAATCACACCATACAAATCTATTGTCAAACCAGGTAATTTGTATTTTGCTTTCAAATTTAAATTAATTCAGCTAATTAAATAGCATCTGTTTTCTTTATTCATTTTCACTTCTTTATCTTAAGATGAATTTTGAACTGATTAATTAAATACTTATTGATATACTGAAATATAAAGGAAATATTTAAATAAACTTATAATATATCTAATTGTTGTGTGCAATGTTTGTTGTAGTGATTGTAATTCTTTGCTTCTATGTATTTCATTCCCAAAATGCATTCTTTCTTATCATCCAAAATTGAAATCTTTCCATTGTTTGTTTCTCAGGTCTGTCCTGTGATGTTCAGATAGAGGTGTATGTGGACAAGTCCAGTGTAGGCTTTCTGAGCAGTGGAGAAAATAATCTGGAAGACATTCTTGTGTTACACTTGCATGGGGGAAAGGATTTCTTTGTATCCTTGATGTACTATCTTTTTATGCCCATATGTACTTTTACATTTAGTCAGTATGATAAATTGATAAATTTAATCTGCTACTCTGTTTGGTGTATGTCACGAAGATCAAGAAATATTAATAATTTTTTTCTCTCCCTCTAAATATTTTCTAACTCTAAACTATGTACGAAACAGCTAAGTTAATTAAAAGAGGGACAGGGTGAAAATGACCATTTTTCAACAATGGGGAAAACTAAGTGTCGGGAACACTAGCTTAAGTTCGTGCGGAGAATAGGAAAACGATAATTAACTTGCTGGCTGACCAGGAACCCACGCCCATAAATCTGTGTCAGAGTAGAAGTACAAGGCAGGCCAGTGTACCAAGTTCGTGAGAAGGTGCTAGGACGCCAATTATGTCCGTGACGGAGGCAGACTAAGTTTTTGGAAATGTAAACATCCTCTTTTTTTAAGAATCACCACTATTAAATGTTTGGTAGTAGGTTGATATTGCTATTGTGTAATTACTATTGTTGTGTGAAAGTACTAGTGAAATAGAAGTTGAGTTATTGGAAAGTTAATCATTGTATGCTAAGTTAAAAAGGTTGGTCTGTGTGTACAACCATGTGAGTGATGTATAGCTTGCCAGGTGGCCATGAGCTGCCAGTAACTATAGTTTTTAAAATAAAATAGGAGTAGGACAGCTTGCTCTGAGATTTTAGTGTGTGCTCTGAGAGTTAGCTAGAGGTTAAATGGATACGTAAATCACAGTGTCAACTGGGAACTTGATACTTTGGCACTGATAGAACTGGACGCCAGAGGTAGCCAGGATGGGCAGAGAATATTCGTAAGCACGTACAGTGCTGGTTGTAAATGGGCAGTGCTGGAAGGGGGATAGCGTCTGTGCTGGAAGGAGGGGTGTGTTCGAGTCATCACATAGAAAGGGATGTGCAAGAGTTTGTGTATAAAAGAGGAGACAGAGCCAGGGGCGGACGAGAAACGTGGAAGAGCGACGTGGAAAATGTAGCGTATTGTACAGGGGTGAAGGTCACCTCTGAGTTTCTCCCTGCTTTTATGGATCAAGAAAACTCTACGATTCTGTGATGGCAAAGCAGAAGGAGGATTCTTGACCACTGTAACAGTGTGCCAGAAAGTCTACCTGGCTGCGTATGAGGCGCGTCGTAAAGACCGCTGCAGTTTTTAGATGGGCCAAATCAAATCAGATAGCCATCTCAGGTTTTCAAAGACTCTGTCAAAGACCGCGGGTGATCGATTATTTTCCAGGCAGAAGGCAAATTCCTGGTGGAAGTTTAATGTCACGGCGCTGGGAGATGTTACAGAACGAGATGTTACATAGTGGTAGTAACTATCGTTGGAAGCAGTAGCGGTCATGCATGAGGCATACCGCCGAGAACGGCAAAGGTTGGCCGTTGTGAAGAAGAGAAGAGATGAGAAACGAAGTTAAGAGAAGAGAAGAGATGAGAAACGAAGTTAAGAGAAGAGAAGATGAGAAACGAAGTTAAGAGAAGAGAAGATGAGAAACGAAGTTATGATGAAGAGAAGAGAAGCGAAAAGAAGTAATGAATAAGTGAGGAGAAATAGGCCTAACGAGGAGCGTAACAGTGGCAGTGAAGGCTACTGTATTTGGGTTCCAGGGAGCGGACCCGTGTCGAGACGTCGACGGTGTTTTTGAGCATCTTTAACCCCCCCCCCCCAGCACAAGAAGAGCCGATAACGATGTGAGCCCAGCACAAGAAGAAAGTGTAACGATGTGAGCCCAGCACAAAAAGAGAGTAACGCTGATTATATGAACAGAGAACAAGGAGAACGTGACAATACCTATGTGAGTAAAAGAAATTCTAACTAATTAGGGAAATCTCAGAGCACGTAGCACATAAATATAAACTAGAACCTAAAACTAAAACTAGAATCTTAGTTAAGCATTAAAACCTAAAATTAGAAGTAAACCTTGATAGAAAGAGATATTGGTGGAACCATTGAAAAGACTTGCAAGTTAAATGACATTTGTTTTGAACTTTGTGTATTATTATTGAACATTGATATAAGTAGTGGCGCCAGAACTCTGAAATAATGACTGTTCTATTATGTTGTAAAATGCCTAAGCAATGTTAGAAGTAGTACTGCATGAAGAAATTGAGTTTTGTATTTCTTTTATTTTAATTCATCATTTATCATTTTTCTTTCTTCTTTCTTCCCCCTTTCCCATGGGTGTGAGTGTGGATGGCTGACTGACTAACCAACGTGTGAGAGGAAACCTATAGACCAATAAATTTGAACTCGTACTCTGATATTGCGGCTTTCTCCTGTCTATGGTTTCGAAAGAGTGGTTGCTGTCGTTGTTATACGTTGTGTCGTCTGTGCCGTCTACACTTCACCCCTACCCGTATGCAAACACACATGCAAACATGTCGGCAATACGTAACCTACACGCAGAATTAAATTCGAGCCAAACAAACATCTTGGTATTCTGTGTGTGGATTTGTCATTCTCTTTATGCAAGTCCTACGTGGAGCCGGCAAGCCACCATCCCTCTCCCCTCCTGTCGGAGAAGGGAGGGTGGGTGGTGACAGTGTAAATTCATGAAACTATAAAGAAAAGAAAATGCATTAGGCTTTTAACAGTGCATTATTTTATGACTGATGAATTATTTTGTTGTTGATAAGTGTGATTATATTATTACTTTGATTTTGTTGTCAAGTATGATTACATTGTCCTTATTAATATGCTACCTTCATATTGCTGCATGCTTTATACTAAACCTTCAAGTAGAATGCCTAGGCTAAAAAAAAAAAATGACTAAAAGCAGAGCAGCACCTTCAGAGGGGAATGCAAGTAAGCCTGAAAATTCATCATTGCTCAGTTTGACAGCATCATTTAGTAAAATGTGACAGAATGATTCCAGTTTTTGTAATTATAGCTTAGTCAGAGACATCGTGAATTGCTAAGTTTCTAGCCCAAGGGTAAACAGCTTTTGGGAACATTCCAATTTTAAGGTTACCTTGCAAATGCTGAACTTGTGGATACTGATGTGCTGGTGTATGTGTTTATGCATGTGCAAAAGATTATTCAAATTTGCAAGTTTTTATTTTAAAGAACCTAACTTTTTTTAAATAGTTAAAAATACAAGTTAATACTTCCAACTAACTTCCAATTTATTAAAGAATAAAATACTATAGATATATTTTTCATAGTTGTTACTTTAGAGCCATTAGTGAGTTTAACAATAAAATTATCTCCTTTTGCATTTCTTTTAAACTGAAAATTTAAAACACAGTTTATAAAAACTTTAAGAACTTTTAATAAATATTAAAGCAGTACACAACACAAATTATAACAAACTAGATTGTTTTTGATATTATTAAATACTTTAAAAACTACTAAAATAAACATTCTGTTAATGACCATTATTAGTTGCAGTTAAAATATATATCTCATTATCTGTTCTGCACTTTCTATACTTGGCAACAGCATTTTGTTTTTAGTGTGAAATTGTGAAAATAATGTTGACTTAGATCTTCTGCAACTAGCTGTGAATTCTTAAAGGCAGAGAAAGAGACTTCGTTCAGGCTATTTACAACTATAATTAATTTTGAGACAAATGACTTGCAATCTCTACACACCTTATCTAGTATTTTGTCTTCACCAACTACTTTATCTTAAAGTATATATTTCTTGCTGATTGTTTTAAAAAACACCTAAATGTTGGTGGATTTGTAAATGAATTGTAATTCCCTTGACAATGTCAGATCACAGTGACAGGCAATTACTTGACCAGTTCCTTTGGCTCTTCCATTGAGACGTTGATACAGATGCATAAGCCTATCCGGGCCCTGCCTATTGATGAACTGGTTGAAATTGTAAGATTTTTTAAGTTAATTATGAATTGTGCTGTAATCACGATAATTATTTTCTTATATTTTTGTATCACTAGGCATTGGCTCACAAAGACACGTTTTTTGCATGGAGAAAGGGTCCACTGAATAGTTTGACTTGCCAAGACAGCAGTTTTGGTTAATATTTGCAAATGGTTGTTAATAACTCCCACTGTTTTATGCAGCTATTATATACACATGTTAATTAATCTTTAGTGATAGGCATGTTAACAGTAAGCAGTAAAACGATTTTGAGAATTGACCATTGCCACCTGGATGCATATAAAGGAAGAATGTTCTTATTATTTTTATATCAAAAAGAGTTGTACAGCTAATTCTTTCTTTTTGTCAATACCTTATATTGTCAATCACTGTCTTTTAGGAGCAGCCAGGCAGTCTTGGTCATGTGGATTTGACATTGACAGGTGGTCGAATTTACATGGTTCCCAAGGAATTATGGCGACTTACAGAGCACATCAATGTATATGGCAAGGACAAAGTAAGTCTGTGAGTGGGTTCACAGGTGTGTTCTCTGTCATGTAATAGAGTAACACGAAAACTCAGCAATCAGCTGGGGCAGGATACCAAAGCATTATAAAGATTGTTCGTGTAGTTGCATTTTCTTCATATAATTAGTACAAAGTATGATACAAAACACATCAAACTTTTTCCTTCTGTGAAACACCCAGAAAAAGAATTTTTTGCAGATATACAAAATGTACCACTAAACATTCTGGGCTTTTTCTTTCTGATGAAAAAGCATTTTCTGACACTGAAATAGTAGACAACTATAACTATTTCTGTATTTGTGATAAGTGTATTTTAGAACAATTTCATGTTGTGAATGTCTTTTATAATTACTGTATGTTTGTAAATATTTTTTTTTAAATTTATTTTTAATTTTTGTTTACTGTTAAGTGCAGTTGAACACAATTTTTAAACATTGTATAAAACTGCCACCTAATGGTGAAAACATTCTTCAAACAAACTGGAAATTTTTAAACACTGCAAAAAATAAACACTTTATGTTTGAAAATTTCAAAATATTTCTTTATATAACCAACTTTTGAACACAAATTTCTAAGCATTGCATAAAAATCACCCTATATTAATTTATGTAAACAATCAGTCTTTGCCATATTTCTAAACATTACTTAAACACCATCTGTTTGAAAATTTCTAAACATTTCTTCACACAAACAGCCTAAAGCCCCAAATTTCTAAATAAAGAATTATCTAATATGAGTAAAATTTCCAAATCATGCAAACAGCAACCTGTCTTTGAGAGTAATTTTCCAGCCATTCAACAATACAAACAGCATATGGCCAACAATATCCATCGAATAACTGTGTTTAATTAATGAATAATGCCTGTAATCTGGTTTGCTTGAAACTTATTAGTATTGGTTTTGATTTCAGGAAAATCTTTTTGAAGTGCCAGGGCTTAATGTAGAAATGCAACAAATCAGAGAATGTTTGGACACAGGTGTGCCAGAAACATTGCGTATCCTTTAACCATCCAGCAAATGACAGATTGCAAATACAAAATGTTCATTTTATTTTTTCTCACTGTAATGTGCAGTTCAGGCATGCTTTTTAATAAATGCATAGGTTCTCTTTTATTTAATGGAAGTTCTGTTTATTTTTCAAAACTAGCAAACAAACCAACCAGAAAATCAAGTTTGCCCGTTTTCTGGAATAGACAATGGTGAATTTATTTCTTCACTAGCAAACAAACAAACCAGAAAGTCAAGTTTGCTTGTTTTCTGAAATACACAACTGAAATTATTTTTTCAAAACTAGCAAACAAACCAACCAGAAAATCAAATTTGCTTGTTTTCTGAAATAGACAACTGTATTTATTTTTTCAAAACTAGCAAACAAACAAACCAGAAAATCAAGTTTGCTTGTTTTCTGGAATACACAATGGTGAATTTATTTCTTCACCTGCAAACAAACCAGAAAATCAAGTTTTCTTGTTTTCTGAAATAGACAACTGTGAATTTATTTTTTTCAAAACTAGCAAACAAACCAGAAGTCGATTTTGTTTTCTGTAACAGACAACCCTCACTAATTTAGCCATATGCTTTTTTTTTAAAAAATGTCTGCATTTACAATACATAGTGTTTGAAATTTGCAAGTGTCTTTTGAAAAGTGCTTGATAGTGGAGTTGAAAATGTATGTGTAGAATTTTTTATTTCATCTTAATAATTATTTGTCTCTGTTGAAATAAATATGAATAATGATTTTTTTTTCTAAACTGTTTTGTTTGGTTTCTTAATATGAGCATATCTTGGTGACTGACAGTCATTTTGACTTTTGTTGGTGCAATTGTCTACCCATTTAAGCATATAAATAAAAGTAAAATTTAAGCATTTAATAAATGTAAAAGAATATAATTATGATGCACTGGTGGTTTTATAAGCGTACAGTACACACACACACACACACACACACACACACACACACACACACACACACACACACACACACACACACACACACATATTTTATACTTATCTCAAAATTGAAATAATTATGTACATGTACTGTAAAATTTCCTTTAATTCAAACTTTGGAACTTTTATAACTGTTTATGTAATTCTTGAGTAATGAATTTTTCATTTTCTCCGTGGGCCATATTTGCACAGCTGTGTAGCATATTTTTCTAATATTTTTTTTTATTGCACTAATTCTGCTTATAGTAATAGCTGCTTTGCTTCTTATCTAAATTCTCTCTATGCCCTTGACTCACACAAAGCTGGCAGTATTCACTCAGTAGCAGAGTCATTGTTACTTTTCCTGGAATGCCTAGCGGAGCCAGTCATTCCATTCAATTACTACACTCAATGCTTGGCTGCATCTAACAATCTACTTCTCAGTAAACAGGTATGACACATTTGAGCTATTTCTCTAGTCTGATTTTCAATAAACAGGTATGACACATTTGAGCTATTTCTCTAGTCTGATTTTCAATAAACAGGTATGACAGATTTTAGCTATTTCTCTTGTCCACAGTTCTGTTGTAAACTGTTAAGATAAATTTTAGCAATCTTCATTGTCCACTGCTCAGTAAACCGGTATGAAAAATTTAGCTATTTCTGTTGTCCCCTGCTTAGTAAATTGGTATGACACATTTGAACTTTTTTCCATTGTCCATTACTTAGTAAACTGATATGACAGATTTAAACTTTTTTCCATTGTCCATTAGTTAGTAAACTGATATGACAGATTTAAACTTTTTTCCGTTGTCCATTAGTTAGTAAACTGATATGACAGATTTAAACTTTTTTCCGTTGTCCATTAGTTAGTAAACTGATATGACAGATTTAAACTTTTTTCCGTTGTCCATTAGTTAGTAAACTGATATGACAGATTTAAACTTTTTTCCATAGTCCATTAGTTAGTAAACCGCTATGACAAATGTTAACTGTTTCCATTGTCCACTGTTTAGTAAATTTGTATGTCAAATTTTAAAAAAAATATTTATTTAATCTTATATTGAGTCCCTTGGCTCCTTCAGTTGCTTGGCTATCTAAACTCCCTGCTATATGCATTTTGTATAATGAAAATAAATAAACTATTCATTACATGTACACTGTATATTGAAGTACCAATTTTTAAAGTTTACTCATTTAATTATTATTTTTTAAATGTATATATATTTAGGTTTAAAATATATATTTAAGTTAATTGCATGCCTATTTAAAAATTAAATTGGATATTCAATATTTTTTAGCATTGATTACACATATTAAATTATATATTTTTGTTCTAATTTCTTAATCTGTAAGAATATAAAGTACAAACTCTTCTGAAGCATTATCATTGATTTTGTTTGTAGTTTCTTGTTTAATTTTAAGTCAGACTGCTTATATTATCAGATATTTTTAAAGTCAGACAAATAAAAAAGATAAAATACCCCGAGGATTACATTTTAGAGAGAATTATTTTCTATCCAACTGAAACAATCATTACCATTTCTAAGCTTTGATATTAAGTTGCCTACATTTGATTCTGCATTACTTAAGTATCTTTATTTTTTTTTTGTGTGTGCTACCATCTTTGTCCACCCTGAGCTGTTTCCAGGACCATTCCTGTCATTCAAAACAATACTGGCTAACCTATTCACCAAGGCAAATGATTTAGCATCATGCATGTTTTGTTTCATTATATATAATACATATAATATAGTTTTCATTGAAAATCAGACTTTCGTTCCATCATACAGCTTTTTCATCATCATTATAGTCTGATTTTCTTTGCATACTCTGACCTCCAGCTCCATTGTTTATTTCCTTTATGATTGTTTTACTTTCATAGTGTCCAAGACATGTGTATACATATTTGTACTCACAAATACATCAGTCTCATCATAGACAAAACACTAAATTTTCAGGTGTAAAGCTTAAAAAATATGTGACTCAAACATAAGATAAAGAAAACAACCCCAGAAATATAATCAATTATTTTAACAAGTTATGAATGTTTCTGCTGTTACTTTATAAGAAAATTGTTTCAGTTTTTCCTTAACTAACCAAGATCCCACAATATTTTGCAACTTGTTAAGGAGTTTCTTTAGTTTTCAAAAATTTTAGTGCAAATTTTTATTTCCAACATTGGCATGTCTCTACTTCATAATGATAGCCATTTAGAATTTTACGAATTCAGATCTGCATGCCAGTTGCCTGTTGAAAGATGCTAGTAGTGGTAGTGAAAAGAAAACTGTATTTAACTTGTCTATTACATTTGTGATCAAATGATAAGCTAAAGGTAAGATTTTGCTAATCCTAAATAGAGACTGATTTCTTGACTTGAGTATATGCTGTTACAGTATTTCAGTTGTTCACTCGTTAGCAAACAATTATGAAAAATATTACTTATGTTTTGTGTCCACTATTTATTAAATAGATTAAAAAAAGTTAATTGCTTCCCCTTTGCTTAGTAAATAGAAGTAAGATGTGCTGCTTATTTCTTTTGTTCATTGCTTAGTTAAGAGATATGAGACAGGTTACTGATCTCTTGTCCATTACCTATTAACAGAGATATTAGAAAGGTTATTTGTCTCTTTCTTTTGTTCATTAGTCATTGAGAATGTATGGTATATTTTAAATTAATTGCTCATACAGCTAGGATTTATTAAAATTATTTTTTAAGCCTTCAGTGAATTCTAGGAATTTGCTTCTATGCTTGAAAACCCATTTCTTATGACATCATTTGATGATCTTCCATGCACTCTCAGTGACATAATTGCAGTTTGTATGGAATTCTTTACAAACTCATAAAAGTCCTTTGTTGTTCATATTTGACCTTCTCTGACAGAATTCATATTTATTTTGTTTCATCTCTCCGGACAGATAACACTCAAAACTTTTAAGATATTTTAGCAAAGGAAAATACAACCTAATGAACAAACTTTATTTTTAAACAAAATTATATTGTATCATTTAGGCAAAGTAGAGGCAGAAATCCTGGATATTTATTTATGTTTGCAGGTTCTGAGCAAAATTCCAGACTACCACAAGAACACTTTCCACTACATTTGTGAGTTTCTGAAGGAAGTGCTTAAGTTCTCAGACAGGAATGGCTTAGATATCAGGATGATATGTGAGTATTTTGAAGAAGTTAATTTTAAGTTCTCAGACAAGAACAGCTTAAATATCAGGGATAACATAATTTTTTGAAAAGAAATTCTTAAGTTCTCATATAAGAATGGCTTAGATATTGGGTGATATGTGAGTATTTTGAAGAGGAAATTCTCAAGTTCTCAGACACGAATGGCTCAGATGCCAGGATGATATGTGAGGATTTTGAGGAGGGAATTCTTTTCTGCAGTTAAGAAAAGCTTTTTATTTCCCCTAAAATTAAATTTGAAGAAATTACAAGGGTGAAACTTCTTCATCAGATGACATAACTTGATCACACTGTTCTAGAAAAAATACACACTTTTGAAGACTTAAAAAATAATGAATTTCTCATTTTAAAAAAAGATGAAGTGTTTATTGAGCTTATCTTATTGTGTTTTTGTCACAATGTACATATTTTATTTTATTTTTTTTTGGTGGGGGATGTCGAGCTATTTAATATATGCTGAGTTCCTCCTTCATGTTTGTGAAAGTAAATCAGTGTCATTTAGTAAAGAGCTATTTATTATTAACATACTTACAATGAGTTCTTACTTTCAAATTTGTGTCATTTAATAAAGAACTCTTAACTAATAGTTACACACTTACTGTGAGTTTTCACTGTCAAATTTGTGAAAGTAAATCAGTGTCATTTAGTAAAGAGCTATTTATTATTAACATACTTACAATGAGTTCTTACTTTCAAATTTGTGAAATTAGTGTCATTTAATAAAGAACTCTTAACTAATAGTTACACACTTACTGTGAGTTTTCACTGTCAAATTTGTGAAAGTAAATCAATGTCATTTAGTAAAGAGCTATTAAGTATTAGTTAAACACTTATGGTAAGTTTTCAAGTAAATCAGTGTCATTTAGTAAAGAGCTATTAAGTATTAGTTAAAACTTATTGTGAGTTCTCAAGTAAATCATTGTCATTTAATAAAGAGCTATTAAGTATTAGTTAAACACTTATGTAAGTTCTCAAGTAAATCATTGTCATTTAATAAAGGGCTGTTTAGTATTAACATACTTAATGATGAGTTCTCTCTTTCAAATTGTGAAAATAAATTAGTAAATTTAATAAATTCTTCATTTAGTAAAGAGCTATTAAGCATTAGTTATGCACTTATTGTGAGTTTCCACTGTCAAATTTGTGAAAGTAAATCAATGTCATTTAGTAAAGAGCTATTAAGCATTAATTACACACAAATTATGAGTTCTCACCAATTTTGTGAAAGTCAAAATAGTGTCATTTAGTAAAGAGCTATTAAGCATTAATTACACACTAATTATGAGTTCTCACCAATTTTGTGAAAGTCAAAATAGTGTCATTTAGTAAAGAGCTCTGAAGTATTAGTTACGCACATATTGTGAGTTCCCTCCAAGTTTGTGAAAGTATATGAAGTGTAGATTTGGGCTTGATTTGATTATATTCTGAAGACACCACTCACTGCCAGCCAACCCCCCAACTCCCCAGCCTCCAACTGCACAATCCATTGATATACCACTGAAATTACTTATAGTTTAATTATTTCTTCTTATTTATACTGGCATATTTTTTCACACATAAAAGTTTTTAAAACCCATTAATCCTTACCTGTGTTATTGGCAGTGTTATGACACAGTAAGTTTTTATCAAATAAAAACATTAATCCTGCTCAGTTTGACTGGAAATGCCATTCTGTTAATAGTTCTTATGATATAATAGGATTGTTTAATATTTAGTTAGATCAAAAATACATTTTACTAATAATTCTTATAAAAGTAAAAAGATTACTCTGTACTTTGTTTCATTGGAGATGCCATTTTATTAATATTATATAATAAAAATGTCTTTGCTTATTTGATTGACAGCTGTCTTGTTTGGAGAAGTAATGCTGCGAGCACCTCAGTCAGCAAGTCGTGACTTGGGAACAATTCGATCACGCAAACAACGTCTTCTGGAGGAAGAGGCAAAGAAAGCTGCCTTTGTATATCATTTCCTCACCAATGATGTCTTGGGTTGATGATGCTTTATTCCTCTAATATATCCAGCCTTCAGAATTGTTGGTTTGCACATCTAGTACTTCCAGACTTAAGAACTGTTGGCTTGTACATCTAGCCTTCAGAACTATTCTAGAACTGCTTGTAAGCAAGTTAATATCAGATGATTCACAATGCTTTGTTCTTCTAGCTTTCTGAAGTCATCATGAATGGGATTAGTTAATTATAGTAGAAAAGAAGTAACACTCATAGGGTTTTGTTTAATGTGACATGAAGTGCCCATCAGGGAGAGAAGGGACACATGATTTATGGGCTGGGTTTGAGAAAATTGCAATTAACTCTTTTTTGATTGCAGGCCATTATCTGCAACCATGGTTTGTTTTTTGTTGCTTTTTGGGTTTTTTCCTTTCAGCATATTAGTCCGTTAGATTTTTGCTCAGAAATGTTTCTTTATTTGCTTGTATCAATTTTATTTAAGTAGGTAGGTATACACTTCACTTGAAAATCTGAAAATTAACGTTTTCTTGTCGTAAGCTTGAAGGAAATATTAAACCAGTGATATTATTGTTTAGGTTTTCTTTTTCTTTCTGCTAAAGCAGTTTAAGAATGTACCACTTTTATTTCTTTAACTCACTGTAACCCACTGTATAGAAATGCAAAATATGTTCACTGCAAGAAACACTTGCCTAGTGTAAGAAACACTTGTTTAGGCTGTGCATTACTTTAATATTCAAGTCATAGAGTGCTGAAGAGAAGAAATCATTTTGTTAAGTAAGCCTAAAATATCATCTGTGAGGCTGATTATATTGATATTCTAGGTTTACTAACCTAGTCAAGTGTTTTTCTTCTGAATTTTTTGTTTTAGTTTCATATCAGTTGAGAAAAATAATGTTGGCATCAGATTCACAAATGTGAAAATAAGAGATGAATAAAAATTATTTTTAAAAAGTGAAAGTGTTGGGATGGTGGTGAGGGTTAGATGTTACATTATTAAATTTTCTGTTTGCTTTTTTAAAAAATATTCTTGGTACTAAATTTTCTGTCCTGTCTGGTAAGCTAAAATTATGAACCTGTCTGGCAACTGGAGTCTCTGGAAAGCTCAGAAAATAAACCTCTTTGGCAACCGAAGTCTCTAAAGAGCTCAGAATATAAACCTGTCTGGTAACTGGAGCCTCTGGAAAGCTTAGGAAACAAACTGTTAACTGAAGTCTCTGGAAAACTCAGAATACATATCTGTCTGACGCTGAAGTCACTGCTTGTCATATCATTTACCCATATATTTTAACACAGCTGAACTTCATTTAGAAGATGAAAGACAAATTCTGTTTCATACTGCTTTCATATGTACATAAATACATTTTAAGTATTTAGAGTGATTATTCACAAAAAGTATTTGAGTTAGCAAGAAACTGTAATAAAAACCAAGAGGTTTTGAAATTACAACAGAAAATAAAGATATATAATTATGGAAACGGTAAAAAAATGCATTGTTGATAATAGTATCATTATTAATATATTTAATTTGTTCTTTATTGTAATTTGAAAAACTGTAATTTACAGTTTTCTGTCTGCCATTCTTAGCATTAATAAATATAATTCATGGTATTATGATGTTTGAGCTAACATTCTACAGGCAGTGGGGTTTATTTTGTGAGAGTGAAAATAAGGATATTCTCTTGTAACTGTAATAACAGCTAGAAATTAAAACTAATACAGTGGGTGCTCCATTACTAAAGTGTTCGGTTTACAAAAATTTTGCTTACAAATGTACTACATAATCCTTAGATTACATGGATGCTGTTTTCAGCTAATCCTATTTAGACTCCATGGCATTTTATGATCATTGGGTGGTTTGTTTAATTTGCTATCCAAGTGATGTCTCTCACTTTACTTTGGCTAAAGAAAATTTCATAGATCAGAATAGTACACTGCAATTGCCATTAACTGAGACCCTATTATAATCAATTTACAAATTGTAATAATAGTTATTCAGATATTATATAATTATTTCGAAAATGCTATTTTAAAAAAAACTAAATCACTTTTCAATTTTTGATGTGTAAAAGCTATAATACCAGGTATTTGTAATAAAAAAAAAAGTAAAACATGATAGCATATTTTAAACAAAATTAATATGAGCTATTTCAGTAATCAAATATATATATTTTAAAGAAATTGAAATTCACCCTAGTTCATCTAATGCACTAAAAATGTGATCAATGTAGAGAATTAAATTTATCTTTACACAGTTTCAAATTGTAACATCTGTCACATACTACACTTGTAATATCCGTATTTATTGATGACTAGTGCTATGACAACATATTATTTCTTGCATTATATTGCTATGAAATTATAATGTTGGAATCTTGAGATTTTGAACAAACAAATACTTAGTAGTAATGCATAGCTTATACAAGAACAAGGGGGTAGGTGGGTTGGGGTGAGCTGTAAATAAACAGTTAATTGGTTGTATGGGATATTCCAAAATGTTATACACTATAAATAATATGCATTCATTTAAGCCAGCTTTGTTCTTTTGAAGTTAACATGTATGATTCATGTTCCTGACTTGTACACTTGTAATGCATATTTACCAGTAGCACTTAAGGAGAGGGAAAAATTAAAATAACACTGTTAGATTTCATTGTATTGAATCCAAAACACTGCTCTTGCACCAGTAGTATTTAAAATAAAATAGTGCTTTAAAGTGCACAATTATTTGAGCTACAGTTGGAGTCAGTAGAACTAGTGGATAAGTGCAGCAAAGAAATCTGATCAAAGTTGCAAGTCATACTCACTACCTCTATGTCACCTGTCACAAACAAAAAGAAAATCACTCTGTCATCTTTAATCTCCAATTTGAAACAATAAAGTGATCCCCTTCTTTCTAGACTGAAGGACTAGAACATTATTGCCAATCATGAAATCACTGAAAAATCTGCTGTCTAGTGAATTGCAGATTGAAACAATATGACAATATTATATAAATGATTTTTGCATTGTTTTTTTTTCTTCTTTAGTTGATGACATCTAATGACCACATTAAAAATTATCCAGATTTTGATTTGCTTTAAAATCAGTCTTGTATTTGTATTATGTGTAAAACTGCTTATAAAGATTGATTTTATGTGTAAAACTGTCTTCTACTAAAAGTTTATGGTTTGAGACAGCAACATGCTCTAACTTGTTTGCAAGCCTGAGACACCAGTGCACTAAAAACAGGCTGTGAGACTGCATCATGTTTATGGCTGAGACAGCAATGTGCTCTAACTTGCTTGCAAGTGAGGCAACACCCTGTTCTAACTTACAAGCGTGAGACACCAATGCACTGTGTGAGACAGCACAGTGTTTATTGCCTGTAAGACAGGCAACATATTCTGACTTGTTTATAGCTCATAGCCGTGAGACAAGCAACATGCTCCAACTTGCTTACATCTGTGAGACAGCATTGTGTTGTAGTGTGCTTATGGCTGTGAATTGGCAGGATGCTCTAGTGTACTTGTGTCAGGGAAGGATTTAATACTAGAAGATATATCTTCAAACAGATATGTGTATAATCTCTTCAAAAATTACTACATACAATTTTTGTTCTTTTAGCTTTAAAAGTTTTGTTCAAGAATTAATTGACCTTAACTCTTCAAACTGCAACAATGGCACAGACCCTGGACAGACATGGCAAGAGATGATTTCACATAAAATCTGTAAATACTATCCCTTTTATTTTATGTTTGTAAATATTTCAATATATTGGGCTTTATAGGAATTTCTCATGAAGCCGGCATAGTTAGATAATAAGCACCATTTAATTTCCATCCGTACCAGAAAACTGAGAGTCTAAGCATTTACTCTTTGAGATCATGACAGTGACCTACTAACTCGTATACATGTTCTAATATTTATCTTTATAAACTGGTGTAAGATGTATAGCCAGTGAATTGACCAGTTTAAACTGGGACTGACAATTATTGTTTCTTTAGAGATGTGCTTAAAGATCTTTTTCTTTTATATAATGCATTTCTGGGCATGTATAGTTTTTATAAAAGTGACCTAGTAACACGTATACATTTATATGTCCCAGTATTTATTTAGATAAACTGGTCTAAAATGCACAGCTAGTGGATTGACCATTTTAAGTCAGGACTGATGATTATTGTTTCTTAATCTTATAATCATGGCATTTTTGGACGTGTATATTTGTAAAGGGAGTTATGTTTGGTTGTCTTGGCTTCATTCTTGCATCTAGAATGAGACATGTCCCAAATGCTTTCAATCTGTTACATTCTTTTAACACAGCCTTTCCTTTTGAAAACCAAATATGACAGATCACTCTATGTTTGACAAAATGATTTAATTCAGTATTTTCTTCTGCATTTATCAGACATTGTTTAAAGAGTGAAACAAATTATATGAATCCTGTTTTCCATGCTTTTGTCCTGTTTTTTTTTTAACTAATGACACTTCCTAAAATTGTCCTTTTTTCACCACTCATTAAAATTATTGTATTGCTTTTGTTTGATCAATCAGTAATTTAATTGTTGTTATTTTACTTTGAATTGCTGTATTATTTAGTCATTCAGTAATGGAGTAAAGATTGGTCAACATTTCACCTGTCATTCAGACAGTTTTCAAGACATCTTTTCCACCAGCAAAAATAGAACTCTCTTTTGTGTCATCATTGTATCAACTGTATATTAGTGAATTCATTTTATTTATTATTTCTTTTGTAAATATAGAAACTATTTGTTATATATTGTCATTTTACAAGTAGGTTCAGCTTGTTTTGTTATATAATCTTTAATTTTCTTGTATTGAAGAGATTTGTACAAAAACATGACATAAGTATAAATTATTGTAAAACATTTAGAGCTTTTATCAGATCACTTTATTCATCCTTCATTTATTAAAATTTGGTAATGTAGTCAAAGAAATATGTTAAGATACACAAAAATGACCAGTATTGAGATTTGTGACTGCTAAAATTAACATGTACTTTCATAAGTATCTACCCCCACCTCCCCAAGAGGCCAGTTAAAACAAATGATTAAAATATTTGTTGTCTATTTCAATCTTTTGTTTCCAGCAGTATACATTATTACTTGTGTATAATAAGTATCAATACTGTACAACATCAGGTGATAACAGTCTCTTGTGCACTTTTCATTTTGTCAAGTTAAAATTTTCTCATATATATAATTTTATTATTATTTAACACATTTATATAGTAATGATATTAGTACATATATTTTTTTTTTAACTGTTGTAAATTTAAATTTAATTGGAAACTACTACTAGAAAAGAGTTCTTGTTTTCTACATATTCATTAATCTTTCGGAAGAAAAATGTTCAGATTTTTCTTATGTTAAACATTGTACTTTTGCTGTTCAAACACTTAAACTCATACACAGTCAGTCTCATTTCACAGTAGAAATGTTTTTGTACAGTTGCATGTATTCACTTTACCATGTAATTATGGCATTAGAAGCAGTGATGGAGGTCTGACATTTTTATTTTCTATCACATTATGATGTGGTTACAGTTTTGTATGTTTTATTACCCGGTGAAGCACTAAATGGAGGAAAAAATTTGTGAAAGCCCTCAGCATACAACTTAAGTGTAAGAACTGAAACTGGTATTTGGCACTGAAAATTTGTGGATATATATAAAGAATGAGAATGAAAATATATGAAATTTTACAGCTGGATTTATCTTGTACATATTTTACACATACAATATTTTCATTTTTATATGAAAAGAAAAGAAGTACAATGTTTTAATATCAATAAGCTTACTTTTAAACATAATTGTTCTTAATTAACCTTTAAACAGTTTCTGTAAGGATTATCATCATCATAAAAAATGCAAAACTCTAAGTTACATTCCTTGATGCCAAATTGCAATGCATGCTACATAATTTAGCAATTATTTTCTCCATTCTCTTGAGTGTAGGGTAACTATTTTCTCCATTCTCGTGAGTGTAGGGTAACTATTTTCTCCATTCTCATGAGTTTAGGATAACTATTTTCTTCAATCTACTGTGCGTAAAGTCCTTATTCCTGATAACTCAGGTATAAAAAAATCATTAACTTCAAGTAGCTGAATTTTTAGTATGCATTTACATGCTTTGATCAGAAATTACATAATTGATTTTACTAGTTCTATTTATGTACTGGTACTTTCTCATTTATAGATAACTGAATTCTAGCACACTGTATGCCTATACTCACTATTTTTTCAGGCTAGCTGAATTCTAGTTTACTGGTACTATTTATGTAAATATTTGTACTGTTTTACAAGCCAGCTGTAATTCTAGCACGTTTGTGCCTGTAATCATTCTTTACAGACCATCTGAATTTCAGTAAATGGTATTATTTGTCTCCGTTACAGACTAACACACTGTAAATGTCTCTACTTGTTCTTTTATAGAGCAGCTAAGTTCTAGGATATGTACATGAAAACTTTCCTTAGCATTGTATGCTTACTGTTTTGAAATGTGTTCACCCTCTTTTACACACTAAGTGAATTTAAGTGTACTGTACTCTTTTTTAAAAAAAAACAACAACAAAACAAAACAGATTTAAAACATATCTATGTGCAATCTCTTTGAAAGGCCATCTGAACACTTAAATATTATATGTTCAATGACATTATCTTTTCCAGGCTAGCTAAATTCTAACATTTATATTCTCATTTTGGAAGATTCTAAGAAACCTAAAATTCATTACCATAGATGCTTCACATTTGGTTTCTTTAATTATCTTCTAAGACTTAATAAATTAACTGAAATGCTTTCAGCATTTGGTTTGTCTAGACATCTTTGCACTTGAGGTTTAAGATTGTGCTTAATAATTTTGTTAAAATATACTTTTTCTTGAGTTTGTCTTAAAACGAAGTATTTCAAACAAAAATTGTTGACAAGTAATCCCTCACAAGATATTAAGCAACATATGCAATCATTTGAAACAACATTCACCTTAAATCAGCATATTGAAATAATCACTTTGAAATATATATGCTCTGTGCCATGTTTATTATTTTCAGTGTATTATAGTTGTTTGCTTTTCAGGGAAAGCATTTAACTTGCCATAAGTGTGGTGTAACAAATAATAAGCAAATACTTTGATCAGAAATTACATACAAGATTGATTTTAGAACTGACAATAACTATTTTAATAATTAAGATTTTTAAAAAAAATGTTGTGTACAAAGTTTATTAAAATAGGTTAAATTAAATTTAAAGTAAATTAAAATATTCATTAAGTATCTATACTGATTTTCTGTTTTAATTAATTAATATTACTAGACACCTAGTCATTATTATAGTATATATATAAAAATAATAAATGAGATAATTTACTGACTTTTTGTAGTGCACAAAACCATGACAGGGTGTGTATGTGCTGTTATCATCAGAAAAATATTTGTTATTAGGTACTCAGAGTCTGGTGATATGTTTCTTACAATGCTTTCACCTTATAAATGACTTGGATCGAGTCCCCATGCTCATATGCAGTTATTATTTTGTGTTTGTGGATGCATGTTATTGTATTTTTTGTTTGTGAATGCATGCTATTGTATTTTGTTTGTGGATGCATGCTGTTGTATTTTGTTTGTGAATGCATGCTGTTGTATTTTGTTTGTGAATGCATACTATTGTGATTGCTTTTGAAGAAAAATTGCCTCATTTTGTTTGTTGTATAAATTTAAAGAGATATGTTTTTGTATATTGGTAAAATCCTGGAAAAGCATGAGAGAATTTATCTTGATGTTGACAATCTTCACATAATTTTGTATAGTTGGAGCTTTTTATTGTGTTGTGTTTATTATTCAAGTTTCTTTTTTAATTGTGTTGTGTTTATTATTCAAGTTTCTTTTTTCAAAAAATTATCACTATTCCACTAGCTTATATATTTGTCCATTTCACCCTACCCCATTTCATGAAATGCAATTTGGAGCTGGTTATAGCTAGGATTGCTTTGTCCAGATTTGCTTCACAGGATGTCTCATATTTATTTGATTTGATTGTTTTAAATTATCTTTTGCTTCTTAGATTCAAAACTACTGGTAATTTGCATTTTAAATTATGCAGTATTTCAGATTTTGTGCTTAAGAGAGAAAATGTAATGCTGTTTTAGTTTAGTAATATTTGTCTTTTTTAAATTGTTAATGGTATATATGAAATTGTTGTTCAGTCATAAAACTCAGTGGGTGGAATTGGTTTTTGAGACAGAATAAGTAGAATATGGGATTACAGAAGGCATTACTTTGTAAATTAAATTTTAAAAATTGGTTCTTTTTTTAAAAAGGTGATAGAACAAAAGTAATATAAAGACAATCAGTATTATATAAAACTAATTATGTGTGCAAACACAAAAAAACATGCATAAACTCCATTCATTTCAGTGCATTTTATTTATGATTTTGAAAATTATATCTAAAATAATTTTTTTTTAGTGGCAGTTAAACTGATAAAATTGTTATTTTATACATATTCAGTTATGATTATGAAATTATTAACTTATACCTATTCATTCATAGCTTATGTTAATTTAAAATATTTAATACAAATACAGATTTATCTTTTGTGTTTTAGACAAAATGAAAATGACAGAAGTAGAAAAATGTTAGCTCTATTCTCTGCAACATTGGAACCACCTTCATTCACTTTTATTATGAATATCTTTGGCTTTATTGGAGTATGTAGTAAAGGTAATTGTGTCAAGAATATTACAGTATTACTACCAATTAGAGTAAGGTGGTAATTGTCTCCACTACTTTACCATATTCCTACCAGTTAGAGTAAGGTGGTAATTGTCTCCACAACTTTACCATATTCCTACCAGTTAGAGTAAGGTGGTAATCGTCTCCACAACTTTACCATATTCCTACCAGTTAGAGTAAGGTGGTAATTGTCTCCACAACTTTACCATATTCCTACCAATTAGAGTAAGGTGGTAACTGTCTCCACTACTTTACCATATTCCTACCAGTTACAGTTTGCTTACTATGTATAGTGTTTAATTTTTTTTTAATTTTATTTATTTTTATGTCTACATTATTCTCTTTGTAATGCATAATTTTTAATTCTATTTTTTACTTACATACTATTTATTTTTAATTTATGTATAGTTTTTACTTTTACAATTGTTCCTTAAGGTTTTTAAAAAAATTATTTTCTTTTATTTCTCAGAATAATGAATACATATGTTGGACACTGAATTTACTGTCTACATTTTGCTTTTGCCGGAGTAATGAATCTTTTAACCAATTAAAATTCTAAGTTTACTATCTATGTTTTGCTTGTCAGTGTAATGAATCTTTATGCTGGGCAAAACACTAAGTTTATTGTCTATATTTAACTTGTCAGTGTAATTAATCTTTATGCTGGGCAAAACACTTAGTTTACTATCTATGTTTTGTTTGTCAGTGTAATGAATCTTTATGCTGGACAAAACACTAATATTTAACTGGTCAGAGCGATGAATCATTATGCCAGACAAAACACTGAGTTTAGTCAGTGTATTTCACTTGTGCAGAAATTTTCAGTCAGCTACAGGAACTGAAATAAAATATGCCCAGTTCATCAAGTTTAAATAAATACAGATTCTTGATGGTATAATTCATATCCAAAATCTGAAGTTATATATCTTTTCATTTAGTACAAGGATGTAATGAAAACTAAGAGAAAATTAATTGCAGGATAAAATTTAATTGGTTTGTCTACATTTCTTTAATAAACATTTACTACAAATAACTAAATTATCTTTTTAATTAATTAATTGTATTATTATTATTATTATTTTAGTGGCATACCTCACAACATTTGCTGCTATCTATTAATAAACAACCGTTAAAAAAAATCATTTTATAGGCAAATGAAATCTAAAAAAAACTTAAATGAAGTTTTTACATGTATTTAATGTGCTTGTGTTATAATAGTTTGACTTTTGTGACATACCTTCATAAAATATAATAAGTTGTACATCAAAGATACATTTTTATTTTTATTTGTGTACTTTTTTTTTTTTTTTGGGGGGGGGGGAAGGGAGGTGTTCTCTACATGATAATTTTAGGTCAAAAGGCATGATGGAAAGCAGAATATTGTGAATAATTTAAAACTGATTTTAAACCCACCCATTCTGAATAGTTTTGTGGTATATACACCATACACATATATCTCATTTGTTTAGAATTATTATTTTGAAATAATTTAGTTTATACCCTTTATATTTAAGTCCGTAGTTAAACATGAAGATTCAATGTAAAAAATATATATATTATGTTTTTTAATGCTAAAATTCATTGTACTTAATGGATTAGATTTTTTGTATAAAATGTGTTTGGTATGTGCTAACAGACTTAAAGGTATTCTTGGGTCAAGCACATTAGTGACATGCTGCATTGTTAATGTTTGGTAATTTTTAACATCAAGGCAAAATAATCTTCAATATGGTATCCCCCACTGTTATATTATGGGCTCTACAGGTCACAGAATTACTCAGTTTTCAATTTTTATTGAAGGGAACATTTTGTGGTCATATCATCTACTCTCTATTTCATTTAGAAAACTGATTTATTAATTATGAAATTCCCAAAATATAAATTACATTTCTCTTGAACTTGCAATTTGAAGAAAATAAAATAGAAAGATTAAATAGGTACACATATTCTGTTTAATTAATAATACCCTAGTGTTCCCATCAATTAATGAGGAAAAGAGCAAATGTTTTCTTTTATCTCAATGAAAATTTAAATTTGTATGCTTAACAATTTTTTAAAATTATTTTTGTATGGTAGTATTGTTATGTCAGAAAAAAGAAAAGAGTGCAAGTCCTTTAAAAAAAATATACATGCATTTATTGTTAAATCTTTATTTAAATATTTATTGTAAAATACATACATTTAAACCTATTAACACATAATTTCTTCTTAGTTTAACATCGGAAATGTCTTGCAGTGTTTGTAAATTAATTACTTATATGTAATTTGTTTTTAAAAGTTTTCTTTTTGAGTTTTCTGCCAGTTGATTGTTTACTTTTCAGAGAAAAAATTTCAACAGCAAGAATGTTTTTTGCCAAATGTGCAATTGCTAGAATTGATGGGTATTTATTGATGCTTTTATATAATATTATAAATTTTTAAAAATGTATAGGTAAATGGATAGTGTCTCACATTGACTAAAATTAATATAATGTATAATTTTATCAGTGTTATAATAAAGAATATATATATTATAAAGAACAGTATTGTAATGCTGTATGATCATTACATGTTATCAATGAAAAACTATTATTACTATAAACTTTTATATATATATAATGTTTAAAGAAAAAAAAATATAGTACATGGAATAATATTATAATTTACATTTACAATGTGCTTTTTAATGTGTGATGTGTTATTTTTCAACATTCCTTTGAAGAAGAAATTTTAGTAAACTGTAAAGTGATCAAAGTTCACTCATTTTTGTTTTGCAGATGATTTACTGCTTGTCTTCTTTGTTCTTTTGACATAAATCCAGTGGCCATTAAAAGTATCAACTTAAATCTATGCATGTTTGCTCAACAGTTTTCTTCTCAAAGAATAAAATGCATTACTATAAAACAGACCTGTATCTGTTTTACTGGACTAGATTGAAACCAGGTCCATTTTAGATAAACAGGAATCCAGATTAATATCACAACAAAAAGTGCATATAATATATTAAAATAAAAGATAAATAATATAAATATATACTGTAAGTGCAGTTATTTATGTTTGTAACCTCACATTTTATATTTATATACTTGGATCATAGCTTAGTTTGGTTATTTATTTATTTTAAATGTACTTGTTTAGATTTTTGTTCCAGATACCTCCAAAAATTCTTTATTCAGATAAGTGGTTTCAGTTGTAGTATTTAGTCTATGAATTTCATATAAAAATCCTTTGTGTACCTAGCTAATGGTGTGCTGTCGAACAGGGTTTGTACAAGAAGAAGAGTAAAGCCTATGTATAAACATTGTTTTCTGATTTGTTTTTTCCTTTTGAATTACAATTTTTAATAACTGATCATATGTGAATGTTGAACACTTGTGCATGTGTGCAAGGTTTAATTTAATTCAATTTAATAAACTAAATTTAATTTAATTCAATTTAATAAACTTATACAAGGATATTTTTTTAACCAAACAAAACAGTCCTTACTTCCTTGCTTGAGTCCCACTGATCTTTTCCATAATCCAAAATCACTAGCACTTTTCCCAAAACAAATAACTACAAATTTTTAAGGTGTGTCAAAATGCATGCAAACACCCAAAGTAGATGGACACAAATAAAGTCATATTCTCACATTTATAACTAAAGGAGCTTTTTAAAAATTCCTTTACCACTGCCATCAGTGGAAAATGAATCCATGATTGGGCTGCACTGCCATGCTAGTGTGGGCCTAAATTACCAGTAGTCTGTTGTGTTGTGCAAGCAAACATGGTTGCCACTACTTTGTTGTGCAAGCAAATATGGTTACTACTAGTTTGTTGTGCAAGCAAATATGGTTACCAAGTTTGTTATGCAAGCAAATATGGTTACAAGTTTGTTATGCAAACAAATATGGTTATCTTGTGGTGTACCTAATGTGATCTTTACTTATTTCTAGTATACAATGAAGTGATGTTCTGTGAAAGGATCCACTAACAGACAATAAATTCATGTAGAAAAACTGTCAAGTCACTCAAAGAAATGATCAACAGAAACAATATTTAGTTCATGGCAGTAAATTACTATCCTGTTGGTGAATTCATTTACAAAACTGTCAAGCCCCCCACTATTCATATACATAAATGATCAGTTAAAATGAAACATTTAGTGGTAGTACAATAAATCCTGTAGACATATTGGTAATGTTGAATACACACATACACACACACATATATATATATTGTTGAAGCAATTTAATTTTTTTTCTTTCTAAATATCCAAAGAGAGTTATTTTCACACTACAAGTTCAAGACTAAAAATAAAAAGTGACCATTTGCAGCACACATGATGTGCCTAACACTGGCTCATTCTTAGTGCTACAATAGATACAGCCAGTGTTCATGTTGATTTTGTACAGTCATTTAACAGTCACTTCCAATATTTGATGACTTTGTGGTTGGAATTATAACAGTCACTTCCAATGTTTGTTGATTTAGTGGTCAGACCTAAGCATACATTCCCCCCCCCCCCAAAAAAAAAAAAAAAAATAATAACAAAGCAAAATGTAATAATATAGAATACAACAAATTATCAATTTAAAATGGCTCCATCCAAGGGCAATCCATAAATGATAAATTGATCAGGCTCTGAAACTAAAACAATACTCGCATAAGCTCAATCACCTACCATTCATCTTTATTTCAGCTAAAAATGATTTGATAGATTTTATGCAGGAATACTCAAATGTGTGTGCCTTATTTACAAGTGTTATTTTTCTATTTTATCTCTTTAGATAGCTTTTCATTACACAGAAACAAGGGCCTGTATTCCTTTATGGTTAAAAAGTCCTCTTCTGTCTTTAGGACCATATCTTCATCTCCTCAATAACCTAAATATCAACCTTAAACTTTCATTGCAAACATGCAAACACATATGACATCATACATCTCTTAAACTACAAATTTTTTCCACATTTTTTGTAATACTGAAAAGTAAATCTAAGTCAGTTAATGACAAAACAATCAATTTTGTCTGTAAAATAGTAGGACAGTTTGGCTAGTTAAGACATGCTAGCACATAAGCATTAAATAAAGACTGATATATTTATTTTTATCCAGTGCTATAGGCTGCTGAAAAGTCATGAAAATTAAAACTAATTTAATATTGGTCACCTTATGTTGTATGGTTTCAATAGTGTAAATGTTACTAGTGCCACACACATTGACTCAGTCCTCAAAGTTCCCTCCCATCCCATCTTTTTTTAGACTGCATTTTTTTTAAATGTCAGCAAGCTTCAAAAACTCTTACTAGTAGAACTGTTTATAATCTATCACTTCAGGGGTGTCAACAAAATGTTTTCAAGATAAAGGGGGAAAAAACCTAACAACTGATATATTTTCTTTAATGTGCAGTGTCCCAGCACAACTCAAGGCCGAATCTTTGTGGTACTCAACTAATATACATTTGTTGTTTTGTCACATTAAAATATTTTTAAAAATTAAACAGTCACTATGGACCAATACTGCCTTTCAATTTGCTAAACCTGTGTGTCTTTGATCTCATCGGACTGTTGTCAGGATGGTAATAATTTGTTACTTATGTTTTACTTTTTCTAAAATCTAAGTTTAATCATCAGTAGACCTGCAGTTTATTTAGTCTACATTTTGTTTTTTAAAGAGTGTATTACATTAATTTTTTTTAAAATATACAATTACAAAAAATTTAATCCAATTAAAGGTTATAACAATTACTCAATATTTCAACTGAGATAACAATATTAATATAAGTGGTTTATGAAAGGTTTTATCTAATGCATATAAAATTGGACTGAGGATTCAGGTCAAAAATTCCTTTTTGCTCTGACATTATTTTTGAAAGAAGCATTTCATACTTATATTTATTGTGTTTCGACAATAATTTTTCAAATGCTACTTCTTAAAGGTCTTGTTTCTACTAAACTGTTCAAAACAGCATAAGACTTAAGAGCTAACTGTTATAACTGCCAATTTGTTGCTCTTGACAGTTATAAATGCTAGGCTGATGTGCCCTAATGAGTGTGAGACAACTGCAACTTTCTCTCTTTTGCAGAAACCATTTCCTATTTTGTAAGAAATTACATTTTCTATTTTTCTTTTGCATATGAATCTTTATTCATGTATTACTGACTATTGCACATATCATTTATGCACTTACTTTATCCATAACATTCACATATTAACAAGATGAAAATTTTAAATACTGTACTATAACTTATATTTATGGAATTAGTTGTGTTTAAAAAGGAAAAAGAAAGACAAATCAAATGCTTTACAATTTTTCTGCATATATAACACACATATAATATTATTTAAGTCAGCAAAAATGTACTTTCTAAGTAAAATACATATGTTCACTAGTTATTATTATACTAAGGGAATGTCATTTGGTTCCAATTAGGACAAGGTAAAGGTAATCATACATGTTCTCAGGGGCAGATAAAAACAAAACAAAACAGAGGCTACCCAGTATCTTGTTTGATGTAGAGTAGTTATCTCCTCAGTTCTTGGTGGGCGGGGCTTTTGACAGTTGAGATTTCTCAGATAGTCAAATGCAATCTTTAAATAAATGTAATGAATATTTTTTTTTTTTAGACAGTGCAATAGAATTTAATAGAATAGAAACAGATTAATAGAATTCAACGAGCATAATTAAACTAGTTTAAATATTTCGATTTACATTTCCGAATTGGTGATCAAAATATCTCTTTAGTTTTCTGAATGCAGGGAAATAGATTTAAAGCAGCTGGTCCAAAGGCTGTCTCAAAGTCAAAGCGAAAGTTGACTCCAGGTAATTTTTATATTTCCAAAATCATTGTACCAATTAGTTACCAAGAAACTTTTAAATGAAAATTTTGATCTTGCAGAGAATTATTTATAGTGTTTATTTAAAATAAATAAAGACTATTGGGTCACTATATACGTACTATTATTCTGACTAGGATTTATAGGAATGCACAAGAATACATTGTATATATATGGTTATATGTATTGTGTGCGTGTGTGTGGTTATTATTATTACACATTATTGCAAAATCTTCCAAGTCAATAACTTTAATCATTAATTAGCGTATATAATTTACTCAAGACGATTAACTGTGAAACTGAAGAGTATAAAACTGTAGGCCTATAAAAATTAAGCAAAAATTTACGTCATTTGCTGTTACATCTGGAAATTTGTACGGACACACTTTCTGGTGGACAATACCAATTTAGGTCGAAGAAAAAATGTTAGTTTACGGTTATCCTACTAAACTTATTTTCTTATGCATATTCTTCTTTTCCATTTTTCTTTTCCTTTTCGATTTTTGCGCTGAGTCAAGCAGACGACTCAAGAGTTAGCTCGCATTATAGTGCTGTTTAATACGTAATTCCATTGGTTACCATGGTTGTTCATTACAAAGACTTCCGAAAAATAAAAAGTTTTTAGACAGAATGAGTTAAAATACAATTGGTATTAGACAATATTTTCTTCTTTACACATTTGTTTTCGATTAAAATTTGATTCTCAGAATGATAAATGAAATATGGCGCAAAACTGGAATATGAAAATCTATGGCTTCCTTTAGCGAATCATGCTTTGTGATTGTATTATGATCAAGTACAAGTAAACTGTTTTCAAATATAGAACACTCGTTAAAGACAGTAGGTAGTATTTCTCCTGAATTATCGGACACGAACTATGTTTTTCATGCTAATTATAAATTTTTGCAAAGAGAATGATCAACCTTAGCGTATGACTACAATATTTAGGCGATCTTTGAATAGTTTACTTTATCTGCAAAATACCGTAAACTTCATATGATGAATATAATAGGCCTATGCTGAGGTGGAATACTACAGTGAAGATTTGTGCTTCGCTCACACTCACCCCAGAAGCCGCAATAGACCTTTTATATATATCTTCACGATATTCTCAGTCTTGGTCTGCTTCTGGGGGATCCCCACAGCCTCGCGGTGCGTCTGTGGTGGAGGGCGGGAGGGCTGGCGGAAGGGGATGAAACAGGTTGCACCAGTTTGGCGCACACCCTCAACCGCCCTCCGTCGGGGGGCGGGGGGGGGGCCAAAGCCGCCTTTTTTTTGAAGAGTAAGATAGGTCTTTATCAACAAAATCTGTGGCGAATACAGAGAACGAAAACAACTGGACAGTTGGGGAATAATTTTGTAATGCAACATTAGCCTATAATTAATTAAATGTATAGAAATTCAAGTTTTAGGGCCTAATTATTTGCAAAACGGGTTCAGATTTTTATGTATTAGTTATTAGCATAGGACCTAGTTATTATGAATAAGTTTTCAATGTTGATTTCAGTTACAAATACTTGTATTTAAAATCATGTAAAATATGCAATATATTTAAATTAACTACTGCTTTATTTGTTAGCATTACACAGTACAGTGGAGCTAATTGTTAAGAGATATTTGTATATATAAAAAAATATTTCTGATTAAAAGAAAAGTCATAATAATTTTTAATAGACTGCACATATGATATGCAGACACATAAATACAAAAATGAAAATGTTTACATGATAATGATGTAGGCCTATAGTAAAATTTTATGCATGATAAAAACGTTATAGTAAACACATAATGATGAAGATGCATTGTAATTTTACAGTGAAAATTAGATTTTATAGTTTAAATATGCACTTTTGAAAATGCATATTTAATTTTGCATCAAAGTTAATAATAAAAAATCTTATTCAAAATTTTCTGACATGCATACATTGAGTTCCACAAATTGAAATAATACATATTACTTGCAAAAATAATATTCTTAGAAATTAATTTAGAAAGAAAGTAAACATAATATTTAATAACCTATAACTGATTTCTCTTCTTTTAAATCAAAGACATTGTGTTTGTAGTAATCTGACCTCATGAATGTACATTGGTAAACACTCCAAATTATTCAGCAGGGATGATGTCAAAGAATGTTTGATAAGTCATTAGTGACATGACATGACACTCCTCTTTGTCATTTTACAAGGTAATAAATGTACAGTACTTAAAAACATGTACAGTATTTAAACACATGCAACAATGTATTGATATTTTTTAAGAACGTGAATTCATATAAGATAATCAGTTTGTGAGAGTTTACAATTATCAATAAGACAATTAGTTGATTACATTAATCACACAGTGAAACAAGGGGTAAACATTGATTAACAACCTTTGGAACAAAATTTTCATGTACCTTGAATTACTAAGAAAAAAATAATAATATGTTCAAAATATAATTTGTAATTCTTGCATTGCATTAGTGAAATAGATTTTCTCACCTTCATATGGCAGAGTTAATCCATTAGGATCTTTATACCTTGGCACATTTATTAATCAACCAATAGAGTCATTTTCTTTCTTTTCTTGGAACAATAAAAAATGTCTGCCTGAGATTGGTGTGTGCACTGTTTTTAAATCACTAATTGCTGGGGAAACTGGAAAGGTTTCTACTCTCAAAACCATAGCTTTTCAAATCTATTGATATGGAAATAAGAAAATGTTATAATACCCCTTTCTAACTTAGTAATTAAAACACAGCATGCAACTTCAGCATCAATGTTACTAAGTTAGTGTTGACAGCTCTAGTGCAACACATACTGGTGTAGGCTGACACTGAGGTCAAATGTGAGTTTCAATTTTGGTCTCTATGGTATTCTTGGGATAAGGAAATGAAATGTGATGATAAATTCTTAATACAAACGGGCTTAATTTATTTTTAAATTTAATTATACAGAGGTGGTGGTTGGAATATGACATGATACATAAGTGAATCAAACTTCTGTCCATACGGCATCAGGTCACCTATAGTGTCCTAGCCATTACAAATTTTAGCCATTGATTTTACCAAGTTGCGAAAATGGCATGCAGTGGGCAAGAGAGTCTGCTTGCTGCTTGTTTTTACTGATTTCTCAAAATTCTCACAGAGGCAGACTTCAGTGTCCAACTTTTCTTAGAAAGTATGGCAATCCAGGAAGTATACATTCTGAGCAAGGTGAGACTTATGAATCAAAGATTGTTCAAATATGAGATGCATATGGTATATTGAGGAAACTGTGAAAGTTTAATAGAACATTACATGACCTTTTACAAATTCTGCCTTCCTCAGGAAGAACAGAAGTAGCCCCATACCTCCTAGAATTTTCCAAGCAGTACACCTCATGCCTCCACTAGATTCTCTCCACATTATCTTTTGTTTGGACAGAAGCCTCAACTACCAGTGTCCACATTGCTAAGCAGAAATAGAATTTTAGTAGTATTTTCTTCTAAACTTGTTGGGCTAGTTATTAGTTGACACCCTGACGACTGGCAGATTTTCTTGTGAGAGTTTTAGGGTCAAGCCCAGTTCTGGCATTGGGTTCTTTCCTTTGCACATATGAGCACATAGGATTGATGGTGTGGCACTGTGCAAGGATGTATGTGGTACTTGGCAAACAGGGTGCCAATTCTTTCTTGGGAAAACCTAGTTTGGATCTGGGAGAGTTTTTGCAGATGGTCCTCCTGTGACAGTGGCAGAAAAAGCTCTGTTCTTTCTGCCCAATTTTGGTGCACACAGAAACTGATCGAGCTGATCAATCAGGCTAAATATCCGGTGAATTATTATAATCTGACCTACATAGCCAGATTGCATAAGATTGCCCACAATGGCTAAAATCTCTACACATCAAGGCAAGCTAGCAAGTGCTTGTGAAACACAGGATCTAAGGCTCAGGCTTACTCTGGTGAATTTAAGTGTTTTTAACCCTGGGAACTAAAGAATAGATTAAATGCTAGGAGGCTATCCCTTGTACCATCACACATATATTTAATGTTTTTAGATGTGTTCTCATGTTAATTACTTGTACTTTTGTTTCTAGATGTCTCTTCTCAATCCCAAACAAACTGGTTTGCACCTGAGCTGGAAAGTTCACTGCAGTTCAATGGACAGAATGATCAACCCTCTAGAGGCCAGCACTATGACAGGCAAGATTCTCTGGACCACTTGAATAGGTGAGTTCTCACTCTGCTTCAGTAGAGCTGGTACTTAATTGGTAAATATTTACTTTGAAATGAGCATTAGAAATGGTCAGAACATGATTAAAATCATGTGTTTTGTTTGATCAGTTTTCTGTGCAGTTTTCAAGAGCCTGTTTGATTCATCTGCTGAAATCTCTTCTTTCTCAGTATTATTTTATTACCAAAATAACATATTAACAAATTTAAAAGGAGGAAAATTGCATTTAACAGTTTACATTTTTTAAAATTTGCCTTCATGGGAGAAAAATTACATTGATATAATATGCACATTAATTTTTAATAAGATTTGGGGAAAACAGAGAGAAAATAATATTTGCTTTACTCAAGTTTATTTAGAGTATTTTTTGGGCCAGTTCTTTAATGTATTCCTTAAAAAAAAAGTAGTAAATAAATAAATTGTAATTCATGTTAGAATTTTGACTAGTAAAAGATTTGTGTTGAGATATAAAAAAAAAACTTTCTTTTTGCTTTTTCACTTTCACAGAGAAATGGACTTAACAGAATCACTGCAAAAACATCTTGGGCTGGGCCCAGGAATAGAACTTCCTGTGGGAGCAAAGCCAATTTCAAGTCGGGAGGCTATTGTACGCCATGTTCTTAATGATCGAGAGGAAGAGTTTACAGATTTGAAAATCATTCGGTATTGATCTTTAAAGGATGAATACATGATTAAGAAAGCTTGGTCTGTAATGCTTAGTATGATTTAGAACTTGACTCAGTAATGTCGATGGATAACTGAATGTATGTGAATACAATAGACAAACATTTGGTCTGTCATTTGTGATGTGATTTAGAGCTTGACTCAGTAATTTTGATAGTTCCAGAGTGAGAAGACTGTTTACAGTTGACTACTGCTACTGACTCACAAAACCTCACATTTTGTGGACTTTATATTATTTAACAATCTTCTACAGACTCACAAAACCTCACATTTTGTGGACTGTTTGTATTATTTGACAGTCTCACAGACTCACATAAACCTGCACATTTTTGCTTCAGGCATTGCAGATTGAAGATTTCAACAAAATCTTATGTTACTTTCAGACAAATGCATGCATTTAGGTATATTTGACAGGACAATGAACAAGGTCTCAGTTATTTTTTTAAGGCATTATTACCTCCCTTATTATTGGTCACAAGATGTGTTGTTTACTGTCTGTTGAATGAAAACTTACGTTTTACATGCACAGTCTTCAAGAGTGGGTATCCATATACCTTCTTTACACATGCACATATATAAATTAAAGTAAATATGTGAAGTAGTGTTTATTTATTTTGATGTTAATTAAGAATAGCTAGGGATTATTTTTCTTTCTACGAGAATATGCCCACAGGAGTAATGCATCCATAAACAATAGATGTTTTTCGTGTTGGCAAGTCATAATGCATGCTTTTATTGTGTGGACTTTCCAGAAGCTCATGGAATCAGCAGATTTTTACAGTTACATTTAAGGACAGGACTCCATTTTGTTCTCCCCAGTGTATGTGTGAGCAAGCTCCCATCAGATGTGTTGGATCTCAACTTCGTTTTTCTTAAACACTGAGCTCTGGTGTAGTTTTATTTCAATTCTCCATAATTTGAAATAAAGACCTTTCAAGTATTCACCCTTTGTCTGGCTGGAACAGCATACTTGAGCATTTTTTTCCCAGCTACCTAGTCTACCGGATACAGACTTTTCAGTCTCTATCTAGCCATTCAATGGACCAAAACCTGTCAACAGCAACCATCAGTGTTCAGCATGTCGGAACTGAGGGCAGTTGGGTTGAGCATGGAGAGGACTTTCGTCCCTACATTCATTTGGTTTTCACTGCTTTATAATTTCTTGCTTATCAATGTGAAATTGTTCCTTCATTCATCAATGAGGAACTACATCAGGGTTTTCACCTGTGTTTGTGAGCATGGCCCTGACACTCTTCAGTGATCAGCATAACATGTGTTTTTCATTTCACCAGCGGTTGTTATGTGAATTTTTATTCCTTCCGAGGAGGGAGGTGAACTAGTATGTGTATATCTTCAATGTTTGTGTGTGTATCTGTTGTGTTTATAGCTATCTCCGTTTGTGGTATTCTTTATCAAAGTTATTAAAAGAATTATTGATTGATAAATGTTGGCAGTTCTCTTATCTTTATTCAAATCATTCTAGCTTTGTTTTGATGAAAAGAATGAATGTAATCGATAAATTCTTTGTTACTTCATTATGGCAAAAGTTCTATATATTGTTGGTTCTTTATCTTTATTATTTAGTAAGCCACTCTCTTGTATTTTATACACCAAATATGACACAATCTGGATTTAAACAATGAGAAGAAAAATGTTTTTTTTAAGTGTTCTATAAAAGTATTAATTTTTGCAACAAATCTGTTTGATTCATCCTGTACCTCATTTTGTGGGTAACAAGAGAGTACTTAGGAGACACTACTCAGGGGATCTGCTGCTAGCAATCTCCATCCTTCGTTCAGCTTTCCCTTGGGAGTGTTAGGGCCCTTAGGTCGGACTTGAATGGTCTAAGAAACCCCATATTGTCTTAGTATACTTATCTGTTAAATATTCAGAAAAACTTACTGTAAATAGAAAAATTCCTGTTTTTAATCAGTGCAACATGAAAAATCAAAATGTTTCACTGTTTGTTTTGTTTGTTTGTTTTTTATAGAAAACAAAGTCAACTGCAATAGCCTTAAATTACAATGCATTTAAAACTGACATCTGAACAATGAGATGAGTGAATTTATTGACATATTTTTTAAAATCTGAATAAATATATGTTGTTGTTGTTGTTGTTATTATTATTTAGGTTAGTGCTTTTTTAAATATGAAACTATTAAGTCAACTTGGCAACTCTTGTTGTTTTTGTCTTGTATACCTATAAAGCAGTTTAAAATTTTTGTTACACTTATCTTTATCATAATGTGCACTTGTGCTCTTTGTATTACATCTGCTGAATTTTTTAATTTCCAGAGTCTTTTGTGGCACATGGAATGTTAAAGGTCAATCACCAAACACTGATCTTACAAAATGGTTAGTTGTGGATGAAAATGCACCAGATATATATGTCATTGGGTAAGTTGATTTCACTATCTTTTTATAACCCATTTTAAAATTCGTTATGATAATAAATTTGTCCAATAATTGTGTTTGTGTGTTTTGATAAATTTGCTTAGAAATAAAAATGTCATCACGATTACAAAAAGTTGTGGGCAATATTAGAAGTTGATTTTTATTGTGATATTTATTTGGAAATTGTTGTATTTAATTCCTGTCAAGATTTCAAGAACTGGATTTAAGTAGTGAAGCTTTCATCTTTAAAGATTCAATGAAGGAAAGAGAGTGGCAGGAAGCAGTGCGCAAATCTTTACATCCCAAAGCCACATACAGAAAGGTTTGTATTAAAATTGTTTTCCTGTTTGTGATTTTACCACTGACTGTGCTTGTCTGCAGTAGATCTTCATAACAGAAATGTTTGTATTCAAGTGCTTTTTTCTCAGTGTGTTTTTAGTTACTGATGTGCTTGTCTGTAGGAGCTCTTCAGATACAGAAAGGTTTTATTAAAATTGTTTTCCTCTGTGTGTTTTTGTTAATGGCTGTGTTTGTCTTTAGTTGATCTTCATACATGAAGTGCTAATAAATCCAGTTAATTATTAAATATGTATTCTCTTTATTAATAATTAAACAAACATCAATGTGCCCTTTCATGATCTATGTGGTTTCATACTTGGTCCACCAGTAAATGTGCCCTATTGTCTATCTGAATACCCACCTTGTGTATTACATTTTTATTTTGTATTGCTACTGTACATATTTATTATTGCATATTATATGTTTATTTTGTATTGTGTGTTAACTGTACTTATTACTATATTATTGTATATATTTATTATTGTGTATTACTTATTTATTTAGTATTATGTGATGTACTTCCTTTTATTGGGAATGTTTATTACAGTGTAATGTGTGCTATTGTATGTTTTTGATGTGTTACTGTGCATATTATAATGAATATTTATTGCATATTATTGTGTATATATTTAATATTGCAATATGTTTAGGTGTTTTAAGTCCCACTTATTATTATTACTATTATTATTAAGGTTTGATGTTTGTAAGAATTGTTTGTTTTCTTCAATTTTAATTTTTCCATGAATATGTTTTTGTCACAGCAAATACATTCATCTTATTATTTAGATAACTCTTTTAACATAGCGGTAAAAGTATGATGGCATTTGATTGATCTTTTTTACAGACTCACAGACTAGAATCTATGTTTAGCACTTAACGTAATATTTGTAATTGTTAGATTTTAAATCATTTGATATTTTCTTGAAATAGTTGCTTTCCTCTTTAAACATTAGTTTATATATCCCATCATTCAATGCAGAAAATATACTTGATGTTTTTCTTTAATCAAATAAACCATCTTAAATGTAGGCATTCAGTAATATTCTTCTGAGAAGTGCAATTTAATTTCTTATTAGTGATGATATTGTACGTAGCACATGAGATAACGCAACACTTAGGTTAGGAGTGGTTGACTGACCCATAATCCTGCCATATCCAAATCTTTATAACTGCTTTTGATTGTGCTGTTACCTTGTATAATGAACTTCTCAGTTTGGTATGAGTCTAGTAAATGGTTATTTTTCCTAATGTAGACACTGCATTAGCCATCAATGCATTTTTAAAAGACTAATTTTTACATTATCATAAAAGTGTTGTATAATAAATTAATATGTAACAGCAGCAGGATAGTATTTCATAACTAATTCTTTCAATTTTTAATTTGAAACAAGTAACAATTTTCTTAATTTAATTTTAAAAAAATAATAATATAATTACAATTTATATTCTAGTACAAGGATAATTCAAATGATGGGAAACACAAAAGCCCTGGAATCAAACTGTTTCCTTTTTGTGTAAGATATTTTAACATCTGCTAAAATTATTTAGAATGAATCAGTTGACCAAAACATGATCTCAGTGATTGATGCTGACAGTGATGGTAAGCATTGATTACAACTAAATTTTTCTAATTCTGATTCTGTTTATCACAGGTGAAATCCACAAGATTAGTGGGAATCTTACTGATTGTATTCATCAATGAAGACCTGACAAAGAACATCAGTTACATTGATACAGATGCTGTACCCACAGGCATTATGGGAATCATGGTACACTGAAATTTACTTCAATGCTTGAGGGTGTAAATTTGGCCTTGGCTGTTACTTGATGGCATTTTCTATAGTTGATTCATTAATCATATATCAGATTTAACATGTTATTTGAAAAAAATAATATTTTAAAACTAAGAGAATTAGTTGGAATGAGTGGATAGCCTCATTTAGAGTAGGCCATAGGTTCCATATTTGCACTCTTTCTATGGGATTCCTTTATCATTTTCCCTCTTCCTGGCTTGACTTTATTTCAGAGGACATAGCCCTATTTATAAAGAATTTAGGTATCTTGTGAATGAAATGATTAAAAAAAAGTATATTATTATTATTATTATTATTGTTGTTGTTGTTGTTGCCATCATCATCATCATTATTATTATGCCTGTTTCCATGACTTCTGTTTTTGACTGTCAGTTGTGATCCAAGGTCTCAGAATCTTACAAGATTCTAGAAGATCCAAGGTTTTACTGAGGATGTGGCCACTTCCTAGGAGCACTGCTTTGAATAGTAGGTTGAGTCTGTGGTTTCCAGGGAGTTTATTCAGATAGCCTTCCAAATTCAGTTGTTATGTTCCCCAAGGCTCCTATCACTACAGGTATCACTTCCGCTTTTACATTTCACTGTCTCTGAATTTCTAATCAGAGGTCTTGGTATTTTTCTATTTTTTTTATCTTTCTTTTGTTTTTATGTTTCTATCACTTGGAACAGCGACATCAATGGTTGTTGTTGTTCTGTTGGACTTATTGAAAACTACAATGTCAGGTCTTCATACAGGCATCACTCAGTCTGTTCTTATCTTGAAGTCCCACAGTATTTTGACTTCTTCTGTTTCAGTGACTGCATCTGGTTGGTGCTTTCATGCTCTTTCTGGGATTTTTAAGCCATAGTTCTCACATGAATTTCTATGTATGTGTTTTGCCACTTCATTGTGTCTTTTGGTGTATTTTGTTCCAGCCAGAACCTGACATCCAGATAGTATGTACTCTGTTGTTTCATCCATGAATTTGCAGAGTCTGCATTTGGAATCCTTTGAGATTTTCATGATTTTCGTTTTGTGTGATTTCATGTTCAGTGCTTGATTTTGTGCATCTGTTATGAGTGCTTCTGTTTCTGCTTTCAATCCTCTTTCAACCATTTGTACGATAATTGTTTTGTTGATATTTCATCAGCTTGTCATGCATACTGGTCATGGAGTGGTTTTGGGCTCCAGTTATGTGCTTTGTTTTTTTGGCTCAAAGAAAATCTCACAAATGGTGATTTATCACTGTCTCAGTACACTCAGAACTATTGGAGCAAAAGAGCATTCCCCCTCCACAATATTCTCTCTCCCATGAATTCAGAAAAATAGTAGGTGATTAAACAGTCAAACTATAGTAAAATTTGCAGATGAATGCAGCAGGAACATAACATAAAAGGTTTCAGGCAACATAAGCCTGAGAAGAAAAGAAAAAAGCATGCTGCTGCAAGTTTCATCTCACTTGATGCTTGGCATGGACTAACATAAAATTTTGTAAGTGCTTAAAAATCAACTCTGCAACAGTATTTAACCAGATGTAAGTAAATCTAAAACTACTATGATTATTCAGGTGTTAGCGGGCTAACTATTGGTTAGTAATTAGCATTAACTCTACTTTTGGAGAATTTACTCTACAAAGTTACCATCAAAAGACCAGTGTGCATAATTAGCCCTGCCACACCACTAACTGTCCAGCTCTTGCCCCCTACCCATTCTGTGTCTCTGCAGTCTTATAATCGCTAAAGAATCTATTGTTATTAATGGACCAGCTGTGGCTTGACTGTTTAAACAGCCTCCTGTACCACAACCACTTAAGACATGCCTGATGTGTGATGATTATGCAGTACACAATGTTATACTTCTAAAGGTGCAATAAACCTTTTTACAATAATGATTAATTCTCTAAAAGTCACAATATCGGACTTAGATCTCCCAAAAATATGTAATACAGTTATCGGGGTTAATATGGAAAATCATTCAAAGATTAAAAAAAATAGAAAGTCACAATTTAATAATTAAAGAAATTTCATAAATTTCAGAAAACTGAAAACAGCATTGCAAGTAGATTTGGCATTTGATAACAAATTAATTTGGTAATTGCATTATTATGTTGGTTTATTGACAAGAAATCATTTATTGATTAATTAATCATACATTTTTTTATATTGGCAAAGCTTATTTAAGATTATTTATATAGTTACACTGCTTGATAGACAAGAAATCATTTAATGATTATATTATTACATTGCTTGATTGACAAGGAACAAGGAATCATTTGGCAACTACATTATTATATGTGTGTTGCTTAGTTGATAATTATTTTGCATTAGGTTATTTATTACCACAGAATTGCTAGTACAATGAATAATATTTGATTATTACCATATTTTTATTGACAAGGAAATGAATGATAATTACTCTATTATATGCACATTGTTTTACTGATATTATGATAAGGAATCATTTTGGTATTTCATTACTACTTTGCTTTATTTACAAGGAATCATTTTGAATTTGATTATTACATTGCTTTATTTACAAGGAATCGTTTTGAATTAGGTTATTACATTGCTTTATTTACAAGGAATCGTTTTGAATTAGGTTATTACATTGCTTTATTTACAAGGAATCCTTTGAGAACTAGGTTGTTACATTGCTTTATTTACAAGGAATCGTTTTGAATTAGGTAATTACATTGCTTTATTTACAAGGAATCCTTTGAGAACTAGGTTGTTACATTGCTTTATTTACAAGGAATCATTTTGAATTAGGTTATTACATTGCTTTATTTACAAGGAATAATTTGTATGACATTGATGTATTGACAAAGAATTATTTATTAGTATTACATTATTATATTGTTTTATTTACAAGGAATCCATTACATTTCATTTTTTGAAAAAATACTTAGTATTAGGTTTTAATGTGTTATTGACTAGGAATCTTTTAGTATTACATTGATTTATTGTATCCAGGCCACTAATGATGGAGTTCAGTAAGAAAACTCAGAGGTAAACATTGTCCTTTAATTAACCCAATTAACTGTCCAGGGCACTTAAATATAGAAACTATATTCCATCAATGATACATCAAATATCATACACACACACACACACACACACATACACACACACACACACTAACACACATACACGCACACACACACACACATACACACACACACACACACACACACACACACACACACACACACACACACACACACACACACACACAAACTGAATAAAACAAACTTAAAGAAAGCAGAGAATTTTAAAAACTACTGACTCATTCCTTTAAGTTCTTCACATGATTTTCTCTGTGTACAATTTCTGGGGAAATAATCTGCCTAGTAGCATTGCTTCTAGATTATTTGAAATTTTTATTGAGGCTATGGGATATTAATGTACCTTTACTTCTGGCTAGGGATTAATAAGGTGTTTGTTTAGATCTATCACCTTACTCCCAATATATATCTGTCCACATATACTCTACCTCGGACGTTTTGACACTCACCCTGTCTAAGTGACAGATCCTTCATTCATTTCACCTATTCATGCATTCCTTTCTTATTTCACTGATGTTGAATGCTTTTCCTGGCATTGGGATAGCTTGCATAATAACTAAGCCTTCTGTTCTCTGATACTCACTCACTCATTGGGATAGCTTGCATAATAACTAAGCCTTCTGTTCTCTGATACTCATTGGGATAGCTTGCATAATAACTAACTAAGCCTTCTGTTCTCTGATACTCACTCATTGGGATAGCTTGCATAATAACTAAGCCTTCTGTTCTCTGATACTCACTCATTGGGATAGCTTGCATAATAACTAAGCCTTCTGTTCTCTAATACTCACTCACTCTCGTGGTTGTCCAACAGTCCACCCACACACTCCTTATAATAATAAACTGACTCTGTAGCAATGAATGTGAACACTGGAATAAAATAATGCTTTAAAATAACATATAGATTAAAAAAAAGAGACTTGATCATTATTGTTACAAATAAACTATTATTTTATAACATTGCATTATTGACAAGGAGATTTTAGTATTCAATTATTGACAAAAAAATAACTTAATATTACATTATTTTACTTGATTTATTTTACATGGAATCATTTAGTACATGTACATTGCTTTATAGACAGAATCATTTGATGATTACACTATTAAACTACATACATTGTTTTACTGACATGGAATCAGTTAAAATGCACAAGAAAATCTTCTGGATTAATTTAATTTCTGGAAGATTGTGGTGTATGTTTCAGGGAAACAAGGGAGGTGTGTCTGTTCGGTTTACACTCTACAGCACTTCTCTCTGTTTTATCAACTCTCATATGGCAGCCTACCTGGGTGGACTTGAGCGTCGCAATCAGGTACAGTCTGACAGCTATTTGGTCACTTAAAAAGAAAACAAATAAATAACGTTCCATCATACTCTTCTAAAGTTTTTAAAATTTTAATTAGATATACTTTGACCTTTACTTTTGGTTTTCTTGTTGTTTTTGTTCTTTATTTTGCCTCAGAATGTGTTTTACAGGATAATTCCAGACAATTGTTTGATATATATATGAGTTATCTTGTAGCTTTAATGACTTGTAGACATCATTATTATATTGTTGAAATTACTCTTACTTTGTTATATTAAAAAAATAACTGCAAGTGGTATTTGTGAGTAATCATTATGTAACTTGAATGAATCATTATTATGTTGTTTTAAATGATTCTTACTTAGCTGTATGTATTGTTTACTTTTAATAGTCATGCTTGGAAAATTTTGCACATGATATACTAAAATGCAAAATATGGCACCTGAAATTTTTGCAATATGGGTTTCATATGCACTTGCTGATTTTGTAGATGGGTGCAGTCATTAATGGAGAGATGTTTGGTGCGGAGAAATATAGTGCCATATGTGAGAAAAAGTTAAAGTTTGGGTGAATTTGTTTTGTGGAGTCAAATTTGCCCTTGGCAGTACCCAACAAACTGCTCTTGTCAATTTTTAACCACCATACTATCTCTACCAAACACATAGCAGATGAGACCCAACTTATCATTCAATTTGCATAGACACTAAGCAGATAGGGATGACATGAAGACCATTGGACTTATCAAACAGGAGATATCATTGTTTGTTTAGGAAAACAACAGGTGATGTTGGAAACAATTATGACCTATAAATCAAGCATACAGTCAGTATATCATAAATAAATTAGTTGTCATTGAAAATAAACTTTCACATTTCAGGGGCATAACTCATACTAGATAGAAAGACAAAGAATACAGTACAATTGCACTAGAGTAAACTATACCTAACTAAAACAAAGTTAATACATTCCAACCAAGTCTTAGATTACTGACTAAAAAGACTGTGCACATACACACATTGAAAAATAAACAGCACATAAGTAAACTAAACCTAACTAAAGCAAAGTTAATGCTCTCTAACCAAAACTTAGATTCAAACAAAAAGATTTTGCATAGATCCACATGAAGAAGCAAACAGCACAACAGTTAACTAAACCCAAATAAAATGAAATAATGCACTTCAATAAAATCTTAGATTATGGCCAGAAAGATTTTGCACAGACTCACATTCAAATGCAAACATGGGACAAAGAAACAGTGACTCAATTTCAGAAATGACACAGTTCAGACAGAATTATAAGGGGTATAAGTGCAGGTTGAAAATATTTAATGTTTTATTATTTTAAATGATGTTTCAGGACTACAGAGATATAGCTTCAAAGACAAGATTCAAGCAGTTTTCCCCCCCACTTACAATTGACGAACATGAGTAAGTGTGCATTTATATTGTAATTTAATAAAAATTGAATTTGAATATATATTCACCATGATTACCATGAATTTATAGCATTTAAAAAAAAAGTGCTAGTTATGGTATAGTAAGTCATACCTGTGACAGAGCTAAGTTGCCTGCACATATTTATGAGATAATTATCATATTTATGCTACTAATATTTAATGTAGCAAGAATTGAAAGCAGACTTCATGCATTTTTATGGAAGTAAGAATTCTCCAGAACCATATCTAACAATAGCCGAAGCAAGGTTACCACGTCACCCTTCGCGGAATTTATCAAGGTCGAAGTTTCTTTCAAATGAGCAAACCAAGCTGAGTAACAACTCATCCAGTGATAATAACCAGTTCTAGGCAACTGGCCTAGACCACTGATCTGATACTGGCCAATAACAAATCTATCCAATAAGAGTCAGGCAGAAAGTGATCTGCTTAGAAAATGCTTTCTCTCTCGTTACTTCAATACTTTTTGTCATCAAGTCCGGTCTTAAAGGCTGCTCGTGAGATGGTGAGTTCTTTGACTGATAAAGAAAGAGTGGACTTAGAAATAAATTTTTGCATTTAGAACTGTTAATTTTATAGGTTGTCATTAGACTTAGAGATGATTTAATGTATTTAGAATGCTGACTTTTATGGTGTGATGAAGGGAGGTCACTCTTCCTTAATTAAGTCCTAGGTGTTGATAGGTATTTCATTTTTCACACTCTTTACTGACGGAAAGAGGTGGTTTTCGAGTAAGGCGGTTAGAACGCGAGTTGACTGACTGACTGGGAACAGGCGAAGATTTCCTTGACTGTGCAATCAAGTGTAGTGACTGTCAGACAGCTAGAGAGGGAAGGGTGCCCTGGCAGTTCCTTTATAGTAATGTAATTCCCCGGTTGGAAGCATTGAGAGCGTCGCATGTGAGAGTGTAGGTGTAAAAAAGGTGTGAATGAACAATTCCGGTCAATTGATGCGTGACTTAATAAATACCCGATCAAGCCTTGTTACAATCACTTGCGACAAAATATTCTCAGAGTCCAATAGAGGCATACCATTAGCCAGTGGTAGGATGTCTGATCAATAACGTGAGAATGGACTTATGTTAAATTTATTGTTCATGCATTTTGATTCATATATGTTAGATTTTCATTGATTCATTAATATGTATAGTTTATGTTAGAATTATGTATTGATGAATGAAGTATGTAAGAGGGCTAAACAGTTCTCTTGCAGATAATATTTGTGAGTTGCATGATTGGGGAGAGAATGAGAGGTAATGTGGAGAATTATGAATTGTGTCTAAGCACCATGTTCTAATGTTGTTACAGGGCATGCCTTCTTTATTCATTCTTCATTCATCCAGCCTTTGTTCTTCATTCTTCAGTCTTAAACTTTCACTTTAGCTACAGCTCTGAGTTCAGCTATCAGTCTTGGTTCTGTGACGAGGGTCTTGAGAGAGGCTCCTATAATCATCAGACCATGATCCACCATGGAATCCCAGGGTGGTGAGAAACCAAGACAACAACCACCATTGCTGTTCTATTTCCAGATGATCCCATTGTGCTCAACAGACTAAAATGAGTGAAAGGGACGCTGACCTCTTATTGATGTGATAAATCACTTCATCTACATCTTCTCTACGATGCTGCAGATATAGTTCAGGTCACGAGTTAAATTAACTATTTTCACCTCTCTCTCTCCTTTTTTTCAATCTCATGAAAAATCGAAACTCTGGTTAGAGATTGTTCCTCAAGAAGACAGTGTAGAATATCGATTATCTAATGTAGAGGTTTCTAACATTGAACATTTATTGTAAATAACTAAACTGTTTTCAAACTGATTGTATTTTTTGTTATATAGATATTATTTTATAATAAATATTTTATCTTTTGTTATATCCTTCTTATGCATGTGCATTGATGCATGTCTGGAGTAGTTAGTGGGTAGATGGGGGTTTGGGAGTAAATTGTTTTGGATGAAAGTTAGTCAGTGTTGTGAATTTAGATTACTCCTTAAGTCCTTAAGTAAACAAGTTCCACCTGCGAACAGAACTTATGCGTCAATAGCGCATCATCTTATAGTGGTATGTGAGTGGGAAATTCATGTTAGGAACAAATCCTAAATTTAACCACTGATAAGTGATTATGGTTATTAATGATAAAAGAATTCCAAATTAATAACGCATAATAGAGATTAATGCACTAGGCAGGTCACAATGGAATTGCAATTAGATTTATAAGCCATTTGCTAAACTGACTTTCTGTATATTGCTAATGCTATTAGGAATTAAGCCCACAACATCAGCCAGTTAACTTAGTTGAGATTGTAAAAGATGAAACACATTTTTATTCTCCAGATAGAATTTTTGCATCTCAAAGATGATTGTGAAAACAATCAGAACAGTTTGGATTATTGTTTGTTTTTCATGGACATACAAAAAGAACGTCAAATAGACCTATTTCACTCAATTTACAGTCTATTCCACCCCAGAAAATAATAATAAAAAATAGATTATTAACAAATTTGTGTTTCTCTTAAAATTTAAAGAGAGTTGGTTGAATACATTCATTGTAGTATTGCTGATTGTCATTGTTTATTTTTTTATAATAAAAAATAGATTATTAACAAATTTGTGTTTCTCTTAAAATTTAAAGAGAGTTGGTTGAATACATTCATTGTAGTATTGCTGATTGTCATTGTTTATTTTTTATAGTATAGTTTTCTGGGTTGGAGATTTGAATTACCGAATAGATGACATGCAACCAGAGGCTATAAGGAACTGCATTAAGAACCATCTTTACCAAAAGTTGAGAAGGCATGATCAGGTGAGATTGCTGAACAAATACTTTCAACCATTACAAATATTAGTTACCGGTGTAAATGGATTAAGTTGTTGACATTTTGAACTGTTAATTTCATAATTGATTTATCATGTACAGAGTAGTAAGGAAATACTTCTTATGTAGCTCCTTGCCAGTAGAAATATTTCTTATGTAGTTCCTTGCCAGTAGAAATATTTCTTATGTAGCTCCTTGCCAGTAGAAATATTTCTTATGTAGTTCCTTGCCAGTAGAAATATTTCTTATGTAGCCCTTTACCAGTAGAAATATTTCTTATGTAGCCCTTTACCAGTAGAAATATTTCTTATGTAGCTCTTTACCAGTAGAAATATTTCTTATGTAGCTCTTTACCAGTAGAAAGATTGCTTATGTAGCCCTTTACCAGTAGAAATATTTCTTATGTAGCTCTTTACAGTAGAAAGATTGCTTATGTATATGCATACAACCCCCAACCCCACACACATACACAAACATATAAGTACAAATAACAGAGTAATAAGATCTGATTTTCCAGCATTTATCTGAAAACCCAGGCCTTTCAGAAGCTTTCTCATAAAATCATCCATGTAATTGTAAATGGATGCTCTTGTCAATGATCTAATGCCACCATTGTAGTGTTTATGGTACGAGTGAAAATCCAAGGACTGATGGAAAAACTTAGTGAAAGGACTCCAACTCAGAACAATTTTTCCTGGTTTGCAAAGCAGAGAAAATTCCAGGACAACCTGTCTGAATGATGTGACAATAATGTCTTTTAGATTGAGGCTTACACCATGTTCCAATGATAGCGTAGCATTGTGAATAAATGCAGGCAACAAAATCTTGAAATGAGAGAATGGAGTGAAATGTGGAGTGCTTAAATCTATCACTGGTTTCCAATCTGTGGTTAGCTTTGGCACCAAAAGACGTCTGGAATAAAAGCATAGAGAAATGTGATCTCTTACTTCTTGTATAGCATTCTTCTAAATAAGAGAGGATATTTCCTTTAAGGCATTCTTCTGAATATTTCCTGTGTGAGCTTTCTTCTAAATAAGAGAGGATATTTCCTGTATAGCATTTTTCTAAATAAGAGAGGATATTTCCTGGATAGCATTTCTGTCTCAACATGATATGATAGTATCTGTTTAGATACTGGTTTCCAATAAGACCCAGGTTGGTACTGGCTCCCACTGAGGGGAAAGGGTTGCAAAAAATGATGAATAGACCAGAATGGAAAACTGAAGAAACCATTTGTCTGAAGTCATCTCCTATGACGCTGCTGGACTGATAAAGTTGTTGACATTGGGTTGTTAGAAATTTAGAAATTTAGAAAGGATCATGAAGGTCCTGTCAGTTAGAAACATCTGTTATCAGAGTATTATAAATGACACTTTTTCTGTCTATCTGACTTACCTATCTATTCATGGCTATCACTCTGCACAGAGACCGCATCAGACCCAGATCTGTTTAAGATTAGATTATGGAGGGCCTTGGGACCCAGATGGACTGGACAGTGTGTGGATTCCTAGAGGTTGGGTGAGAACCCCATCCTGTCCAAAGTGAGAAGGTTGAGTATAATTCGATGAATGATTTGATGAGTTGGCTAATATCTCTTTACTAGTATGGGAATAGAACATTTATCCTGGCTGTTCACCATATTTTCATTGTGCAAAAGCAGCATCCAGTTTTCCTTCCCAGTCCTATAGATGTTCTAATTGTCTTTGAGCTCACATGGCACAGTTATCATCCTTAATGTCTGTTGATTTTGAAAAAGCATGCCAATAAACAGGGAGCTCTCACCCATAGACCTAGATTCACACATAATCCATCCAGGGAGGTAGTAGGTCACATTTATTCCAGAGGTTTGGTAGTAGAATGTAAAAGTGTAGATCCTTCACCTGCATGTGGGGTGAACTTTCCACTTGAGAGCATTTGAGCATCTGATTCAAGCCTTCATTTGCTATCCTTATTACCCGCTGGCCTGTTGTAACCAGTCCAGAACTGCTAACATGCCAAATATAATCCCTCTTCAGACAATATCAACCCTCATTAGATGAAATATCAAACCTTATACAAAATATCAACCCTCATCAGGCAAAATATTACCCCCCCTTCCACTATGAAGTTTACTCTCTTTCTTATCCCTTCCATAAGATTTTTCATGAAATACAAAATATTTTGTATGTCAAAGACTGCCAGTACATGCACTCTGGAAGCTATCTAAGTATCATTATAATAGTGGTGACTTGTTTAGCACTCTGCTTACTGGTACTTCAGACTGGTGTAGTTAGGTGCTTTCTTGTGAACTTTCTTAGCAGCATTTAAATTTATACTAATTACATGTGGTTTAGGAAACAAAATACTCTCTTGGGGCAGCCACAAATATACATACAGACTCAGTCATGATACAAAACAGTACATCCAAAATAGATAAAGTGTCAGCTAATAAAAGTAAGGAAAGTGCACCTTACCTTGTCTTGGAGACAGACAACAAAAATATAGAAAGGTAGAAATGAAAAGAACAAAAAGTAACCGAGCACAAGGTAGCATAATATGGGAGAAATCTACACCTCCAGGAAAAATATCTGAAAACAGCCATGTCTTGTCTTGACTATATCTTTCCTATGCCAAAGTGATAAATGGTTCTTAAGAGGGAAAATTGCACATGGGATTCCACTGAGTAAGAACTTTTTTGGAGTAAAGGTTTTTACTCTGCCTTACATGTACTATAATCTTTATTTAACTTATACTGTATGCTTGAGTGGTGTTTATTTAACTTATACTATATGTGTGAGTGTGTTTATTTAACTTATACTATATGCTTGAGTGGTGTAAGATGGAAAATATATTTGTTCAAGAGATGATATAGAATGTGAGATAATACAGTTTGTTTACCCATAGTCTTCTCTGGAGTCACTATAATGAGTGATATTGACTGACCTAAAATTATCTTGAATAGTTTTCTGTGTGTGTGTGTGTGTGTGTGTGTGTATGAGAGAGAGAGAGAGAGAGAGTATAAACATCAGTAAATATATTGTCCCAAGTAATCAATATTATATCCAAAATCCTGCTCTCACACTGGAAAAAATTACAAATGAAAATAAGATTTTCCTAAACACTTATCAGACATCTACAGCAGTAGCATATTAGTACTTAGTATCATATTCTATCCTATCCTTCCCATGTGGAACTCACCCACCTTCCCAGGGTAACAAAAGGAAGGCAAAGTAAAGAACGTTGTGGTTGTTGCATGTTTCATCTAATTGCAAACAGATCTATGAGAAGTTGATCCCAAATAAATAATTTTTGCAAAAGTAGTGAGAATGATTTGTTTGATTTTGAAAGACTGTCTCCTACAACATTTGGGTGATCTTGTATATGAGAACAACAATCTTTTCTAAACACCACAACATTAATTGTCATGTCTCAACATACAAGCCTGGAGGTCTTGTAGGCCCCACTCACACTTTCAACTAATGCCACAGCTTAATTCTCATGTTTAAATACACAAGTGTGGAGATGTTCAGTATTAATTCTCATTTAATTCTCATACCTAAGTAAACAAACCTGGAGATCTTGTGCCCTCCTGATCAGACACCATAGTATTATTTCTCATGTCTAAATACATAAACCTGGAGATCATATGCACTCCTGATCAAACACTACAGTATTATTTCTCTTGTCTAAATACATAAACCTGGTGATCTTGTGCCCCCCTGACAAAATGCCTCAGCATTAATTGTTATGTCTTACACAAGCCCTAAAATTTTGTTCATTCTGTCTACAAAGCATGATTGAATGTGACTAGTGACAGGTCATCTACCTGTCTATCTATCTGTCAGGTATATGATCATTCACATTGTTTGTGGCTTGGCTAGGGTCTTAAGCTACAGGGCACAAGAGAAGTATGTGTAGCAACATTCATAGTCATATTTCCCTGCAGTATGCCACAAGCATTAATATAAATTTTGGCCATTTATTTCTTTGCATATCTATTTTTCTTTGCATTTCCCAATTTAAGTATTGTTTTATTTTCTTCTGTATCTGTGTTTGAGCTTATTTGCAGATCATTAACTGGAATTGAATTAACTGGATTCTGAGACTTTACTGCATTTGCAAGTTTGAGAAAAAAAGAAAGCAGTATTCTCACTCATATCTGCTTGTTCCTTGTTCAGTTAAAATTTAAAAAAATCTTATCTTGTACCAAATTTACTAAGATAGGAATGATATCGGATTGCATAAAATGTCTTGTAAAAATTAAATTATAATTTAAAATTGGTAATACCTGTCATCTAGAATGTAATTTGTTTTGTTTTTTTAAATTGTTAAATTGTGTGTATTTGTGGGCATTTCAGTTATTAAGACAGATGGGCTGTGCAGAGATATTCAAGGGTTTCACAGAAGGTGAAATTGCATTTGATCCAACTTACAAGTTTGACATGGGCACAGATGCATATGATACCAGGTTTGTTATAATTGACCTGGGTGTATTTTTTTCTCCATTGAATTCTTTCATCACAGGAGCTACAGTAGACTTTTCATCCAGTTTGGAAGAGATATATTTGTTCAGTCCTTTTACTTTCATTTGTGTATATACCTGAACAGATCTGTTCTAGTTTGGGAATGCTTACCTTAAGCTTAGCTGCTATGGGTAATGACACAATTTTGATTGCACATCTGTAGTTTTCTGTCCTTAGCATCAATAAATCATTGCATGCTGATATCATATAAATGTTTGGTCTTTTTCTTAGTTTAAGAAATAATTTTAATAAATTGTTTGCCTAAATAATAAATTAATGTACTTATATGATAAAGAAATTAGTGCAGAAGGTAATTTTAATTCTCTTTGAAAATGTGACTAGTGAGAAAAGACGTGTCCCTGCCTGGACTGATCGCATTCTGTGGAAAGGGAATTACGTCCAGCAAGTTCGCTATAATTCACATCCAAAGTTGCAGATCAGTGACCACAAACCTGTTTCATCACTTTTCAATGTTGGGGTTTGTATAAGGTTCAGAATATCTGCAATGAATATAACAAATTACCAAATAATAATTCATTTGTAAAAGTTATCTTAGTTTCCATAAAAATCCAAATGATATTGTAAAGTAGTTATTTTTTTTATTAGTTTCAATAAACTGAAAGCCCTAAAGACTAGATTATGCATTTTATAAAACTTGATTGATTTAAGTTTGGATGACAGTGGTGATTTTGTAAAATTTTCATTTTAACTGTGGGGAAACAATGGAGTTTCTCACACTAGAATTGAAATGACATCTACAGATTAGGGTCTAGCTGAGCTTGAAATTCTGACTGGATTCCTCCTGTCTTCATGATGGGTAATAAATGAGCATGTGACAGTCTATCTGGAACAAGTGTATCTGAGATAATAATAAGATGTATATACATGGTAACGCATCAGAAAACTCACTTTTATTGCAACAACTTTGAAACTTTGTATTTTATAGCATCATGTGTGTCTCATGGTTTAGGTGAGAGTGATTGATGACAAACGCTACAAGACAGTGTATGAAGACATCATGAAGAAAATGGACAATATCGAAAATGATTTCTTGCCTCAGATCAAGTTGGATAAAACTGAAGTCAGTGATATAATTTTCTCTTTTTTTCATTAGTTTGAAATATTTATTATATTTTGCTTGGTTTAAGCAGTGTAAATTTTAACTCTAGTGAAAATAAAAAATATGATAAAACATTATGATAACAGTGTATATATCATGGATAAAATCATATACAATTTCTTTTTAGTGTTTTTACACAGCTGAATGACTCAAACACCATACTTAAATGTTCTCATATTTATCTTGACAGTGCCACTTTCAAGATGTGAAGTTTATTGAGCCACAGATACAAACAATTAGGATAGACAATGTTGGACTGGTAAATATACTTCCTATGACATATTTTTAAAAATTAAAATTGCTTGATTATCTTTTGATTTTGTGAAAATATATATAATTATCTCAGATAAATAATCTGTTTGAAATGCAATGTCTCCAGAGATAATAAATGCCTTGGTTATACAAAGACATTTAAGGCTTTCTTGTATTTTTTCATGCAGTTGCAGTAGTATCATTTATATGCAGGAGACATTTCATCTCCATTCATTCATTTCATATTAAAGCATGTGCTTGTGACCGTCATAACCATGCTTGAAATTTTTTACTTAATTGGAGTACTGAACTATTGATTTAGCTTATTTCCATATTTGATCAAGATTCTTCTTGATTAAAACTTTCATTAAAAAATCTGTTCTGAGAACATGTTTTAATTAAAATACTTGTCTTATTTGTACATAATAAAAGTCTTGGACTCTGGGAAAACTTTTGGGAAGTAGGGTACTTTTGTTTGGAAGTCACTTATTGCTGGTTATTTTCTGTTTGGAAGTCACTTATTACTGGTTATTTTCTGTTTGGAAGTCACTTATTGCTGGTTATTTTCTGTTTGGAAGTCACTTATTGCCGGTTATTTTATTAAATTATGATTCTGAGTAATTCTTCTTGTTGAGTTTAAAAAGTGGAGTATTATTTCAGTTTATGTGTTTGAAAGTATTTTCTCACTGATGAATATTTGTTGGACCTATTGTAAAATTATAAAAGCACACAAATAAAGATAGGCATAGTCAGAAAGTTTATGCTATTATTTGATTTAAAACTTGTTTTGGTGGCACTGCTGAATTTGCAAGATGATAATAACACAAAATAACTAAATGATTGTGAAAAAATATTAATACTGACCAGTCAGTTTTAGTGATGTCACTAACAGAATTAATAAGGCAAGCCCATGTTGTTGTTTTTTTAATGTGTTTCTATAATGGGAAAGACATTGGTGGAACTAAAAATTACTGTATGAAACAATTCCTCAATGACTTATTTTTATTAAAAAGACCGTGTGTTAAACTGAATTTGCATTTCATTCTATCCATCATTGCAAGGCAAATAACTCTATTGCACTGTCAGATCATTTTTTTAAAACATGTTGAAAACTTTCATAAAGAGGTCTATGATAGTACTTGCTCTAGTAAACATACAGCCAGCCATAGGTAGGTAGATTTGATCACATGATAGAATTTAAGTAAACAAATAATTTAAATAAAAAATATTAATATTAGTTGATTATTATTTGATTAATTGTGCCCCCAATTCTTCAGAATAAATAAACAATACATATTATTATATTACAATTACATTGGATTCTACAATATAATGCTACACTTTAATTACATTTCACAATACATTAACAGTAATGCAAGAAAAGAGTTCCATTATGCTCAGTGTACTGTAGATTTATATTGACTCACTGCCACACTATGGCAGCACCTTCATTTTACAAAGACCAATTGGTCTTGATTCCATTGTAGAACTGAAATAAAATGATTAACCTTAGTCAGCTAAAACTGGAACTCTGTAATACATAGTGAGTATTTTTCTAAATTTATTTTCTACATATTTCTGTCTTATTGTTAATTACTCCTTACTGATCTGTGAAACAAAGTGATCATTAGAAGTTCAACTTGTAGTAAATTAATGCTCATTCTCCATTCACTCTAGTCATTCAAAATACAATTTAAATTATCATCTTCACTCTCACCCATTCACTGTTTTACCTTCGGATTTCTAAACTTAACTCTTCAATTCTGATGAGTTTCACATAGACTCAAAATAGGGATCTGCCTAGTTTTAATTGTCTTTACAAACAAATTATTAAGTGCTGGGACTGACAGATCATTTTAAGGACTTTATGGCTGCTGTCAGTCAATAACACAGAATTCTTTCCCCTCTCCCCATCCCCCTTCATCCCTGGGTGACATCGGTTTCTTAGTTCAGAATCATCAGAATGCCTTCCTTTGATTAACTCTGACATATATTGTCAGATTACTGCTTGCCCACCTAATGCTGACCAGTTTTATAGACCAGTCTGGTGCAATAAATTTTGCCCATGCTCCAGTCTAACAACTGGCTGGCTTATTAACATTTAATTTACTCACAAACAGTGTAATCTTTTTATCACAAGTTAGAAATTGTTCTGTAATCACACTGCAGTGTTTTTCAGTTCAACCATTAGACAAGCTTACTAGTGGCCATTACTAAGGCATTCTTAGAAGTATGCTGTTCATCCTTTTAGCTCGTTTTAACAATTTACATCATCCAACTAAATGTGTACATTCCCATTCATATTCCAAAGTATGCAATAGAATATTAAATAAGTTCAATATTTTATATAAAAATTCTTATGTTCAATCATACATAATAAATATTTTTATTAATACATTAACAATTTATAATTTTATGAATATGACACTCTAAGATATGATGGCTTCAAAGAATACAAACATAAATGTTTTTATATTTTTGAAGACATATGTAGAATTTGAATTTATCAAGAAGTTGGATGAAACAAGATTTTGCAAACCCTGGCTTCAAATCACACCATACAAGTCTATTGTCAAACCAGGTAATTTCTGTTTTGCTTACACATTTTAATTAATTCATTTAAGTGCTTTCTTGTTTTCATTTTTGATTCTTTCTTCTTAAGACTTTTTTGAATTGTTGTGAAAATATTAATATTACTGAATTGAGTTATTAAGAAATGCATATGAGAAAAATTAAATAAACTTGAATCTAATTGTTAGGTATATTTTTTTTGTACAAATGAAGTGTAATACTTTGCTTCTGTGTATTTCTCTCAAGAAAGTGTGTCCTTTGCCAATGTCTTTAAATATTTTTTTGCAAAGCTTGTCTTTTGTCTTTGTTTCTCAGGTCTGTCATGTGAAGTTCAGATAGAGGTGTATGTGGACGAGTCCACTGTAGGCTTTCTGAGCAGTGGAGAAAATAATCTGGAAGACATTCTTGTGTTACACTTGCATGGGGGAAAGGATTTCTTTGTATCCTTTATCTTATAAGAACATGTAAAAGCTAAAGAAAATAATTTGCTGTTGGTCATAATGAGTTCTTTTCTTTAGAACTAATGAAACTTGTAAATATATATTGAAATAATGTTAGGTTGTTAACAGTGCTTTATTCATTGAGTTAGGTCATATTTTTTGTTTTGAGTATGATTACTTCCTCACCTCTACTTTGTAACAAGAATAAAAAAATCTTACCCAATAATCACAAATTGAACGTATAATTATTTTTTGGGTTAGTAATCTACATGATGATTAATGGGAAATTTGTAAATATGTCTATGCAAAATTACTTTTATGCAACATTTTAATATGAAAATTCTGTCAAATTACAATTTTATAATAAATACATTCTATCAGAAACTAAAAAGAAGCTTGATAATTTCATAAATTTCAGATTATATCATTTTATTTTTACAAAAAACCTTTGATTTTGAACAAGCTGATATTTTGAAAATAATGTTTTTTATATGATTTCCCAAAGAATGTAATAATCCATGCAGTAAAATGAATGTAAATTGAATGCATCATCAAAGTGAAAGTTATTTTAAATAAATCTTCTTCAAATAAGAATATTAGTGTTTGGCATCTTTCATTCAAAGTCCATTGGAAAAAGAAACATATTTATATTTTCAAAATAAATAAATTTGAATGTTGTTTCATTTAAAACAATTAACAACAATATATATATATATATATAATAATAATAATAATAATAATAATAATAATAATAATAATAATAATAATAATATAATTTATTGACATAATTTTTTAAAAGATAGTAATTAAAATGAAACTTTATAAAATTAATATATAAAATCTGATGCTTATTTATGGTTCCCTTTGTAAATTGTCCTATTACATGTAGACCTCATGAAATTAAATACCTCCTACTGTCCTTAATTGTCAGTGGTTAATTTCACCTGGGTGAGTGTGTGTCAAGGTGGAATAATTACCAATAATTGTGCATGAAGATAATCTAAGGAGATAGCAGTTGTATATGAATATTACTGTAACAGAATTTATTTATAATGTAACCATATAACTCCTACAGCAATCTAGACATATCCTTCACACAGTGACCATATTATATTAGCCTTTGGGTTGTTTTTTTCAAAAATTCACTCAGGCAGCTTGCATCAAAGGGTTAATGAAAATATGCTATGAGTAGTTGTGCAATAGCAGATTGATGTCACTTACTATGCAAAAAGAATTTGCCTTTACATTTTATCAATTTCACAGTTACACATTAAAGTTTCTAGAATGTTTTTTCTCTTGTTTTTAAACTTAAAGTTTTAAATGATGATTTGGATAAATAATTAAATTGTAATTCCCTTGACGACATCAGATTGGGGTGACAGGCAACTATTTGACCAGTTCCTTTGGCTCTTCCATTGAGACTTTGATACAGATGCCTATGACTATCCAGGCTGTGCCTGTTGATAGACTGGTGGACATTGTAAGATCTTTCAACTTTGTCATTAACTTTGCTGTAATCGTGATAATTAGACAGTATTCTTTGCATGGAGTATTTTTACATAGCCAAGATAGCTGTTGTGGTTAACAGTTGCAAATGGTTGAGAATAAAGAGTTAGTTCTCATCATTTTGTGTGTGTGTGTGTGTGTGTGTGATCTGCACCTGTTAATTAATCATCAATGATAGACAAAGCAGCAGGTAATAGAAACATAACCTTAAGAGAATAGACCATTGTCACTTATGTGCACACTAAGAAAGAAAATTCTGAATTTTTTGTATTAAGAAGATATATGCAGCTATATTATTTCTTTTTGTCAGTATCTTATTTCATCACTAAATTGTCAGTTACTGTCTTTCAGGAACAGCCAGGCAGTCTTGACCATGAGGAATTGGCACTGACAGGAGGTCAGATTATCATGGCTCCCAAGGAACTATGGCGACTTATAGACCACATCAATGTACATGGCAAGGACAAAGTAAGTCTGTGAGTGGGTTCATATTGCACATCAGTGTACATGGCAAGAAGGAAAGAATGAGTGGGTTCACAGAACACATTAGTGTATATGGTAAGGACAAGTTAAATCTGAATGAGTTCACAGGTGTGGTCTCCATCATATAAAGTTGTAACTGGAAAAACTCATCAGTCAAATGGCACATGACACTGAAGTATTCAGAGGCTTCTTCAGATTAATAGTACAAATGTACCACAAGATATACTGGACTTTATCTCTCTGATGAAATACCAATTTGATGAAATACCAAAAAATAATTTTCTTCAGCTAATTATTACAAATGTACCATAAAACATGCTGAGCTATATCCTTCTGTTGAATCACCAAGTAAAACAGTTGCTGTAGATGATTATTATAAAACATCACAAGACATATAGCCATTATTTTTCATCTAATAGAAACTGTTTAAATGATAAAAAAGAATGTTTGTAATCCTGTTTATGTTGAAACATATTTGTATTGGTTTGTTTCCAGAAAAATCTTTTTGAAGTGCCAGGGCTGGATGTAGAATTGCGACAAATCAGAGAGTGTTTGGACACAGGTGTACCAGAGACCTTGCGTATCCTTTATCTATCCAGCAAATGACAGATTGTAAATACAGAACTGTCTAAAGTACAATTTATTTCTGGGCTTTTCCCGTCCATTTTATGCATGCTTTGGACATGCATGTTAATGTCTGCATATGTGAATGTCCTCTGTCAGTTAATGGTAGCTCTGTTAATTTACTTAAAAACAGAAACAACCCCAAACAAATGGGAAAATTGAGTTTGCTTTCTCTCTGGAACTGCCGGCCCTCACAAATTCAGCAATGTACTTTTAAAAATGGTCCAACTTTACAATATTGAAGTTTGAAAGTAAGTGGTATGCCTTGTGATATTGTTCTCCAATCAAAAGACTATGATTACAATTATATATACATACCCTTGACTCTCACAAAGCTGGCAGTATTCACTCAGTAGCAGAATCATTGTTACTTTTCTTGGAGTGCCTAGCGGAACCAGTCATTCCATTCAAGTACTATGCTCAGTGCTTGGCTGCATCTAACAACCTACTTCTCAGTAAACAGGTAGCACAAATTTGAGCTAACATGTACATGACTCAGTAAACAGGTAGCACAAATTTGAGCTGTAATTCTATGACTCAGTAAATGGGTAACACAAATTTGAGCTGTCATGTCTATGACTCAGTAAATGGGTAGCACAAATTTGAGCTGTCATGTCTATGACTCAGTAAATGGGTAGCACAAATTTGAGCTGTCATTCTATGACTTTGAGAGGAATGATAAATTTAAACTCTCTTTCATCTATGGCTTAGTACAGAGTTATGACAAATTTTAACTATGTCCTTTCTCTAGTGCTGAATAAATTGTTATTATAAATTAGTTTTCTTTCACTGCTCAGTAAATCAGGTTGATAAATTCTATTTCCTTTTCAAATGTCCGATTTTAACTACCTTATTCAGACTTTTCCTTTATCTCATTTTCTCAAGAAATCATTTTCCTTTAAATTTTCATTCAAGAGGTAATCTAACCACTACTTCCACTTTCAAAGGTATTGTCTTCTTGTCACACCTGAAATAATATTTAATTTTTCTCAAGTCTGTGTGTGTGTGTGTGTGCGTGTGCGTGCGTGATTGCGCGCGTGTGTGTGCGTGCGTGATTGCGCGCGCGTGTTTGTGTGTGTGTGTGTGTGTGTGTGTGTGCATGCATGCATGCATGTAATATACTCTTTCTTACTGATTATTTTGCAATTTTTTCTTTTATAGCAATATATCTAGAAAAAGTGATCTAATTTTATATAAACATTTTAAATTTGATAAATAATTTATAGTTTCTAATACTTTAACCTCTTGACTGCAAAAACTCGAAATTAAGTTGTAATGCCAATTGCTGGAAAGCTGTTAGTTTATTATATCTATGCATTTAGAAAAAAAAAATGAGTATATCAAAATACAACAAGTTTTGTTTCTTTCTCATAAGTGTTTGTCTTCAATAAAAAATCTTTTCCTTTGATTTTTTCTTTATTAAATAAATTATTTATTATTTTTTTTAATGAATTTAATTTGTAGGGACTTCTTTTCATATTGTTGGGGTGTGAGTTATGCTTATTGCTGCATTATAAAGTTAATTGTAACTGACGAGAGGTGTGTAAAAATACATTTTTATGTGAGATTAGAGATGTTATTTGTTATTTTGTCTGTTGCTTAGTAAGAAGGTAAAAGAAATGTTATTTGTTGTTTCTCACTTGTTTAGTAAGGAGGTAAAAGAAATATTATTTGTTTTTTCTCACTTGTTTAGTAAAGAGGTAAAAGAATACTATTTATTATTTTGTTTGCTGTTTAGTAGAGTTACCATTGCCCAGTACAGTTTATAGGCCTGAAATATTTTAAAACCAGTTGTCCACTTGGTTAGGATTTATTAAATGATTATTTTTATAGCTTTCATTCTAGACATTTGCTTCTGTGCTTGGAAATCCATTTTTAAAGTGTCGTTATCAGATTACCTTCCATCCATGCTTAATGACATTAATGTAGTTTTTATGGAATTCTTTATAAACTCAAACAAATCCTGCCATGTTGCTCGTATTTGTGCTTTCTCTAACAATGTTCATGTCTACTTTTTATCCTGATATGTGTTATATATAAGATAGATTACACCCAAAACTTATTAGATATTTTATGAAAACACCTGTCATATGAAAGGACTATTATCTTGAAATATTTTATTTCATTCATGAAGGTAGTATAATCCCAGATATTTGTTCACTGTCTGAAAGGACTATTATCTTGAAATATTTTGTTTCATTCATGAAGGTAGTATAATCCCGTATATTTGTTCACCGTCTGCAGGTTCTGAGTGAAATTCCAGTCTATCACAAGAACACTTTCTACTACATTTGTGAGTTTCTGAAGGAAGTGCTCAAGTTCTCAGACAGGAATGGCTTAGATATCAAGAAGATATGTGAGTATTTTGAAGAGAAAAACATTTTTGCAGCTTAGAAAAGATATTAACTGTTTATCTCCCCCAAATTAGATTTGAATAAATTGCAAGGGTGTAACTTTTCTGTCAGATGACAGAACATTGTCATTTTAATGGTCTTTGAAATATTCTTTTAAACATTCTGAAAACATCAGTTTGCTGGGTTATTTTAATTTTAAAAATATGTTCTTCTTTCTTGATGTTGATTTAGTAATACATGATATTGAACATTGTGATATAGGCATTTTGTTAAATCTGTCTGAACAAGACCTTTCTGTTGGCAGGTTTCTCATTTTCCTTAGTTGTGAAATCTTTATTACATATTTGGACTAATTTTTTATAATTTTAAAAGAATATTATATAGTGTTTTATAATCTTATTATTTGTTTATGTAGTTTTTTTTAAAGTGATCCTTTGTTCTGCTAGGAATAAGAAAAAAAACAATTCATACCTATCTATCTAACTACTACATGTCTGTCTCTGTTCATCCATCCAACCAACCATCCATTTATCTATCTACTATTTGTCTGTCTGTCATAATGAATACCAGACACTCCTGTTACATCTAGCCAGTTGCTTTGAAATTTGGTGTAATTTTACTATAGATATTTGTTGTTGTAGTGGTGGTGGTGTTAGCTTCCTACTTTGTCTGTGCATGCATTTGGGTTTCATCTTTGATGTTCTCACTTCTGGGGTACGCTTGTCTCTGGGGTGCAATGATGGCTGTCATTTCTGTAGTTAGTCATCATCATCTTTTTAAAAAAAATATTTCTGAGATCTCACCACTTGAACATATTTTAAAAAATTTTTTTCTTCTGAATTAAGTTTAATAGATAAGCTACTTGAATATGGGTTAATTTTGTAAAAAACAATAATGGGTAAAAATCTAGAAATGCTTAGATTTTTCAGTTTTGTCAAATTTCTTCTCTGCTAATAGATATAAGATTGTAAACAAACTTTTGCTATCTTATTGTGAAAACTGATTCATGATAAATATCAGTTTATGTTTTAAGAAGGATATAAATTCTATTAATTAAATAGATCATGGTGCATTTGTAGCATAAGGAAATTTTAAAGTTTTAAATTTAAAAAAATAAAAAAAATTCCATTTTTATATTTTACAGAAATGGAGATGTAAATGGAATAATGTTTTAAAACTGTTTTGTCCTTTTTTTGGTTTAAAAAAATATTGAGTTTGTTTTCACTTGATAAAGGGATTAAGCCTTACTTATTGGCAGCTTGTCATGTTACTATCAGTTATTATCAAATAAAAACATTAATTCTTGCTTGGGTTGATTGTAAATGCCATTTTATTAATAGTTCTTTTGAAATAGCAAGATTAACTAGTGGTTAATTTGATAGATATGAATCATATTAATAGTTCTTATGAAATATACAGATTAATCTCTGCTTGGTGTCAATGGAGTTGCCTTTTTATTAATAGTTGTTATCTGCTAATAAAAATGTCTTTGCCTGGTTTGACTGACAGCTGCCTTGTTTGGGAAAGTGTTGCTTCGGGCACCTCAGTCAGTAAGTCATGACTTGGGAACAGTTCAATCTCGCAAACAACATCTTCAGGAGGAAGAGGAGAAAAAAGCTGCCTTCATGTACCATTTCCTCGCCAATGACATCCTAGGTTGATGGGAATATATGGTTATTTGCTTTATACCTATAATATATATATATCCAACCTTCAGAATGTTTGGTTTGTATGTCTAGTGTATCCAACCTTCAGAATGTTTGGTTTGTATGTCTAGTGTATCCAACCTTCAGAATGTTTGGTTTGTACGTCTAGTGTATCCAACCTTCAGAATGTTTGGTTTGTATGTCTAGTGTATCCAACCTTCAGAATGTTTGGTTTGTATGTCTAGTGTATCCAACCTTCAGAATGTTTGGTTTGTATGTCTAGTGTATCCAGCCTTCAGAATGTTTGGTTTGTACGTCTAGTGTATCCAACCTTCAGAATGTTTGGTTTGTACGTCTAGTGTATCCAACCTTCAGAATATTTGGTTGGTACGTCTAGTGTATCCAACCTTCAGAATGTTTGGTTGGTACGTCTAGTGTATCCAACCTTCAGAATGTTTGGTTTGTACGTCTAGTATATCCAACCTTCAGAATGTTTGGTTGGTACGTCTAGTGTATCCAACCTTCAGAATGTTTGGTTGGTACGTCTAGTGTATCCAACCTTCAGAATGTTTGGTTTGTATGTCTAGTGTATCCAACCTTCAGAATATTTGGTATATGTCTAGTGTATCCAACCTTCAGAATGTTTGGTTTGTATGTCTAGTGTATCCAACCTTCAGAATGTTTGGTTTGTATGTCTAGTGTATCCAACCTTCAGAATGTTTGGTTTGTACGTCTAGTGTATCCAACCTTCAGAATGTTTGGTTTGTACGTCTAGTGTATCCAACCTTCAGAATGTTTGGTTTGTACGTCTAGTGTATCCAACCTTCAGAATGTTTGGTTTGTATGTCTAGTGTATCCAACCTTCAGAATGTTTGGTTTGTACGTCTAGTGTATCCAACCTTCAGAATGTTTGGTTTGTACGTCTAGTGTATCCAACCTTCAGAATGTTTGGTTTGTATGTCTAGTGTATCCAACCTTCAGAATGTTTGGTTTGTATGTCTAGTGTATCCAACCTTCAGAATGTTTGGTTTGTATGTCTAGTGTATCCAACCTTCAGAATGTTTGGTTTGTATGTCTAGTGTATCCAACCTTCAGAATGTTTGGTTTGTACGTCTAGTGTATCCAACCTTCAGAATGTTTGGTTTGTATGTCTAGTGTATCCAACCTTCAGAATGTTTGGTTTGTACATCTAGTGTATCCAGCCTTTAGAATGGTTGATTAGTCTCATAGTTGTTATAATTCAGAACCACTGGTAATTTGAATATTAAATTATGCAGTATTTCAGATTTTATGCATAAGTGAGAAAATCTTTTTTCTATGTTAGTATTTGACTTGTGTAAACTGATTATGGTATATATGAAATTGTTGCTGATTCTTAAAATTCAGTTGATTGAACAAGTTAGACATTTTATTTAAATGCACTATTTTTAAAGTTTTATTTTATAAACCCCCCCCACACACATACCTCACAGGTTAAGAATTTAATTTTGAAAATAGATTTAGTTCATGCCATGGATATTTAAATTTGTAACTAAAAATAAAGTTTATTTGTAATAAATAATATTTTAATCTTAGAGCATTTTATTTTTCTTAAACTTTAAATTCTTTGTATATAATGGATTTTGTGTAAAATGCATTTGGTATTTATTGACTCAGACTAAAGGAATTCTTTGGGCAAGTACATTATTCATATGTTGTACTGCTAATATTTTGCTGCTATTCAACATCAAAGTATATTAATCTTCAGGAGGCAGAAAATGGCAAGCTTCTCATTGTCATATTATGGACTCTATAGGTTGTCAAAATCACTTAACTGCAAATTACATCGATGGGAACATTTTGTGATATCTTCTCATAAATTATGTAATTCCAAAATATAAATTACATTTCTTGTCAGCTTGTTATATGGGACACAAATTAAATACAGTTGGAAAAGATTAAATAGATATATACAAGTTCATTAATAGTTTTCTGTATCTCCTTTGTGGTAATGAATAAAATTAAATATTTTGTTTTATATTAAAGTGAAATTTGTGTTAGCATTTATATTTTATTGTTGTAGATATTATTCAATGTGAGATAAAAGAAGAGATTGATAGGTTCTTTTAAAAAGAAAACTAAATGAATTTAGTTTAGTTTATATTCATTATAAAATGCATACATTTATCACTCCTATAAAAATAATTTCTTGTAATGTCTTGCAATATTTGTGCAATAATTGATTTTATGTAATTTGTTTAGAACACTTTTCCATTTGAGTGTTCTGCCAGATATATAAGGATTATTTTTTAGAGAAGAAAGTTTAACATCATGAATGGTTTTTGCCCAACAATTGCTAGAGTATGAATATTTATTATTGTTTTTATTTAACATTTAAAAAATTAAATGATGTTTTGGTAAATAAATAACATCTCACGTTGACTAAAATTAATGTCATGTGTGCTTGTATAATTATTTATACAGTATTTTAAAGTATTTATAAATTATAAAAATATCAATGTAAATATGGTTTCATCATTTTGTGTTATATAAGTGAAAACTAATATCATTATAAACTTGTGTATATGATGTTAAAGAAAAAAGATAATGCTTGAAGTAATATTGATAATTACATTTACAGTGTGTTTTAATGTGTTATTTTTCAACATTCCTAGGATGCAGAAAAATGAATCTTAGCAAAGATTACATAAAGTTTTCATGTATTTGTTTTGCAGTTGATTTTACACTTTTTTTCTTAATATCTTTGCTCTATTGAAATAAACTCATTCAATCATTTTGCTTAGAGTTTTTGAGAATAAGAGATAAAGTAAAACATTAGTGCTTTCATTATTCCTGCACAAAATTTAAGCTCTCTCCAATCTTTTTATGACAGATTAAAATGAAAAAGTGTGGAAGGTAGTGACATTTCACATCCAAGACCTGATTTAGCTATTTCTCAATTGTCTTCACCTCAATCTTGTCAGCATATCTAAACTTTCCTCCTTTTTCATTGGACCAAACCTAGGTTATTAAATCCAGGTGATACAGCAAATGGGAAACCAGATTTTGTGTTGGCTTCTTTTGTTTGCAAACTGTGGCTTGTAATTTTATGCAAGAGGACATCATTAATTTTCTGCTCTTCTAGAATTTACTTTATATAACCTGGAATCTTATGCTTTGAAATTTACTGTCTCTTCCTCTATAATTTTACTGGAGTAACCTCTTTCATTTCCCAGAAGATAGTTATCATAACTTTCCCTGCTGAGAGTGTTGTCTTCAACTTCTTGCTGGTGAAATCGTGTGTTGTGATGCCATGAACTGCAGTTTTGTTTCTGGCTTAAAGTACTGAAGCAGTCTCAGACAATGAAAGGAAGTTGCATTCCCAACTCAGAGGAGCCAGCATCTCAGCAGCAATGTGCTTCTTCTGGACTATACTCTGGTGTCAGAATTGAGAATTGTAATGGATACATTGACCCCTGAGAATGATTTCTACAAAATATCAGTTGCTTGATGTAGCAACCAGTTCGTATTTTCCCCGATAACTCCTATAGTAAGAGACACATTGATCCCTGTGAATGATTTCAACAAAATGTCAGCTGCTTGATGCAGGACCCAATTAGAATTTGCTATTTTTGATCCTGTGCTTCACACAAAATACAAATGTGCTTCTACTTTAACATGCTAAACAAGTTTCCTATTTAACCTCAGCTATTAGGAACTCCTATACTTCTCTGCTTGTGATGTGCTGCAATTATCAGACAATTTGAAAACTGATTACACCATATCAATGGGCAAGATGTAATGAAATTTTATTTTCCTATGTGGGAAGGTTCAAAATGAATGTTGTGCCACATTTAAGGTTTTCCAATTATTCTGCCTGAGATAAAGATATGGTGGGCAAACTTTTGATTGATACTTATATATTAATGTCATACTCAACAAAATGCATAATATATCAATGAAAACACATCACTCAAGGTCATTCATAAATTGCTGAATGAATATATCAATGAAAATGCATCACTCCCAAACCAGCCAAACACCAGATCAGTAAGCAAATACATGCTAAAACTTTCATGTGTTCCCCATTATGTTGGTTGCTAAGCTAAGACTGCAACCATTATGTAAATATGTTAGGACTTATTAGAGGTTATCCATAATGTGAAATTATGTAAGGGTTACTGATATTCTGAATAGGTCAGGAAGGCCGGCTGTCTAACTAAAATGTACTAGCTGTAAGATACAACCATACTTACACGGTGTTAACAAGAAACAAAAGGTTTATGACCTTTTATGGGAGAGGGTCAGGTTGATTGTGATGATTTATAGTTGAAACACAAACTTCTAGTAAGTACATAAAAAACAAAGTACACTCAAATGTTATTGCTATTACTTTAACTTTACATCCAAACATCATCATTTTACTTTTAGAAAGATGTTTTTTTTCTCTTTCCGAACAATACATGATAAAGAGTTCCTGGAACCATGAATATAGTAGCACAATGACTTTAATATCCCCATAAATGTTTTTATATGGTAATAAAGATTTATTAGCTATTTAATATAGAATGTGTTTTGAATAAATATGGACAGATGAGACTGAGATTAAAATTTATTGTATTACATCATGAAAGTGAAAATCTTGAAGGAAATTTTGTGTTGTTTCCTCAACATTTTTGCTAAATAAGTTGTTGCTTTATTATATCATTATTTGGTAAAGGCAGTTTCATCAAATCATTATTCAGCCAAGGAAAAGTTTCAATAATAAAACACATCAAACAAAAATACTGATTGAATACATGTTTAATATATTCACCCTTTTCTCAACAACAATCATTTATAGCATTAACCGAATGCCCTGATTAATGTAAAAGCCTCTAAAAGAACAGTAAATAACACTGCTAAATTTAGCACAAACAGGAAAAGAATCTTTAGTAACTGTTGGCAATTAAATAATATAATAAAGATAATACCAACAATAATTAACATCCTTAAGCATTATTTAAAAAATTGTGCCCAATAACATATAGAATGAATAACAAATTAAAAACTATTCCAACAGTTTTAAGTAAAATTCAAAATGCAAACTTTGTTTATTTTGTATTTCTTACACAATATTATTTTTTAATCACACAACACAAAGATCCATCAATGTTAAAATGCCAATGAACACGCACTGGCATAGAGATTCATTTCAAAAACTTTTCATTTCAAGATTGTTATTATTTATTTTCATTACAAGTATATATGTACTAACTATACTAGTGTCAAACAAGAATATTTTACAATCTTTCACCTTCAGTCAAAATTAATTTTCTCAATATATTTTGAAAGCAAAACTATATATTAATATAAATAAATAAAATAATACAAAATTAAAAAAAGCATCACAAATATAAACAAAGATATATTTTACAATAATTCTTTTATTGGAACTTTGTCCAATATTGCAGTCTTCTACACACTAATGAAGAAAAACAAAAAATCAGATTTTCGACCAAATAACCTCAACTTAAACAAAAAGGTTGACAACAGAAAACATCGCCATAATTATGTCTTCAAAATACAAATAGTTACTTGCAATCTACACCAATGGAAGAAAAAATATGAAAAAAAAATATGAAAGAAACAAAAATAGCCCGAGAGAAAAGCTCCTAGTAGGGTGTGTAAAGCCATCACTTTTTATTTCATAACACAAAGACACTATGGCTAAATATAGACAAGTTTCAATAAATCTGGCACCAGAGTTCCTGAAAGAAGAAAAGACTTGTTCAATTAATCTGGCACCAGAATAATCACTCTTAAGAATGCCAACTACTCGGACAAAAGTTACTATGAGTAAATCAAAATGATGTCTTTAGAATCAATTTTAAATTATGAACATTTATAAGAAAATAAAATTAATAACTAAAAAGTAAGACAAGCAATCAAAGGTCAACAACTGTGCATTATGAGAAACAAAAATCCATGAAAAACAAGGATAAACATGGCAACACAAAATTTAAATCATTGTTTGGTTTGAGGAAGAAGTAGTAACATTAAGCCTATTAATACTATCATCAGACTGATATGAAATTTCTATCACGTAAGTGAAGAAGAATATGGGAAGTATACAACACACAGGCAGATTAAGAAATAAAACTTTCAAGAACTCAGTAAGTCCCTCAAAATCCCCAATGACTAGAAATCTAATGCCAAGACGATACACAACATGAAAACTACAATCACTATATAGAATGGCAAGTACTTCACATATTAACATCTCCACAACACAAATTTTTTATCATTTGTGGGTTGTAGTTTATAATAATGTCAAATACATTAACAGTGCACATTAAAAATAACTTCTTAATTATTTTCAGCTGAAATTCTCAACCAATCACACAAATAATCCACAAGCCAGAGAGACCCTCTGGGTTAGCACTATTCTTTGCAAATACTGTACACATTTATAGAGGTTGCTGAAAAATCATGATGCTAAGAAAAATGCTGAATCTAGGCAATACGAGCAGTCAGATTAATGGAGTAACTTTAATAAATTTAATTATGTTTTGCTTGTTTAATAATATTCAAATATTTCTTTAAAAAAATATTTAAATGGGTTTAGTTAATATGAAAATTATAAAAATGCTACTTTTTGATTATTTCATTAGTTGATTAGCATGCATACACTCATCTAGTAAGTTATTCAGGGAAACTGATTTTCCTTACAAAATCCCCTTATTCTCTCTCTTACAAACAATGAGTACTTGAGGAAAATAAAAAGTATGAGGTAGGATTTTCCCCAGGAAGCAAGTAATAATATGCAGCAATGTGTGGATCAAAAACGAGAGAAAAATAGAAGCAAGGTAAAAACCACATAACTGAAATAATTATGGTGATCTGGGCAGCTGCTATCAAATTCATTATAAACTGAAAGCCAAAGCAAACACAACTGAAAGACAGAATGTAGAGAAAGATGATGGGTTGGAAGCCAGCACAACTCAAGGATAGAATATAGAGAGAGATGATGGGTTGGAAGCCAAAGCAAGTACAACCCAAAGATAGAATACAGAAAAACAAAAAGATGATGAATTGGGTGTCAAGGCACAACCCAAAGCTAGAATAGAGAGAGACGATGGGTTGGAAGCCAAAGAAGACATATCTTGCAGATAAACAGAAAGAAGGTATTTTCTAGCCAACTGCTGCCAAAATCTCCTTTAGGACCACATTCCTCTAAGTAGTTATGCTGGGAGTGAGATAATCTGACTTCACATGCTCGAACAGAAGCTGGACATGTGTAATGATTACATTTATATGGCTATCTAACAACTTTTTGCAACCATGATGAAAAAATATCTACGAACAAAAATCTTTAGCTAGGGGATATATGCACAGATTTTAAACCTCTATGAGACTTTGATCTTATGACAAATTTTTAACACCCCAATAGAATTCTGCATAGTGAAAGAACTTCTGTAGCTAAAAAAGGGGATACAATGACCAACTGAATGCCCCAGTCCTAGAGGTATATTCTTTACCAATAAGAAGAGATTCCTTATTAACTTCAAAGAGCTATCACTGAGATAGCAATGTGTTAGGGATCCCCGGACTACGACTGTACATCATTTGTCTTGCATGAAGACGCTAAAAGTAACTTAAAATAGTTTTTTTTTAAAAAGACAATGCTTTAAACTGTTACATACCCATAGTTACACAAACATTGCCAGAGGTTCAGAAACATAAGAATTTAAATAGCTTAACACGAAATCAGAGACAGAAATTAAACACACACACACAACTACTACTAGTTCATTAAAGATTACAATACTTTTCATTACCAAAATATTTTCAGTTGAAAAGCTGTGGTGTTCTATTCAATAAAAATATATATACAACAAGGTCAAAATTAAATAAAATTTATACATGCAGAAAAATGTAAATTCAATGTATGGTAATGCTGACAATTATGAACAAGAGCTCCATTTTAGATAGGAGTGAAAAACTACCAAATATTTTCTGTGTAAAATAAAACTTGGATCCCTAGGGAAATGACTCAGCATTGAAATAACAAACATCTCACAAGAGGGTAATGAAAAAAAAAGGAGAAACAAAGAGTGAGGAGATATAAGCCTCTCACTGAAGTGTAGGAAGTTATACTGTTATTTTTTTCTTGGTCAGCAGTCACATCTAATCCCACCATTGTAATTGTAATGCTACATAACAAGGGGCATCATATTTTGAAGATTGACTCACCATTAAGGATAGTACAAGCCATGCATTTACAAACATTTAAGTTTGTTTGCAGCTTAGACTTTTAAGCCCATAGAAGTTCCATTAAGTCATGACTTGTGAAATGAAAAGATCTCAAAGAAAAGTTCTAGACTCTAAAAAGCCACACATTCTTAGCTGTTTTGAAGTTGATGGGTAGTGTCTGCTTGGAAGCAGAATTAATTTGGTTTACCCATTCCTAATTGCGGCTCAAGGGGCACCTCTCTGAAGCTCAAGGGCCCACTCAGGGAAAGAAATATTCAAAATGAAAGAAACCATGCATAAATAGGGCAGCAGTTGACAGGACCCAACAATGGGAAAGAAATACTGGAAATCATTGGGTGTGAAGAACAGGGCAGTTCATTTTACACGCAGGATTGCATATGTTTCACATGTTGCATAGCTGTGGAAAGCTTGATGCAAGCAATGCATTTTAAAGGGGAATAATCTCAGGACAAACATTTCACACAATGCTGTTCTAAAGAAAAATTTGTTCAGTAACTGATTGCAGATGCACTGATAATACAAAAAAAAAGAACTTATGGAACATCAACATGAGCATATCCAAACATTTCATAAATAAATATGTTTAACAGAGCTTTAGCATATGCTTCAATTGCTGATTACTGCCAGAACCTTACTGCCTTAACTGAGCTATGGTCAATTATATGTTGCCTTCTCCAGTATCTAAAATTATTCACAGATCTGAATAGGGAAAAGTGATGAATGGCAATGATTTAATATTCACAAAATATGTGATTTACAAAGAAATATTTTCCATGTAAGTGCATGACAAAGCTAATATAATTTGGATTTAATTAAACCTAACAAATCAAAAATAAAAATACATAGACAATTGGTCCCATCAAACAATGGGCTATTTCTAGCATATATATATCAAAAGATAGAAAAAAAACTAACATGAAAATTAACACATGAAATTAATATGCATATGATGTACACTTAACACAGACATATAACTTTTAAATATAACAAAATTAATGCAAAGTTGAATTTTAATCATCTGAATGTAAATTACTTTAATATTGATTATTTGCAATAGTTTGTTAATTCAGAATTTTAAATGGGATGATAATTTAAAACTGATGCCCACACTAAATAAAGTGACTGTTGACTTTTACAAACATTGGATAGAAATGTTACTGACTTTTATTTCTGCAGTCAAACAATGAGACTAATGCAGCATCCCCATACTAAAAGAACTGTACTAGAATATCAGAGCAACTTCATTTGTAGTCATTATTGTTATTCATCATAGTATTAGTTTGCGTTCATTTTAAAAAAATAGCACATTCAGCAGGAACACAAGTGAATCTAAAGTACAAAAGAAAGTCTGCCACTAGGTGGACAAAAATATTATTTTGAGTGCAACACAATTGAATCTGAAATATAAAAGAAAGTCTACCTTAGGTGGACAAAAATATTATTTTGAGTGCAACACAATTGAATCTGAAATATAAAAGAAAGCCTGTCTTAGGTGCACAAGAATATTATTTTGAGTGTTAACTGTCTCAGGAACACTTCAGAACTTGGATTGATTAGAAATGCTGAAGAAAAATCATTCATTAAAAATTACAGTAAAATGATAAAAATTGCACAATAATGTTTCTGGCTTGGACAACTATCAAATTAATGAAAAATGATGTAGAAGTTAAATTTGAATCCCAAGAGGCTGTTAGCTATCAATTGCTAAAAAGACAGAATTGATTTTATTACTATATACTTTCAGTATTAATTGCTGATTTTTACCATGAAAGTGCAGTAAATAAACATTCTGACTGAATGAAGAATACTCCCGAATATTATTTATACACAACTGGATTTGATTTAAACAAAACAAAATGAATACAAAATATTCAATTAAAAAATAATAAAAAATAATAAGCACTATTATAAAATGCTCAAATTAAAAATCTTAAATTATATTACAATAAAGACTTTAAAGCTTTACATACAGAGTGTATTGCACAGAAAACTTTAACCTTATGCATTATGTCAATCCCTGCAACCCCCCCCCCCCCCCCAACTCCCACCCTCATAAAATCAGGAAGATATGCATAAAATATTTTGGAGGTGATTCAAGTACAACCTTTTCATTAATTTTAGACTACAAAGATCAAAAAATTAAAAAATCCAAGTATGTTATCCTGCATAATATATCATCTCAATAAGAAGCAAAAATGAAAATGTATCTGATTAACTTAATTGGTCTTTCAACTTCAAACTGTGAAAATACAGCCCGTGTTGTTCAATACAATTTGCGTGGAACTGCCCAGACTTTGTAATCATTGGGTAAAGACACAACCTGGTAGTTCCGACTTAGAGATGGTAACTTGACGTTCTCTTCACCTACCAACTCATAATTCTGTAGCAATCCAAAGAGGAAAAGAAACACTGTGAGATGTGCTACTTTATCCCCTAGACATCCACGCATACCTGAAAATAAGCAAAATAAAGGTGCACAACTCTTATTCATATTCATAGATGAGAACATATAAGCTAAGACTTATATTAGGTAGCGGAACCAAAAAAGAAATAATAAAATCAAGCATTCATAAGAAAATAGAAACATTAAGCTTGATTCTGAATGTTTGTTTGAATAAAATAATGCTTTGGTTGTTGAGAAATCAGTGAATGAAAAGTAACGAAAATGTGCACTTTTACAAAAGTATAGCGGCTGGCGGGCTACTGTGCCGATACCTACTTATATCACATTTTGATTTTAATGTTTTCTCTGGCTCTTTTAAAACTTTAGATCTATATAAAAACATCAAGAAGGAAACACATAAGTCTTTACCAAAGAAAAATGGAATGTACTGAAGGAAACATAAGTCTTTACCAAAGAAAAATGGAATGTACTGGGCTGGAGTTCGAGCACACCCTGTAGCATCTAAGAAACGTTCAGGGTTGAAAACCTCAGGATCCTTGAAGATCTTTGGGTCCATGAGAACTGATTCCAGATTAGGCACAACCACTGCATCAGTGGGTATGCGATATCCATGAAACTTGACCTCTTTTAGTACTGAGTGTGCCATTGCAAAAGGTACTACATTGGCCAAACGATGGACCTAAAATAAATTATAAAATATCTGTGCAAAGCAAGGCAATACAAACAAAAACAAAATGCCCCAAATTCAATTTGCTGAGATCTTGAGAAACATTAGAATTTTGTTTTAGGAGCATATGCACACACACTAAAAAGGTATTCTTTGGCAGATCCATCAAACTTGATTAATATTTCTATATAAAATTACTCTACAAAACATAAGTTATTACTTTTTAAAATGTCTATGTTTGCTGAAACATAAATTAAAAAATAATAAATTAAAACAATAAATTTAACATAGTTAAATGCTACTTAGAAAAATTCAAGGGTACAACTAGCCACTGCAGTGAGTTCTCTATATATGCAAGGGCTACTTATGCAAATATAAATTTACTTGACCTAACATTTAGGTATTTTCATTTTATTTGCACGCCAACTCAAAAGTTATGCAAGAGGCCAATATCTATTTTTCAGTTTCTTAGTTGCTAAGTCATGCTGTACAGACATCAAACTAAGCGTACATATGCTTCAACATAGCGATAGCATATATGTACATACACATGTATTTCAATGAAAAAATCCTGTTCTTTTATTTAATTTCTGTTTATGCAAGGGTCTCGTATCACATAAATAGAGAACTCACTATATATCATTATATGAAAAGAATATGCTTTTAAAATTAATGCACTTTTTTAGTATCTTTCTTCATATGGATTCTTTAGTTGTAAATATATGCAAGCATACATATCATGACTCCTTTAAATAAACTGAAATCTCTCTAAACTGTAGCTATGTACTGTTATATGAACTGATATTAATACATTCATCTTTGCAATGGAAACTGTTGTATATATTGCTACAAATGCTTAAACTCTTATGATCTATACAAGACTTTTTAATCAATTCTGATTCATAAACAAAGTTTTAAATTAAAAACCTGAGTTATTAAGTTCTGAGTTAATTTATAAAAAAGATTAAAATATTAATAATAGTTAATATGAAACTCTAATAACCTCTAGTACAATAGCTTCTAGGTAGGGCAGTCTGAGTCGATCTTCTTTGGTTAGTGGTGCAGTATCCAGTGGAAAACTGTCATCAATCTCTCTACGAGCTCGAGTCTGCACTTCTGGGTTGTGCAGCAGAAAAAGAATTGCCCATTGCAAAGCCCCAGCCATGGTCACTGTTCCATGCCAGAGAAGATCATATGCAACTGCATGCATGTTAACCTCTGAAAAACCCAACAGATTATTGCATAGTAATTTTCTGAATATCGGGAGTTAGATTTTAATAGAGCTTAAATATTACAATATCATCTGTACTTTACTAGGAAATTAAAAAAAACTTTTACAGAAAGAATAATTATTATCAACCCTCAAAAATTTTAGCCATGAGTAACTCACAATTTGTTACAACTTATTACAAATATTAGCGAAAATATGGGTGGGAGAAAGAGGACAATAACAGAAACTTTTAGATTGAATATATAATAATGGATTCAGACAAAGAAAAAAATCTGACCATATATCTGTCTTTGTTGTAATAATAAGCAATACTCTGGTTTTACTACTTCCTTTCTAACATAATATATAATTTACATGTACTTAATTAGCCACTTCCACCTTGCTTTTAAAAATTAAAAAAAAAAAATTACTTTAAGATAGCCTACTTGTTATTTTTTCCACTTGCAAATTACGAGCTTGCAAGTGGGATTTTCAAGGGTTGATTATTATTATGATAATTGCTGTGCAAATGCTCACTGTTGACTGTAGTGGGTTTCTCTTCAGCTTTGGTATTTTTCTTCCCAGTTTCTTTCATCTCACGCTCCAACTGTTCTTTAGTTTCTCTGTCAGACTTTGCATATTCCTTAATAGCATGCATGTAAATGGAGATAAAATCATCCTGTTGTTCCCCACTTCCTCTCTGCTCATGATCATCACATTCTAAGACAATCAGTTTGCGATAAATATCTGCCATGTTCAAACGAAGAAACTTTGTGTCAAATGTGTCGCCAATGAGAAACTTTTCAAAGGGAAAGAAATTTGGCAGGCGAGCATCGCTATACAGCTTGATGTTGTCATTAAGGAGGGATACTCCTTCTGTTATTCGTGGATCACTGAAAATAATTTTTTTTTAAAGTCACTACAATTATGACATACAAGAAAGTAATTAAATCTGGAGATACAAGGAAATTTTGAACATTTTTCTATGCTTTATTCTGTTGCAGAACAAATGATGTAATTTAGAATGTCTTTGACAATAGATGAATGAACAGAAATAATATTGATCAGAGGCTACTGATTAGTTATATTATAGGAGAGTAAAATATTTCTTTACCCCCAAAGATAACATTCAATATAGTGCAGTAGCAAAGTTGGTAATAAAAGCCAAGACTGTTAACAAGGGTGATCATACTAACGCACAATAGAACATTTCAATGAACTTTAACTCAGAAGAGATAACAGTATAACACACACAAAACTCAGTGGCAAAGCTGGTAATAAAATCCAAGCTATCAGTATAAATACATTATAAGATGACATATATAAATGTCTTGTCTAAGGAAACAGCAAGCCCCAAAAAGTCAGTATGCATCAGTGGAAACTGAAGCATAATAATTAATACTATCCAAAAATTCTGAAGAAGAAACACTTTCATCTCTACAAATGGAAATGAATGCTGAAGGAGCATTTCTGAAATATATTATAACAATATTTGAAACATTTCTCTGTTTTGTATATAAGACTTTAAAAATATGATACGAAAGAATTTGTGAGGGAACCTATCAATTTGGAATTTTTTCATCAGTTTTCATTTTATGGCAGCACACACTGCAACTATAAGTGTAGTAATCAAGTGGAGGCAACTCCATCAAACTTGTTATTGGATATGATTTTACTATTATTTCCATTTCATCATTAATATCAGCTAGATAAAATTAATACTGTTGAAAGAAAACTACCAATAACTATCTGGGAAAGGGATTAGAATTGTTTAAAAATTCCAGCATCAAATGGGTTTTTAAAGTCAAAAACAATTAGTGAATCTAGATAAATATATGTTTGAACCACATTAATTATATTTTTTATCTAGTACTACACTAGGTTATGCCTGCAGTTTCAATCAATGAAAGTTGGTTTTTAGAATATGCTGCTTAAATTAAAGTTATTTTATTATTAAAGTTATGTTACTACCTATGTTTTATTTTATTGCAGGGTAAGAAACATAATATGCAGAATGAGAAACTCAATCTCAGTGAAACCACAAAGTGAGAAGCATCTGCAATCTCAGTGAATCTGCAAAGTGAGTAAGCCTCTGAAGTATGAGAAGTCAGAGCAAAACGGGAGTGGACTGGCAGAATGCACTGCTATTTACAGCTTGCTAAGCCATGCCCAGTGTGCATTAGTATTTTCATAGTTTTAGGGTACTATTTTTGTACTTTTGAGGTTACTGGCAAGCTTGCTAAGGAATAGTGTGATATTAATTAATTTATCTTGATTCTATTTCTAGGGCACTGTAGTTTTTGAGTTAACCTGGCCAAACAAACAAGCAGACAAAAATTCTGGAAAGAGTTGTTTATTGTTTATATCTTTCACACTACCCATAAAATGTAAATGTCACATTATTTCTGATGTTCAGACAGAGAAATAAATTTTATTTATAATGAATAGTTTATTGGTGTTTGTATACATTTAAATTTGTTTAAAAAATTTCATTACATTATTTAACACTGAAAGCAAAAAGTTAACCAAATACATATTACATCATAACAATATTTGAAAAAGTAAAGGTACACAGTTCATGTGTTGTGTAACACACGAAGCAGGTCTGCTTGTATCAATCAACAAAGTTATGCTTGCATTTGAGTAAGACATTCTGTTGCAATTACCAGGATTCATAAAAGAAACTTTAAATGATTCAGCATCAGAACAGATATAGGTATATAAAATGTGATTTTCCTAAGCTGGACCAAACCACAACTTATCACCATAATTATATGAGGACTATAGAAACTATGGCAATTTGTTTCAAGAATTGTACTTTTGAGATTTAGCAAATTTTGTATGATGGTAATTTTGAAATATGAGGTGACCCAACTTACCATTGCTTTTTCCTTTGTAAAATTTTGATTGAACTGAATTGCTGTTAATATCCTGATTATATTGTTTATAATTATGTGCTATTTTATATTATTGGTAAGTTTTCCAGGGAGCTTCCAGGATCTGGACTGCTTTAGCAGTTTGTCAAAAGCCATTAAAAGATCAGCCCTGGGAGCAAAAAAGGAGGGAGGGAAGGAGAGAGTATATGTGCATGTGTGTGATGTAGCAATCTGTAAAACTAAAAGAGCATGCAAATGTTTTAGGTTGATAAAACACTTAACTAGCTATAAAGTATAAATAATCTTTTACTTATCAAGTAAATCATATTGCTCACAACAACAATAAAAGATGTACTGACTATGTATCTTATTAACTCTTATTCAGTTAATACCTGTAATCAATTCTATGACCGAACAGCAATGCACACATAGAACTGTACATAGCTGGCTGGATGAGGACACATGGATTAAATGGTGTAGTCTGGCGATGTAAGACACTGGATAATGCTAGAAATTCAGACCAAATTTGCTGTTCCAAACCCTTTTCATGCAGGCGATCAAGAGCAAACTTTGTAACATGTCGCTGTTCACGTCCATGACGACCTGATGTGCAAATCACACCTAGAATGAAGTGTAATTATTGACTTAAGTTTACATATTTCACATAAATACTTGTAACGGATTCTTAAAATACTTATTTAACATAAATATTGGTATAAAATTATTTAAATAATTCTAAATTTAATATGCAGAATGTGACAAAGTAAATTTGCTTATCCCTATTTCTAGACTTGATTGTTATATAAATTATTAAATGTCAAAGTGACCCGACCTTGGGCACTTCTTATGCTGCTATTTTTAAATGTCAGAGTTGGAAGTAAACAACTCAGGTGCAGGATAGGCTAGAAATTGCTGATGCAGTCCAAACCAGTTCTAACTGGATGAGTAGTTTTTTTTACTAATACAGTAATAGTCTCACACATTCATAATAACCTCAACCAATGGGGATGGACTGAAAGTTACGTTATTGAAGAAGTACTCTATTCTAATCACTTGAATTTAAACACAACTTGAATCTGGTCATAAAGGTGATCATTAGCTTATGAGCAGAGCAAGCCTTTTTCTTTTGTCACTTCATGCTACAGTGGCTACTGTAATCTGCTTGGTCATGCTGGTGTGTAAATCCAGCATTGTTGTCAACTTATCACTAGAGCATGTTGCTGTAAGTTTATTACTGTGAATTCCATTGAAGAGCCAATATAGGGAGAAATGGTGGCTTGAGTGAAGTCTCAGGAATTCATGATTATTTTGAATGTTCCTTGTTCAGTTGTTGTGTTTTGAGCAAACACACATGAAAATTCGAGAACATTCCTCCTGATGTGCTTGGCAGCGCATGTGAAATTCAGAATGATTCACTACAGTTTACTTTGTAAGCTCATCAAAGATTCTGGAACAATAGTGTAACGTGCTGGGAACATGTGGGGGCCGACAAATAAATAAGATAGAGAGTGATTTGTTGCAAACCGCGTGATTTCACATGCAAGCAACAGCTGCCATCTTTAAAAAGGTTATGTACATTGACTTTAATTATTTCTCTAAAACTCTTCTTTCATTCCTATGATGATATCCATGAACTTAATTAAATATTTATGTTAAATGACTGATAATGCCTATGCTAGGATAATCTGAATGATTGTCCAGCATTAATTGAAACATCTTTGATTATATTCATATGTTGTTTATTTGACTGTTGATTTAATAAATTTATTGACCTTCTTTCACATGTTGATAACCATCTGTTGGAAAGACAATGGGTTTTTGAATAAACATTAGGACTTCAAGCTTTACCATTCATTTAGATTTTTAAAAAAATAATCGTCAAACTGTTCATGGTCAGAACAAATTCAGCTAAGGGTAGTAGAGATCAGCTGACTGAACTAATATTTATCTTTTGGTTAAGAAAATGAGCAATAATACTGAGCTCCATTGCTATAATGATAAGGAATACAGGTATAAAGAGATGCAACATCTGTACAGATGCTGTATGTGCAAGGTCCTCCATGATATTAAGTATGTAAATCAAATGCAACATTTGGACATTGGTTAATGGTTATACAGAAAAGAGATGAGAAAAAAGAGAAACTTTGAAAGCAGTGAGACTAGTGTAAACAATGATCCAATGCATTTGTAAATTATATTATTTTTATATATCTTGCAATTGTGACTAATTACACACTATTTAAGTGGCATTAAGCAAGAAAAAAAGTTCAACCAGTGGCAAATGTAATCTTTTGATAATTTATGATAAATGATATATATCAATATGTTACTTTTAGTTTCATTTTGATGATGAAATTGTTGATGTCAAAATCACAATTCGAATGAGTGGATGTGTAGAGCAATTAATGAAGTGACCTGGCTAAAATAAATGTATTTAATAATTTTAACAAACACAAGAAAGTATTTTTCTTAAAATTAATTCTTAATCCTCTTTGTTCAGTTCACACTGTTCTTATTTATGAGTTGTATTACAATTTACATGTACAGTTAATTACATTCCTTATCAATTTATTTCAATTAAAATGAAAGTATTCACTTAAACTAAATGTATCAAATATGTGATATCTGGATTTTTGATAATAATTAATATTATTGTGAAAAAAGGTCTAATACTGAAACTAGTAAAAGCTAATGGTTGAAAATTATGCATGGACCAAAAGAAGGTCGATTATTCTGAATTCATTAATCACAATTGTGTCAAGCATTTTATTTGTGATTTCAGCAGTTGTAATTTAACCAAAAGAATAGCTACGATTGAATATTTGTAGTCTTCTTCAACTAGTTAAAGACAGAATTTTGTTTTTGTGCATCTAATGATCTATTACAAAAGTATTACTAGTACAAGTACTGAAGTACAAGTAGTAGTATTACTCATCTAATGATCTATCTACCACTTTACCATTCAACACTCTGAAATAATGTTTAATTATTGTATATACAAATTCTTTCTACACGCACTTTATCTTGTAGTTTGAATTAAAAGTCAGTCAAATGTCAGAGTCACTTTATAGAGTCACAGTTTAATTATTAAAAATATTAGTGAAACTAAATCAAATGTCAGGTTATTATTACTATTTTAAATGTTAATTTTCTTTTAAAATACATACCATAATGAAAAAGATCACAATTTAATATGTCTGGCCGCCAAGATATGTTTGTTCCGTCATCAATAAATACTTCTTTGATATTTTGGAAACCATTGATGACGATGATAAGCCGGCCCGCAATCCAAAAACTAAAAACATCGCCATGCTCTCGTCGCAGGCGGCGAAAAAGAGCAAATAAATCGCCTTTCACCATTAGCGAATGTGCAAAACCAGGTAAAACCCAACGTGGACAAGGTGGAAGACCAGAAGGTACACGAATCCAAAGATAAAGCAAAATTATAACAAGCAGGGCGAGTAAAAGAAAACTGCTGTACAGAACAACCCATTCCCAAACACTATCTAATAGACTTTTCGCCGCCATGTTACAAAATTTAAGGGTGAGAACCATGTAGGCCAAATACAACTTTTGAATAGTGTTGCCTCCCCTGATGTATGAACTTTTGTTTTAAAACCGCGTTTTACGACTGGTTGCTAATTTTTGTATAGGTTTGGTGTATGATGGAGACGGGTAGAAGTCTTTCCTTGAATAGTACTGGAAACACTTTTTACAGAATACAATGGATTTATTTTACTTTAGAATCTGCTAAAATATTAGGGGATTTAAAAAGAAAATAATTTCAAGCACGCGGATTCGGCGATAGACATTATAGATAGGGAAGGAACCAAAACAGTTGAAGGGAGAGCACCCTCAATACTGAAGTGGAAGTTTGCTCAGTACAGTAAAAACTAAAAATTAATCACTGGCGCCAAGGAAACTATGCACTCACGATATTCACGCCATTTAGCTTGCGTTTATGACGCACAAGCTGAACTTTATTCTGCAGCTGTACCCGTGAATGGAAAAATTCATGTGTACAAAGGCTGTATCAGAGAGGTGTGATGCGTATAGTGTTGTTTTTCTCGTAATTTATTAACACCTTTTGCTTGCAGAAAAATTGTATTTAAAAATATTCTTCTATGCAAAAGTACAACTTTTACTAGATGCTAATTTATTAATTAATAATTATAACTTAATACATGTACTTTTTGTTTACTTAATACGAAGTGAGTGTTGGTTGGTTCAAATTTTTACTGAGGTCCATAAAAGGAGTACTTGGCGTAGAGCATTGAGTGAACTTTATTTGGGATCAGCTAGCTTCACACATAGCCATGCAACAAAATCTCGAAATAGCCATAAAATGTCGTCCCATATCTCCAGACTTCATACGACCAATCATTAAAAAAAAAACCTTTTAGTTATATCTTCCTTTTTCTACAACAGTGGTTTCCAACGTTGGAACTCGTGCGGAACCCTTGATGCTTACCAAGTGGAACCCAATCAAAAAATGAATATTTCTCTTAGTCTAACATTGATATTTTTGTTGCAATGCCAATGAATAGTTTGGCCAATAACATTTTCATTATAAAACTATCACTATAAAAGAATTACTAATATTTAATGGGACAGTTGATACTGAAAAGCGTTACTTATTTATTCAAAATCGGGTTTGATGTCTCACAACTGAAACGTGTATCATGTTCTGCGTTGAGACGACTTCGATACTTTGTCTTATTTGCAACGTACACTGAAAATGTGGTCTCGCAGAGATACGTGCTCACAAATAGTACAAAAACTTTTGAAGCCGAGGAAACCTGAAAAAGCTCTCGCAGAACCCCTAAGGTTCCATGGAGCACAGCTTGGGAACCTCTGTTCTACAACACTATTTGAATATCATAATCAAAATTGTGCCTATCTTGAGTGATATGTCATCTCTTTCAACACTGCTTTAAAAAAAAAATATTTGTAAAATCTCTTTTGAAAAAGCATCCCTTTGAGCACAACAGCCAGACATCTATTGTCTTGTATCTAACTTTTCATTCATGCTTCATTCATGCTCAGTGTTAGAAAAGATTATTCTCTCTCACAAAAATTTCATTTAAATTTAATATTCCTTTCAATAATTTTTAATTTGACACCCCTGTCGGAACTTAAATCAAAATTTTTCTAACAACCTCTAGTGATGGCAAGTCTTTAGCTGTTAGACTCACTGATTGTTTATAAATATCAATTTATATGTTTTATAATATTTTTGAAACATTCTAGCATGGTTTTTTTTCCTTAATGTGTCTAGTTCAGTAGTTGAATTTTATTTTTTCTCATCATTTCAGTTTTATGCAGTTATATGCAAAGTTCTTAAAAATTCTGCTGTATTAACTCATCATCATTAATTAACTCATTTATTGACAGCCTTCAATCTTTTTTCTGTCTGTCGTATATTTTAGCTTCAATGGTATTGGTATACTTTATTATTTAATTTGACAAACCCTTTTCCCAGATTGTGTCTGTAAATGGCAATCTCTCCAGCCTTTATAATTTTTTAAAATATTTTTCAATGGAAGTTGTGTTCTTATCTTTATAATTATAATAAGTAATACACAGTTTTTTTTTTTTTTTAAAAAAATTATAAATAACTATCTTCACTTGTATCCTATTATTTGATGCAGTTTAAGTTTAGTTTCTGAAATGAAAATGCCTCCACTATCTAGATGCATGCCTGGTGTTAAATCTTGTTGATGTGCAACAAACTGCTTATAAATAATGATGATCTGGTCATGCTTTTCGTCTTGAATAGAATTCCCCAAGGCCAACAGTTATCGTAATTAATTAATACCAATAAGCCCATTGAATTTAGACAATCTGGGTGTTGGTTGGATAATTCTTGCCAAAATAACCTGAACAAGTATAGGGGCAGTATATATACAGATTAAATGAATCATAGCATTCACAGTCTCCTGCATTTAAATCTTTGTTCATGACTCTCTCATGTGACTAATGTAAGTTATTTTCCTCATTTGCTCATTTGCTTAATTATTATTTGTATGTGTACATAAATTATTTTTAGATAGAGTATTCAGAACTGATCACATCATCACACTTTATCACAGACTCCACTGCTGCTTGTTCACATTATTAGAATCAAATAAAAAATTTCCTCTCTTTTCTTATACTTTACTGCTTCTCTCCAGACTATGGGTACCCTGTAAGGTCTCACTCAAATGAAAACAATATATCTCCTGCTTGGAGTTTATACTCATCTGTTATGAAGTCTCAGTTCCAATATAATTAAATCTAATACATTCTTAATAAATTATTCCAGATATCAGAAGTCTTTTGCCAGTTTTGGGTAGTTTTCTTTTGTATACTATAATTAGGATCAGCTGAGTGGACAAAACTTCTTCTCAGACACACATATAGATGATGAATACTTTCAAATTTTTTTCTAAAATCATCTTGTATCTTGGAGATATGTTTTTAAAAATAGCTCTGTCACTTTTTATACATTGTTATTTAATTACCTGAGCTACATGCACATGATTCTTTCAAATCAGGGAAGGTACTTTTAGCTGATGCTGCTGGCACTGGCTTGCATAGTCGCAGACCATGATTGTTTAGTCTGCCAATGGCTGTTGCTCAATTGCATTTTCAAAATGGGGGAGATTATTGGTTTCAGCATATTGTGCAGCTGGAAATATTTCTTGTCATACAGATGTTGTTCTAGCTTGCTTTCCAAACATGAAAAATAATTCACTCTTAGCACATGCATTCATCAGTCTGTCTCTATGAAAGCTGACCACAAGTTGTCTCCCAACTGCTTTCAAATCAAGGCCGCTCATCTCAGTTGCTCACAACGGGAGTTGGGTCTTTGCTTATATATATATATGCGGTTGCAGCTGTTTATATGTGATCACAGACAATCATTTATGTATGCTTATAATCAAGGGAGGTATTTGCAGTTGTATTCACATATCTAAAAAAAATATTTTCATGCTAGACTTTGGTGCAGTGTTCAGTTTATGTAGTTGCAAATTAATCAGTATCTTTTTATATTACATTTTCCTTGTAATAAAAAATATATTATTTCGTACTTTAATTAATAAAATGTTTAAATTTACTAAACATTAAAAAATAAAAGAATAAAATAGATAAAAGAATGATAAGTTTTTAAATGCGTACACTTTTTATTATTTTACTAGAACTTTGCTCTTAAAGTATATATATATATATATATATATGTTAAAAGTAGAAAAAAAGTAAAACTAATATTTTTTTAACCCTGCTCTTAATTTAACAGATCAGATTTGGTAAATTTTGTGTGCAGAATAAAATGGATGGTTTACTTGAAATACATTTTAATTGTAAATGTTATTTGGTTATTTACATGTAAAATATTTACTCATTTTACATCAGAAGCCATTTTTGGGTATAACAGTCATGTTGAAACAATTTCTTTTAGGAGTAGGAGTAAGATTTTTGTTAAATAAGCAGAATCAAGACGACTACACTTTTATATGTACACCAGGATGAGTGGCTTCATTTTACAACATTTATTTAATCTATTAAGACACTCACTTGTATTTTGTACCCAATATGGATTTAAAAAATAATAATACTTTTAATAGTATTTTCTACTTTCATTGTAAAAATATACTATAGTGCAATGTAAATGAGTGTCTCTTCCATAAAATAATAAAATAAAAATGTTTCATATAAAAACATGGCATAAATTTGTATACCAATAGATTATTTTGATAGTATCTTGGGCATTCCTTGTTTCAGGCAATTGTAGCACCACTAGGCGGGCTGGCTGATTTTGAACTACAATATCACAATGGAGGCACTCTACTGTTATGGCTTGCTCAAAAGGATGGAAATGTGTATAGAAAAAATCTTTGTATTAAAAAGTTTGTATGTTTATGAAACCATTGATTAAATGATTAGAGGTTTGACTACTGCATTGTTTGAATTTAGTTAAATCAATAATTTAATATAAATTATTATTCTTGTTTGCTAAATTATTATTATTGTATGAGTGCACAAATTTCCAAAATCCATAAACTTCAACTGAAATTATTCTTAAATATCCAGAACTGATCGCATAATTTCATCTCAACATAACCTCCACTGCGGCTTGTTCACATTGGAATCCAATAAAACATTTCTTGCAAATTAAAAAATTTGAAGATTAATAAATAATTTTTTAACCTTTTTTTAAAGAAAGTATTTTTATACTTGCCTTTTTGAAGCATTTTTAAAGTTCTTCCAAACAATATGCTTTCCTGATAATGTAGATTGCATAATGTTCACTTCCATCATCATCTTCATTTTTATCATTACCTTTTAGAATCTAGAGGTTCAAACTCAAGCCATGTTTTGCAAAACTAAACATGCTGTAATGATTTTATTTTGCTAATTTAGATGAGTAACGTAGTTCACCATGAAGACTGAAAACGACATTTTATGATACCATTGCACCTCTCAACAGTAGCCCTTGTACCACAACAAGATGCATTATATAACATTATTAGCCTGGTGGTAGTGCTATGATAACATTCAACAATTTTATGTCGCCACTGGAGCTTTCGTGGATCATTTCATTAAAAGATGTTCTCAGATCTGTAGTGCTTCAATGGGGCTGGCTCCCCACATGAGTATTTGGGAAGCGCTGGTGGTGGTGTTGGAGTTGAAAGTTGGTTGATGCTGGCGGCTTTTGTCTGGTGCTGGTATTGCTGCTTGCTTGGCATTGGCACGACTGTTGTTTTGTTTTGTGTCGTGCATTTTTGGTTGTTTTTGTTGCTTTGTCTTTGAAAGCGATGCTGTTTGGAGAAAGGTTGCTGTTTTTGCTTGTTTGTTTTAAATAGCATTTATAATGTGTGTTTGTTGTAGGTAGAGAGTGAGGGCTTTGTGAATTTTCTTGGCATTTTTTTTGGGGGGAGGTATGTGGGTAACAGAATATCTGTTGCAAATGGTAGTTGTAGTGTTACGATTTTTTTTTTTTTTTTTACTGAGTTCTTCCCTTTCTTCGGAGTATTGTAAACAGGAGATGAGGAAATGGTCTACTATGTTGTCAGTGTTGCATTATGGGCATGTTTTAGCTTGTTCATGAGTGATTTTGTATTCTGACCAGCATTGGTGGTAGCGTGTACTCTAGTAATACTGACCTAATTTAGGAGGCACATGTCAAAATTTGCGCCTATTAAGAATTTTTAAAACAGATATAGTGCTTATTCTATATTTTTAAAACGTTTATATAATTTCACATTTGATAAATCTCACATCTAAATGACTACATTAATAATAAGGTTTGCTGTTGTCATTTATCAAAATTATTATCATTTTTCAAATTTTTATAAAAATCGTCAGTTTTTATATTGTTATTGGAAAAAGTAATGCCAATTTGGAGATATGTTTTTATACTTTAATTTTTTTCTTGTATTTTTTGTTATAATTTATAATTGTAATAAATAGAGAAATATGTCTGTTGTTTTTATACTTTTATTTTTTGTTATAATTTATAATTGTAATAAATAGAGAAAATATATTACATCTATTATTTTGTTAACATTACATGTATTAGATTATGAATAAATGAATGACCACTGGTATAATTTATTAAATTGTTTCAGGATTTCTGAGATTAAGAAAAATATTGAGTCTAATCAGTCTATCTTCGATGATCTCTTACAAGACCCTAACCCATTTGACTTCCAAGAACCTCTGGACAAGTCTTCAACAGCAGTAACTTTCATTTGTGGAGAAGATAAAATTCTAGCCTCTGAGAAGGAAATAAGAAGCATGTGTTGTAGCAATGATATTTTAGCTTTGGTTTGCTGCAGCTCAGAAAGCAGTGAAAACTTTATTCATTTGTTCTCAATAAAATATCTTTCTTTTCAAAACTGTATACAGACTGGATTTCATCTAAACTTTCCCCCTTTGCTGGATTTTTCCAATGAACAGATGCATTCCAGACATATTCTGCCGAAAATATATTTTGTAACAACTGCTGAGGCTGATAGTACTTTTTCTACACAGATTAAACTGCCACATCATCTTTTTTCAGCACTTTTTGGATTCGAAGCAGCAGTCAAAGGTCAGTGTGTTGTAGTTTGTGGAACTGTAACTGGAGAAGTATATTATCAACCTATCACCTCACAGGCTTCAAATTTTGAAACTCACTGGCACCTGCTCTGCACTGTAAACTGTCCCATAATTGACATTTGCTACCTGAAGGTTAAAAGATCTCTCACTGTGAAAGAAAGTGTGGCAGCTGAACTACACAGGTCATTGGGATTGCCAGAATTTCAAACCTCAGGTGCTTTGCTAGATGCTTTGGTAGTGTGTGGATCTTTTGGTCAGTGCTGTCTGCTTTCTGCTGTCCCAAAAGTTGGTGGAACATATTTTGAATTCACTACAGTCTCTTTGCCTTTTTCTCTGCCAAGCAATATTTCTTATTGTTGCAGTGAGGAAGAGGCTTTATTTATTTCCACTGAGCAGCGTATTCAGAAAAATGTACTGACACTTCTCAGAGATGAAAACTGTGAGCAAGAGAAATATCAAGTGTCTGTTACTTGTCAAGATTTGCACACTGCTCAAGTTAAGGCCATGTGGTTGACCTGTCATAACAAAAATGTCGCTATGGATGCTTCTGGTAAATATAATGTGACGTATATTGTGTAGACTTATTATGTTTGCTTTTGTTTTATTGAATGGGGTATTTTATTTTATTGAAGGGGGTATTTTGTTTTATTGAAGGGGGGTATTTTATTTTATTGAAGGGGGTATTTTGTTTTATTTAAGGGGGTATTTTGTTTCATTGAAGGGGGTATTTTGTTTTATTGAAGGGGGTATTTTATTTTATTGAAGGGGGTATTTTGTTTTATTGAAGGGGTATTTTATTTTATTGAAGGGGGTATTTTGTTTCATTGAAGGGGGTATTTTGTTTCATTGAAGGGGGTATTTTGTTTCATTGAAGGGGGTATTTTGTTTTATTGAAGGGGGTATTTTGTTTGCATTTTATAACTACAGCTATATAATCTGAAAAACAACAAATTTTAAGTAATTTTTTAAAATAAGATACAGCTAAATGTGATATACATATTTTTAAAAATTGCTGCATTGTGAAATAATTTTGAAATAACTTTTTTATTGAAACATTTTGTTGATATCATTCTTTGGTATTTCTTTATCCTTCGAAATTCATTTACTGATATGTTTCATATCTTCACAAGTTCATCACTAGTGTGTCATTGGGCCCTTTAAACTCAGCTCTTTATTACTACTTATTAAATGAATCATCAGTCCACAAAATCATTCCATAGTGCACCAGGATAGTCAAAACTTTGTATTTGCAATGAAATATTTGATACGACAGGTTTCTGCGGTATGCACTTGGGCTCCAAGTTCATCTTAATTGTGTTTTGAAAGATGGGTACAAAAAGTGGAACAATAGCATATTGATGTTTTCTTCCAGCTCTCTCATACCTCCCTTTCAAATGGAACTCATAAAGGTCCTTTAATATGTCTCAAAACAGTTTATTTTATTAGATAGTTTTTAAAATTTGTTTAGACAAGTACTATTAGTACTCAATAAATCTCTTTTAAAATATTACTTTAATAAAGCTGAATTTAAATTGTATATTTTCAGGAACTGATCAAACACTTATATGCATAACCCCAAACGGTGATCTAATAGAATTTCCTGCATTTTTGGAACACAGCAGTGAAGATTGTGTTGAACATCTGCAAACAACTTTGCAAGAACTACTGATTAGTGTTGGTGCCAATAGCAGCCAATCAGAGCAGCTTGGATATGGTCATCAGCGCCTAAATGCATTCCTCCAGCAGTTGAACATAGCTTCTTTGCTTCTCCATTTCCATCAGCCTGTTCAGGTCAGCAGTCTCGGCAACCCTCCAGTAACTTGCCACATCAGCGTCCATTCAGAGGCTGAGTATCATGGCATAGAGCATGTGGTGATAGTAAGAGTGATAAACTGCAGTGACGTCCCTCTGACAAATGATTGGTGCATTCATGTGAAATCCAAAGACATTGAAGATATTTGGGATTCGGAAGAGTGTCTTGCTGCTGCAGCAGAGGAGCCTATAGACTCGTATACTTTTTCTCTCAGTCATGGTCTGAAAGCTGGGCAGAGCATTAGCTTCAGATTACCATTTCAATACAGACAAGGATTCACTGCCATCAGGTTTGATGTTTCTTTGGGTTTTATGTTGCCTCAGTGGTTTCAAACATCAGACACTTTATCCAAGTGCATTTTTGTTCCACTCGATGGGATGCACATAGATATTTTACATTTTCTGCACATCAGAAAGCCAGGCAGTGCTTCATTGGCTGCTGGTAGACATTCTTCAGCATCACCACTTTTGGCTGTAGAAGAAATGGTGATCAGTCTGTCCAGTTCAACCCATTCAAAAATGGTCATGGACAAATCATCTGTAAAAATGTCTTCTCAGAGTTACACAGTTTGTGAAGACGTGCCACTTGCTTTCCGTAAGTCTGAGTTTATATCAGAAAATATTACTGTATTCAAAGAATTTTTTTTTATAAATTTGGGGTTTAGTGATAATAATCAAGACTGTAAAATCATCATGATTTGAATATTTGTAGTGTCAAGAGAGAAAAGGTGTTGAAGTTGCTACAAAAAGACATGCAGACAATTACCACATACTAACTTTGTCCTTGTATTATCTCTGTTCTAAGATGTTGCTGTTCAAACTTTCAAAATTCTTTACCGTTATTCCTGTTTACTGCTAGTTGGAGACAGTCATTTATTTTCACTTGGCTTGTTTTGTTTGTTCAGGAATTCTTGTATTTATAAAGTTGAATGCTTATTATATGTCAGCATGTCACTTCATGTTGTGAAAAGCCTTTGATATAATAAATAATACTTTTTTAAAAAGAGAGAAGAAAGAAATGACTTAAAATGTTTGAAGTCTTTTGTGATTTTGGGGGCAGGGGTGGGGAAAGTTGTATGCAATAAAGTGTATCGTTGTAAGTGTAAACTGAAATATAAATATGTGTGGTTGTTAGTTTACATGAGGTTGAGGTCTAGAAAATGACTTTATTTTTAATTAAAAAAATGACTCACAAATTTCCCATGAGAAATCAAGACAACAGTAGGAATGGAGGGAAACACTGCCTCGAAGCACAAATATCTAATTCTTCCACTATTTTATTTTTCACTTAATAGTATTTATTTTTCGCAGTATTAAAGACAGTGTTGTTCATTACAATGATTTTAATAATGAAATGTTAAATATAATGGTAAGAGTAAAATTTATACACTTTTGCATATGTGCATGTCATCTGATTATTTATATTATTGTTATAGTAAGATAATATGTTTTGTTTTGGGAAAGTTTACAAATATAACATTAGATTATTTGTATTGTTTTAAAATCAGTAAAGGACACAATGATTCATGAATAAGCATTGTTGTTTGAAGAAAAACAATAGTAAATGTACTTATATTAGTATTGTTACCATAGCTGAAATGAAACACAATTATTTGTTTCATTTCTCTTGGCAGTAAATCTTTCCATTTTCCCTTTTCATTTTGCAAGTTTTAGACATATTTTAAATACATTTGACTGGCTTTTGGATTATAAATTATACTCATGGTTAATGTTATTAATCACATATCTTTTGAAACCAAAAAAAAGCATTATTAAAAGAAAAGGATTGTGATTGTATAGTTACACATATCTATTTCTGTATATTTGGTTGTATGTCTTTATGTGTAGATTTCAGCATTATTTCCCTTTGTAGATTTGGACTGTTGATATATTTAGAGTTGAGCATTAAGTCTATATGTAGGTTTGGACATTTTGTCTTTGTATGTGGATTTGGATATTTATGTCTGTATGTAAATTTGGACATTATGTTTTTGTGTAGGTTTTGACATTATGTCTGCAGGTAGATACGAATATTATGTCTACAAGTAAATTTGAACAGTGTGTTTGTATGTAGTTTTGGACATTGTGTTTGTATGTGAATTTGGACATTATGTCTATATATAGATTTGGAGAACCAAACTCATTCACCACTAGATACACTTTGCAAGATCCTGTCGCCTTCTCAGATAGATACATCCTCCCTTTCACATCCATCATGCAGTCTGGAAGACCCATATGGATCAGTCTTGTCACTTTCTGTGGAGGAATCAAAAAACTGCAGAAAGACTTTAGGTTCAGATGCCTCCAAGTTGTTTGTAAGGTCTCTGGCAGTAATCCTTAAGTCTACTGATGCAAGTTTGCTGGCTCGATGCAGGCTGTCTATCAGTCGAAGGTTGAAGGTAGGTATGATTTATCGTAGAATAGTTTTTGTGTTTGCTTTAATTAGCAAAATTAGGCTCTTGTGTAAAAATTTTGATAAAGAAAACATTGATTTAGCTGTAACAGATTCTTTCTTATTTTAAACACATTTCAGTGGAATATTAATTTTGACTAGATTTTTTAAATGGAAAATTCCTTTACCAAAAACTTTATAGAAAATTTAATCTTGATGCTTGAAAACACTCTTTTAGAACAAGAACTATTTTGTGGGTGAAGAAAAAGAAACAAAATTCTTTAAATTGGTTCACATTCAAGAATATATGTATTGGTTTCTTTTCAGATTTCCAGAAATTTAGACAAACAGATGACAACAGTTGGTGATCTCCAAAAATTGATTAATGCAACTGAGGTAAGAATTTATTTTGGTAGCATCTTGATACATATGTATCAGCCTTATATTTATAAACGTTTGGATAATACAAAGTGATATTTATATCATTCACTTCATTGTAGTATATTGACATCATTCACTTCATTGTAGTATATTGACATCATTCACTTCATTGTAGTATATTGACATCATTCAATTCATTGTAGTATATTGACATCATTCAATTCATTGTAGTATATTGACATCATTCACTTCATTGTAGTATATTGACATCATTCACTTCATTGTAGTATATTGACATCATTCAATTCATTGTAGTATATTGACATCATTCACTTCATTGTAGTATATTGACATCATTCAATTCATTGTAGTATATTGACATCATTCACTTCATTGTAGTATATTGACATCATTCACTTCATTGTAGTATATTGACATCATTCAATTCATTGTAGTATATTGACATCATTCACTTCATTGTAGTATATTGACATCATTCAATTCATTGTAGTATATTGACATCATTCAATTCATTGTAGTATATTGACATCATTCACTTCATTGTAGTATATTGACATCATTCAATTCATTGCATTCGTTCTTCACCAGAGCTTTATTTGGATACATTACATTGTATCATAAATATTTTTTCTCAAGAATATGCTAATAATTTGCAGTATCGAAGATATTGTTTTGGTTTTCAAAACAGTATCCCACTCCCATTTCACTTCTCATTTTGTCCCTGCAACTCTGAGTGCATATAGTATATCTTTTTCGTTACACTTAAAGAAACATTAATTAGATTTGTAAATATTTTTTGTATAAATTGTTTTAATATCTCTTGCCAGTGACTTTTTGAAAATTTGAATGGTTATTAATGAACAAAGAGGATGTTATGAGAGAGTAAGAGACTGGAGACTGAACTAGTAAAGGGGTTGCATACTGTCTTCTCTTTCATCTACATCCTATTCTCAAGAATAGACTACAAGCCAGTAGGATCTAAATTGTGCACTGTCTGTTGCAAATTAAGGGTTGAATACATGATATGTGCTCAGATATGCGTGGGATAGTGGAGGAAATGCAGATGTGCTCAAAATTAATAATGGTTTCTCTTGGTACATTTATGGATCCTTGTAAGTGAGGGAAGATTTTACATGTTCTTTAATAATTTGTCTATATGTGGAGAAATGGGTAACAAGATTCTGAACAGTGCTGTGGTGTAAGCTGTTGTTTGTTGTGTTTGCAAGTAAAACTGGTGAAATCTGCTTAATTCAAAGTTCCAAAATTTCCTTACCATGGCATATTGTTAGTAAAAGTAGTACACTTAATTTAAACACACAAAAAATGTAATTGAGCTTTAATTAGAAAATGTACCATGATTATGACATTCTTTAGTGGGTCATAATCATGGTACATTTTCTAATTAAAGCTCAATTACAAGACCACATCCCTCCCTCTGCAGTTGAAATATCCAGGGAAAGATAATATAATCATCATTGCGCTTGTCAGCCAATGAAAAGAATAAGTACTCATTTAATAATACCTATGGACCCCCATTTTTTTTCTTTAATTTTTAAAACATTCAATTAATTCACATTTCTAGTTAAGTTGAACAATTTTTCTGTTCCCTCAAATCCTGAGCAGGTTTCAATGTAGCTACTTAGCATTTCATTTTTGGTATAGTATTCATTTGTATTACTATCAGAATAATTAGGGTATTTATTTACCAAAATAATTCAATCATATTTTGCATTGTTCCTTAGATTTTTCTGAAAATCATGACAATATTCACTTCTATCTATTAATTTCTTAAAGTATAGGTAATATTATTGAAACAAAATAAAATCTTGTTTCTAATTACTACATTAATTTTAGAAGTTGATAGGTTGAAATTTTGAAGATGTCTATTAAACCATTTTTCACAGTCCCTTGAACTTTTATATTTCAATAATTTCAGTAGTGTGTGTGTGTGTGTGTTTCTCTTGTTACTATGTAAAGAAATAAAACCTTAATTACTATCATGGTATTTCCCATTAAAAATAATATCTAGCATTGTTTTAAAACAAAGTGCATATCACTTTACTTATTTCGGTGACATTTCTTACAAAACAGGTGATTGAAAAGCAAGTGTATGCAGTTCAAGAAAAGTTTGGACAATCTAAACTCTCAGATGCTGATGCAGTGACTTCGTTGTGTTGCCTTTATGAAAGTATAAGGAATTTATCACTCTGATGGACTTTAAACTGTTTGAGCATAAACACTTATGTTTAGTAAATTGTGACATCTTTGTATTGCTTTTATGAAGGCATGTGAGGAATTTATCATTCTGACTCAAAACTTTAAGCTACTGGAGCATAAACACTCATGAAGTAACCCATTGCTTAATCAACAGATGTTGAAAGAGTGTGGGTGTTAAGATGAAGAAAATCAGCTAGTTCTAAGATGGAATTAGTCAATTATTTATCTAAGTAAAATTAATAAATGATTTTATATACATGTATATAGAGAGGTGTGTATATCTCACTATCTATATTTTTTGAACATGTTTGTCAGTTACAAAACCTAAGAATTCTCATATTAAGCTGAGCATATATTTCATTGGATTCATTTTGATGACAGGAAACTTTTAGACTTATGCTCTGATGCCTGTACTGGGATTTTAGGCTCTCCAACCTCCCAAATAACAAATTTTTAACTCAAGAAAGACAACTCAAGAAGAACGTATTTCATTTTCAGCAGTTGTATTTCCTTATTCAAAAAAAAAAAAGCATGTGTGGTATAAGAGCCGGGTGATTGTTTCATGACAAAAGAACAGAACACTGATACACTGGAATAAAATGAACATTTATATAGGTGAAGTAAATGAACATAAAGATGGAATAAATAAAAATTTTAAAAAATGGAATCAACATTGAAAGGATGGAATGAATAAACATAACAATAAAATAAAAATTATTTTATAAGTGGAATAAATACATATGAAAAGGGTGGAAGAAATAAACATTTGTTAAGATGAACTAAATTTTAAAGGGTAGATAAATAAACAATGGAATAAAGAAATCTTCATAAGATTGTAAAGAGGATGAGTGTGCTTTTGATGAAATAAAATGTAAAGAATAAGTAAATAACAGTGATAAGGTGGAATTAAACATTTGATAAATGGAATGATTTTTTTGTTTAGAGGGAACAAATGAAACATTTGATAAGATAATATGAATAAACATTTGATCAGATATAACAAATAAACATTTGAAAGATCAATAAATATTTATCTATAATGAATAACATTTGATAAGATATAAATAAACATTTGAAAGATCAATAAATATTTGATCTATAATGAATAACATTTGATAAGATACTATGAATAAACATTTGATAAAGTGGAATAAAATAGGCATTGTAAAGATTAAATAAGTATTGAGTGAAGGTGGAATAAATGAACTTTGAATTGAATAAATATTATAAAGAATAAATATCAATAAAGATGGAATAAAAAAAAACATTTGTTTATAAAAGAAATGGAACAAATAAATACCTGTACAGATGAAATAATCATTAGAGTAAAGACATCTTGTCCCAGCGACCTCTACTGTCTTTCAGTCACTCACTTACTTCCAACATAACTCAAATAGTGCTCAAAAAGATGGCCAGGATCAAAGGAAGACTAAAATCAGTCCTTTCTACTAGCGGTTTCTTCTGGTATTTCAAACAAACTACGTTCTCCCAAAAAAACTATTTGTTTCTCTCATATTGAAAACAAATTCTCAACTCAACTGTTTCTTCCTCAAAGGCAAATTCTCAACTCTAACTGTAAATTAAATTGTGAACTGTCTCTTTCTTAAAGGTAAGATTTCAACTCTTTCTTTTCTCAAAGCAAATTTTGAACTCTCTTTCTTAAAGTAAAATAAAAACTCTTTCTTTTCTCAAAGCAAATTCTGAACTGTTTATTTCTCAATCACATTTTACCCCTGCTTCAAATTCTTAATCTTTTCACTTGTTGTTCGAGGGTTACATGAAAAAATCTGCAAGCTGGCAATACTGCCATGCTATATAACTCCTGTCATGCAGAGCACGTGATTCTAAAAAAAAAAAAAGTCCCTTTGTTAACGTTATCTCCTGCACTTACCTGTACCTCAGTGCACTTTAAGTTTTACTATGCTAAATCTCAAAATAATGCATACAATCACCAAATAAACAATACTCTCAGTAAAAGAACATTGTCACACTGAACCCATACAAAGATTTGAAAGTGTTTACAATTAATACGATCAGAAAGCATTTCATCTGATTTATATAAAAGGTCATAACTCCAAATCATCATTTAGACTCAACTCTCATCATTAATTACCTTGCTCAAAATATCACAATGGCAAAACGAGTGTGGACGAAGAAACTGCACACACGCACCAACTAACAATATGAATCTTTGCTTTATATGTATAATTAACAAAAATAGATTTATTAATAACTGTTACAATGTAGTATCTAAATTACGAACAGCTATGAAGAAATGTAGTGGGTGTTATTTAGTCGTGATTTCAGACTAGCATTTGTTTTCAAACATTAATGAAAATTACTCGCAGGTTGGACGGCTTTTGGCTGGACAATCGAAGTAAAAGAAAAAAAAAATACTTCCAGCGAGTCCACCTCCCCTAGTCCTCGTGATATACACTATCACGAAATACCAAACATACACTATTACAAAATACCAAACATACACTATTACAAAACACCAAACATACAGCATTACAAAACACCAAAAATTCACCATTACAAAACACCAAACACACACTATTACAAAACACAAAACATACAGCATTACAAAACACAAAACATACACTATTACAAAACTCCTAACAAGCACTATTTCAAAACACCCAACATACACCATTACAAAACACCAAACATACAGCATTACAAAACACCAACCATTCACCATTACAAAACACCAAACATATACCATTACAAAACACAAAACATACACCATTACAAAACTCCTAGTAAGCACAATTACAATACACCAAATGTGCACTCTTTAAAGCAAGAAAATCATTCGAAATATTAATTTAATTTCAAAGCAGCTATCGAAAAATTATTGTTATACAGCCTTAATTGAATATGTTACCGGCAATGTGTGAAAACCAGGCATTGTATAGAATGCCTAGGCAATGTATACAATCTGTGAAATATGTATTTTGTTACATAATTTGCCTAGGTATTGTATAAAATGCCTTGTCATTATAAGGAATGGCACATACTATTTAGGCAATGTGTGGAATGCGCACATTGGAAAGGCCTTTAATAAGAAAATGTTCCTGGTGGAAGAATTACTTGTTGCAACAAGGAAGGTTAGAATGGCATTTTGAATTACACTTGACTTTCATTTTTACCCAGTGGCATTGCAAATTTCAGCACTTAGTCTTGCACATACACCTCACAAATTCTTGGCCGCTTCCTGTGGATTGAGCGGTAGCAGCAGATCGAAGAGGTGTTTCGTTGTCAGGAACGTCTTCAGCTTTGAGTAAGCCCTCTGGACAAACAGTGAATCGTGATCTTGCATAGAGTTGCTTCGAAATTCCTTTTGCCGTTCCAAGTCGGTAAAAGTTCCAAGTCGGTAAAAGCCATCTTCTGTCACGTTCATAACAATTGCCAACAAGTTGCGTGAGTCACCACACACCTTGTCCACGTCAGGGATAGGAACTCGAACAGTGTCCCCCAAAGATGCAGGAGGGAATTTCTTGTCAGAGTCCAATTTCATTTTTTTGGCCTGTACTTCCAGATTCGGTTTCGATTGTCTCTTACCTTCGACAGCATTCTGAATATTGAAGCAAACAATGCACAAAATGTTAGCCCCATAATCTTCCATTTCCTCACCTCCATCATCTTTACTAGCATGCCCACAGATAGCATGAATGTTTCGGCCACAATTTTTGCATGTAGGGGCAACGCTGCTTTCCTTTAAGCAGACGCAACACGTGGCAGAGATAGAGGACTGTTCACTTTCCATGACTTCACCGCCACTTTGGTTTGCTTCATCGTGGATTGCATTCTCATCCGTATTTTGTGCAATAGCCTCCGCCTCTTCCATCGGATGGTCTGTTTCTTCCAGCTGTGTGGGTTTGTACACTTTCTATTATTTTCTCCAGTTCTTCTTCTGTCTGTACATCTTGTAAGACATCTTGGGGTATGGAAGAGGTTGTGAGACCCACTTTAGCTTCGCAGCCAAAGAGAGCTTCGTACGGTGTTTTTTTGAATCCCAGAATGAAAGGCCCTGTTTTTCATAAGTTGAACGAACCATATTCACTCGCTCCAGCGGTCAGTGTTATTATCTTGCATCCAAGCACACAGCATATTTTTGACATCTTGGTTAGCTCGTTCGACACTCCCAGGGCTTTGTGAGTGAGGCGTCTTCCCGTGGACATTCTTCAAAGTTGCCAGTGTTCCTTCAGGTCGCTCACCACTTCGTTTGCAAATTCCCTACCGTTGTCGGACTGTAAAATGGATGGTGCTCCAAGCAACGTAAATATGTCAATCAACTTGTAAGCTACTTCTTCCGCTCTCTTTGATCTCAGGGACCTGAGAACCACAAACTTGGTTAGACGATCTTGGTACACCATTACAAACTTGGTTAGACGATCTTGGTACACCATTACAAACTTGGTTAGACGATCTTGGTACACCATTACAAACTTGGTTAGACGATCTTGGTACACCATTACAAACTTGGTTAGACGATCTTGGTAGGGGAACCTGGGGTAAAATGAGATAGTGGGGTAAAACGAGAAACACGAATTATTGAAACACAGAGAGAGAAAGCTCTTCAGCAAGGAGTCTAATAAAGAGATCACGTGGTACTGCCTTGCCGGCAATGTCCGATTTGTTTGTTTGAGCTGCGTGCATCGGCGAGAGGTAAATATTTCAATTTTATCTTTTTTGATCTATTTTTATGGTTATGCTGCAATCGTGTTCATTAGGAAAAAAGGTACAGATTTGTCAGACAAGAATTAACATTCTGAGAGATATTTATATGGGCAACGGTAATATATTTATCAGTTTGACCTACTTAAGCATGGCAGTGTGTGGTTTGGAGGCTTTGTGAAAAAGCATAAGTGGGGTAAAACGGGACAAAACAATGGGGCAAAATGAGACGCTGTCTCGTTTTACCCCTAATGGTCACAAGGTCATTAAATGTGTATGATTGCATGTTTTTTAAATGAAAAAAAATTATCAGAATTATTTCTTATAAAATATTCTCTTTTTTTCAGCCCTTGGATCAATTGCAACTGTCTTTACAAAAGAGGAAGAAGAGGAGCTTGTCAGCTATGTCCAGCAGATGGAGAAAATGCTCTTTGGTCTTTCTTCATACGAACTTCGTAAACTTGCCTATGAGCTTGCAGAAAGAAACGGAAAGACCAACAAGTTCAATGATGAAAAAGGAGTCGCTGGCTACGACTGGTACAGGGGGTTTATGGCCCGGCATTCAGACAAGCTGTCACTTCGAAAACCTGAAGCAACTTCAGCAGCTCGAGCCATGGGCTTCAATAGTTGCAGTCACATCTTTCTTTGACCTACTTGAGGATGTGGTGGATAAATACAAGCTGAGTGGAGACAGGATCTGGAATTGTGATGAAATAGGTGTTTCCACAGTTCCAAAGTCTCTCTCAAAAGTTGTGGCAACCAAAGGGAAGAGGCAGATAGGTTCGGTCACTTCTGCAGAGAGGGGGGCAGCTTGTAACTTCGGTAATATGCTGCTCTGCTGCAGGACAATACATGCCACCAATGCTTATATTCCCTCGAGTACGCATGAAACCTGAATTGATGGATGGTGCACCACCTGGAGCATGGGCTGAGTGCCACCCAAGTGGATGGATTCAAACAGAACTCTTCATCAAATATATAAGATAGTTCATACAGTTCACCAGAGCATCAAAGGAGAAGCCTGTGCTTCTGATTCTAGATGGCCATGCAGCACACACGAAAAGCGTGGAACTGATTGACATTGCAAGAGAACATGGAGTCATTCTTTTGTGCCTTCCAACACACTGCACGCATCGACTGCAGCCGTTGGATTTAGCTTTCATGAAGCCACTCAGCACATTTTATGACCACCAGGTTCGGATTTGGTTACGCAATCACCCAGGGCTTGTGGTGACCCAGTTTCAGATCTCAAACCTCTTCGGGAGAGCATACCTACAGGCAGCAACGATGTTAAATGCAATCAATGGCTTCAAAGCTTCAGGAATATGGCCCTTGGACAGAAGCGTTTTTTCCGAAGCGGACTTCATTGCAGCTGAGGCAACTGATATTCCTGTTGCTGCTGCTGACCTCAACCTCCAGACCACCACATCAGCTTCCAGCCATCCTACTGCCTCAACCTCCAGCTATTCCACCACCTCAGCATCTAGGCCTCCCACTGCTTCAACCTCCAGCACTTCTGCTGCCTGTACCTCCAGGCCTGCTGCCTCAGCCTCTAGCTATTCCACCACCTCAGCATATAGGCCTCCCATCGCCTCAAAATCCAGCACTACTGCTGCCTCTACTTCCAGGTCTCCTGCTGCCTCAACCTCCAGCTATCCCACCACCTCAGTTTCCAGCCATCTCATTGCTTCAGCGTCAAGGCCTCCTACTTCCTCAACCTCCAGGCCTTCCCCTACCTCTACCTCCAGGTTTCCTACTGCCTCAGCCTCCACATCCAAGCCTCCTGCCGCCTCTACATCCAGGCCTCTCATTTCTTCAACCTCCACAGATTCACGCTGTCCCACTGCCTCAACTTTCATCAATGCTACCACCTCAGTTTCCACCCCAACCACTTCACCACAAAAACAAGACGAAACAGCATTTGGCATTTCCCCACAAGCCATCATACCCTTTCCTAAAGCAAACATTACTAAACGCGTGTCACGGCAAAGAGGAAAGACTGCTATTCTCACATCTTCTCCATATAAAAAGTCTCTTTTGGAGAAAAAGGAGAAAATAATATCAACAAAAACTCTAACCAAGGGTAAGGGTAAAGGTGTCAGCTCATCTGGAAAGCCCATTTCTTCATCCCAGAGCCAGTGCCAGGAACAGGATGCACAGTGCCTGTACTGTGATGAACTGTACTCCGAGAGTGCAGAAAGCTGGGTAGCCTGTCAAGGTGACTGCAACAGGTGGGCACACTACAGCTGTGCAGGTCTTGACGAAAGAAACAAGGCCCCAGTTTTCATCTGTGAACTCTGCGATGACTAACTTTTGTTTTATGCTACCTCCAGTGTATGTCTCGTTTTACCCCAGCTTATGTCTCGTTTTACCCCAGGCATGGGGCAAAATGGGACAATATGATTACCTCAATAAATCGTTAGTGTTTCTTTTGCAACAAATAAATTTCATCTTTCTTTTGTTGTGTCATTGTTGTCCATCCCTTGATTGTTTAGTACACAGAATTTCATTTACATGTAAATGTTATCTTTGATACAGCAGGTCTTTTTTCCTTAAGTATCTCGTTTTACCCCAGGTTCCCCTACACCATTACAAACTTGGTTAGACGATCTTGGTACACCATTACAAACTTGTATTCTCTGTCAGGATGGGACTGAAAATCGATTAGATCCACCTGACAACGGGAATTAAATTCAGAAAAAAAACAACATAGGCTTCACCACAAGGCCTTTTTTGACACCTTTTTGTTTTTTCTGGCATGGCTCACAAATATACAGTTCAATATCATGACTAGTAATGTTCTTGTACTTGGGTGAAATTGCTTTCAACATTCTGTCCCGTCCTCCATGGCCAATGGCCAAACGAGCGTCATAAAGTACGTCAAATAACTCTGAGTCGCTGACGTAAACTGGATAGCACAATGACGCCATTTTTAACAGGATAAATCAACTTGCTCTTGTTCTCTACCACCATAGCATCGTAGCGTTTCAGAACCCAATAGTCCCGCGGTTCCTTCATAGTAGTCGTTTTGACCTTTTTTACATCGTTCACTAACTCTTCGTAAGTGGCTTCCGTTAAAACAGTTTTTAGCAGCGTTGGCTCGCTCCTGAGATATTTCTTTGTAGAACCGTTCTCACATGTTAGCAAGTCGTGACTCTTGCCCGGACTCTACACTCTCTTCTGCCATCTTTACCCTGCACAATACGGAGCAGTCTCTGTGGCGACGGCACACCAAGACTCAGTCCTAGGCGCCACTACACTCTGCCGGGTCACCTTTTGGCATTCTATAGAATGCCTAGGAAATGTATGAAAGTCCTAGGAGCCACTACACTCTGCCGGGTCGCCTTTCCGCAATCTATAGAATGCCTAGGAAATGTATGAAATGTGAATTATTTCATACTTTGACGTCCCGTTTTTTGTCATTGTATACATTGCCTAGGCATTTTATAGAATGCCGGTTTTCACACATTGCCGCTAACATATACATTGAGGAAGAAAACAGTCCCCACACTCCTACCTGGAGTTTACGTGTACAGCTTAATTTATGAGAGAAAAAGAAAGCAACAAACAGCTTAACCTAATTGGCACCTAATATACAACATTTCAATTCTTAATTTCACTTATAATTATATACTTTAAAATTTATTTCAAATAAAATACTCTCTAATAAAATGCCTCTCCTGATAGATTAAACAAACTAAAAAATACAATGCAAAACTAATGTTACGAGAACGAATTACACACAAAGGCAGCCATACTACAAAATTGTACACATTTTTATTTCATCCCAGTTTCTTTGTGTGCAAGTTGTTTGTCCTGATAGTCGTAAATTATGAAGAGGAGTGTGTCTTCTTAACTTCTTAAGTATAATGTGCCCATATGACCTCAGTCTTTAACAGCTGAGTAGATTTGTCGAATCAGAACATGGATAATTTTTTTTTTTTTTTTAAACACAGGAGTAGGATAAGTCCACAGGGGCACTTTTAATTTCTTTCTGAATGAATAAAATATTTTACCTCACTGTAGTTAGCATTAATATCAACCATATTATTATTATTCTCTCCGAGGTTGAATAATTACTTAGAGGGAGCGCTTCCATCCTAGGCCTATTTCACACTAGGGAGGGGTGTGTGTGGGGAGGAGGTAGGGTGGTTGAGCATGGTAACTAAGTTGACTTGGTTCAATTTTTTTTCTTATACATCCTGTTCCTGAGTAGGGTTGGTCTTGCTTGTTTGTTTTTTTTTTTTCATGGGATCGTGCGGTAACTGTTGCAAAGGAAGTAAGGGTGGGCGGAGGAGTATTACAGAGTTCAGACTAATGCCACACCGGATCTGTACCTATGTGGGTACACACGCCCGGGATGTTCAACCCCCTATCCTTTTCACAGGTGTTTCTCCTGTCTCTGGTTGTTTTTCTAGGGCTAAATATAGAGCCTCAAGCATAAAAAATAACTTGAGGTTTGTAAAGTGACAAATATTTCCACCACTTTCTTTATTTGTCACTTGTTTCCAAATACTTTTACTTAATGATATATTCTTGTGATAAAATACTTTTACTTAATGATGTATTCTTGTGATAAAATACTTTTACTTAATGATATATTCTTGTGATAAAATACTTTTACTTAATGATGTATTCTTGTGATAAAATACTTTTACTTAATGATGTATTCTTGTGATAAAATACTTTTACTTAATGATGTATTCTTGTGATAAAATACTTTTACTTAATGATGTATTCTTGTGATAAAATACTTTTACTTAATGATGTATTCTTGTGATAAAATACTTTTACTTAATGATGTATTCTTGTGATAAAATACTTTTACTTAATGATGTATTCTTGTGATAAAATACTTTTACTTAATGATGTATTCTTGTGATAAAATACTTTTACTTAATGATGTATTCTTGTGATAAAATACTTTTACTTAATGATGTATTCTTGTGATAAAATACTTTTACTTAATGATGTATTCTTGTGATAAAATACTTTTACTTAATGATATATTCTTGTGATAAAATACTTTTACTTAATGATATATTCTTGTGATAAAATACTTTTACTTAATGATATATTCTTGTGATAAAATACTTTTACTTAATGATATATTCTTGTGATAAAATACTTTTACTTAATCATTGTTACTCATCCTTGTCTTGATCTCAATTTTTACCATACATCGATTCACTCACTCACTGACACATACACTTATTTCTATATTAGTATATATCTTTACCTTGAACGGTCACTCAATGACAAATTCTCATTCATCATTTACTAGATTGTTTCTTAAAACCCGAATTATAATAAAATAATGAAAAGTACTGGTCAGCTACAGACAGTAACACAGAGACAAAAATCCGCCAGCATTAAAAGTTGTCGTTCTTTATTTTGGATTGGTGCTTTGTAAAATTAATTTAAAATATCGCCGATTAATTAAAATATTTTCTAAAAAAATAAGTCTCATCATGAATCATCATTTAATCATTTGCAGCCAGTATTTTTTGTATAGGACTGCTTTTAATATAAGCAGTTTGTCCTAACAAATCATCACCCTCTTGCAACCGTACTTTAAATGGCCGATGTTTAGCTAACCTCGTTAATGATCAAAATAAAACTTTCTAACAAATCGTAACTTAAAAATAATAAATAATCGTTTTACAGTAGCAATATTTAGATGAAATTTAATAGTTTTTGTTAAAATTTACGCAAAATGTTGTCTGGTTGAACCATTTTAATACACGTGTGGTCCAAGATGGCGATCTCTCGTCAACTTCGGCATGGGCGCGAATAAAACTATTAGGGTTACCCGCGTTCATTGCCATTCGCACTTCCGTTATAGACACCTCCGTTTCGTGTTATATACCATTTTAAAGGGCAAAAGATGACCTTTTCAACAGTATAAAGTAGGCGAACAGATGAGAATGGGTTTCGAAGTTATAATGCGTCAAACATAACACATAATTTGGATTATCATTTTCTACAGTAAAAATTTTAAAAAATTAAATCAACCGATGCTTATGTTAAAGGTCATTATCTTAGCTTTCCATTGATATAAGATTTATTTTTATTGGTTGAATCGTAAAAGAGCGACAGCGCGTTAAGTGAGCATACCCAAAAACGATGTCGGCGGTAAGCCATTTTCAAATCTCGCCACGGGTACTTTAGTACGCTTTACCGACTGTGAGTTTATCGATCAAAACGTAATAAATATGTCATTCAAATGTACAAACAAAACTTATATTTAACGTTGGAAGATTCCTTTATTTGTTAAAACAATTTCCAACCATTTCTTTCTTTTAATTACTGAGATAGACAGTTTTGAAAAAGAGTGAATTCAGTCAAAAAGTGACGTTGTCTCCAGTCTCCATATAGCGAGTGGTCTTACCTACTTAATGATATATTCTTGTGATAAAATACTTTTACTTAATGATATATTCTTGTGATAAAATACTTTTACTTAATGATGTATTCTTGTGATAAAATACTTTACTTAATGATATATTCTTGTGATAAAATACTTTTACTTAATGATATATTCTTGTGATAAAATACTTTTACTTAATGATATATTCTTGTGATAAAATACTTTTACTTAATGATATATTCTTGTGATAAAATACTTTTACTTAATGATATATTCTTGTGATAAAATACTTTTACTTAATGATATATTCTTGTGATAAAATACTTTTACTTAATGATATATTCTTGTGATAAAATACTTTTACTTAATGATATATTCTTGTGATAAAATACTTTTACTTAATGATATATTCTTGTGATAAAATACTTTTACTTAATGATATATTCTTGTGATAAAATACTTTTACTTAATGATATATTCTTGTGATAAAATACTTTTACTTAATGATATATTCTTGTGATAAAATACTTTTACTTAATGATGTATTCTTGTGATAAAATACTTTTACTTAATGATGTATTCTTGTGATAAAATACTTTTACTTAATGATATATTCTTGTGATAAAATACTTTTACTTAATGATGTATTCTTGTGATAAAATACTTTTACTTAATGATATATTCTTGTGATAAAATACTTTTACTTAATGATATATTCTTGTGATAAAATACTTTTACTTAATGATATATTCTTGTGATAAAATACTTTTACTTAATGATATATTCTTGTGATAAAATACTTTTACTTAATGATATATTCTTGTGATAAAATACTTTTACTTAATGATATATTCTTGTGATAAAATACTTTTACTTAATGATATATTCTTGTGATAAAATACTTTTACTTAATGATATATTCTTGTGATAAAATACTTTTACTTAATGATATATTCTTGTGATAAAATACTTTTACTTAATGATATATTCTTGTGATAAAATACTTTTACTTAATGATGTATTCTTGTGATAAAATACTTTACTTAATGATATATTCTTGTGATAAAATACTTTTACTTAATGATGTATTCTTGTGATAAAATACTTTTACTTAATGATGTATTCTTGTGATAAAATACTTTACTTAATGATATATTCTTGTGATAAAATACTTTTACTTAATGATATATTCTTGTGATAAAATACTTTTACTTAATGATATATTCTTGTGATAAAATACTTTACTTAATGATATATTCTTGTGATAAAATACTTTTACTTAATGATGTATTCTTGTGATAAAATACTTTTACTTAATGATATATTCTTGTGATAAAATACTTTACTTAATGATATATTCTTGTGATAAAATACTTTACTTAATGATATATTCTTGTGATAAAATTGTAGGGCACTTTATTTATATTACTGATATTTTTGCAGTAAGATTTTAAAGTAGATGTGCACTTCTCGTTAAGTGAACATGCAATGAAAAATCGTAACAGTTAATCCTAAATGGATAACTAGACATTGCCTGAAGTAATATTATAATTAAATGGATAACTAGACATTGCCTGAAGTAACATTATAATTAAATGGATAACCAGACATTGCCTGAAGTAACATTATAATTAAATGGATAACTAGACATTGCCTGAAGTAACATTATAATTAAATGGATAACTAGACATTGCCTGAAGTAACATTATAATTAAATGGATAACTAGACATTGCCTGAAGTAACATTATAATTAAATGATACGTGTCATTCCTGGTGGAATTCAGTAGCCTAAGTTTCACTGAATGCATGAGTCAAGCTCTTAAATCTTGTTATAAACAAACGACTTATTAAATGACACAGGCATTTCTGAAAAGCTAGCCAATTAGGGCTAACCAATGGCCATCTACTGGCCAACTATAGCTGATAAATGGGTGCTAAGGGAATACAAGAGGGAAGCCCTTATTGTGGAAAATTATCCCTTGCTCATCACTGTCCGAGAAATCTCCACACAGTAAGACCCATTTCTCTTGTAGGTCTCTATTTTGGGGAGTCACATGATTAATGTTGTATCAGGAGTAACACAGAGTTGTAAATTTCCTAACTAATAATTTTATGTTTCCTTTGCAACTACATAGAAATGTATTTTTTAGGTCTTTCTTTCAGCTTAGTAATAATGTATTTTAATTTTCATGTATAAACGTGTGTGCTGTTTATAATTTTAAGATATCTTTTAAAATTGTATTTAGTAGAAATGCCATGTGATTAATGTTGGTAGATTTATTTGTAACTAATATGCTAGTCATTGTTGGAACCTTGTAGTGACACAATGAATTTAGATCTCTGTAAAATATCGTTTATGATTCAGAGACTCCTTTTATCACAACATTTCGGGTGTCTTCGGAAACGCATAAACTCGCGTCGTCAAATGACGAGCACCATGGATAAGATGAAGGTGTATCGATAACGAGGAGATATCTCAAATCTATTATATAATAGGATTAGCTCTTTATCAATTCGAGTCTGATGAAACGAGAAAGCGAGAGCTATTCAGAAGATTACATATGGAAACATTGACAACACGACTGTAAGTCAGTTTCACTAGAGGTATACGATAGATTTATCTAGAGCACCAACAATCACGATTAACCTCTCTGATGAAAATGTAATGTTTGAATGCTAGGCAAATAGATTTATTGCTTGTTCTCGGTAGCTCAGCCAAACGATTACCTACTAGCTTTCGCTATATAAATTAAGGATTACACACTGAAACTTATCTTCTGTTCAGTCATTTCGCTATATAAATTAAGGATTATAACTGAAACTTATCTTCTGTTCAGTCATTTTGATATATAAATTAAGGATTACAACTGAAGCTTATCTTCTGTTCAGTCATTTTGATATATAAATTAAGGATACAACTGAAACTTATCTTCTGTTCAGTCATTTTGATATATAAATTAAGGATTACAACTGAAACTTATCTTCTGTTCAGTCATTTTGATATATAAATTAAGGATTACAACTGAAACTTATCTTCTGTTCAGTCATTTTGATATATAAATTAAGGATTACAACTGAAACTTATCTTCTGTTCAGCCATTTCGCTATATAAATTAAGGATTATACACTGAAACTTATCTTCTGTTCAGTCATTTCGGTAAAAAAAAACGATTGGTTTCAATATTCCTGTCTAAAATGCAAATCAGAAATGTAGAAATAATCTGTCCTACCAGATAGCATAAAGTAGCACTGCACATGTACTACTGACTTCTACTATTAAAAAATAATCTTCCTCAAACTTTCCATTCTGTAGAGTAGGTAATTATAATTTGTTCTTTAAATCATTGATAATACATTTACAACTTATAGACATACTACTAGAAACAATTTTAATTTCCATTTACACTTGAAGCATGCATAGTTGTAAGCTATAACTATTATTAATATTTATTATTAAATATGTGCAAATACTACTAAAGTACTTAGTTCTAAGTACTTAGAACAACTAAGAAAAACATATGTAAAATTACTGCTTTGTTGATTAGAAACCAATTTTGGTGTATTTTTGTTGCTTGTTTTATTAGCTTGATTTTTATTTGTTACTGACTGATAATTTTTAAAATACAAATCAAAGACATATATATGGATTTTGAGTTTGGCCTTACTCTTATGCATAAGCGTTTTAATATCATTTTGATATTATTATACTGAATATTTGTTACATGAGTGGACATTCATAGTACTGGAAATAAAAAACAAAGCATTATAATACACAACTTTTCATTAATTAAATGAACACCTTGCTATTGAATTTATTGTGAGCATGCATTGAAATTTTCTGCTACATGCAAAAATATTTTTAATATTTTAAAATATGATAACTGATAAAATTGATAAACTGAAACACAACTCCTTAACGATCATTCAACATCTTGCTGGTGAATTTCTTTTAGGTGAGCCCTCAATATTAAACATAGTTTCAACAAATTAAATTTACTGATGAAATGTTTGTACAACAAAGTGTTTCAATTATGACTAATATAGACATATTGCGATTGTTACAGATCAGCTCAGTGTAAATTGGATGGCTCGAGTAAAGGCATATGAAACAAGTCAGTGTATTTATGACATAATATTTTGTTTTATATTATATTTTTATTAATGAACAAATTTTGCACAGAAATTAAATTAAAAAATATAAAAAATAAATAAGTTGTTGATTGAGCAGATAAATGAAGTACAAATCGGATTTCTTGGCAAAGTGAAAAAATATTTGGACATGTAAACAATGAAGCAAGGACTCACTCAAAAAATATTGTGAAAAAATATAAAACCACTCTAGAGAAACGACATATAAAGCAATGAAGCAAGGATTCAAAAAATATAAAACCACTCTAGAGAAACGACATATAAAGCAATGAAGCAAGGACTCACTCAAAAAATATAAAACCACTTAAAGAAACGACATATAAAGCAATGAAGCAAGGATTCGCTCAGCTTTATCCCTCTTATTTGACGTCACGCGCGCGAGGTCAGAACTCTATATCTAGAATTTCTCCAAGATCACGTGAGTCTGATATTCTTGCTCAGAAAGAAAACATCTGGGAAGATGGGTCTGATTTCTGTGAATTACAGTGAATTTGAGTGCGTGGACAAGGTGACTGATCTTCCTGACTATGACTATGCTACTTCACATGAAGTACCTGTGTTACTTCAGCAAACAATCTCACCTACTGATGATATCTTTCAGATATTCTCTGAAGTGTTTGATAATCATCAAGGTGACCTCCCTGGAGTTGTTCATCTGCAGGTTGACCCTACAGTGATGCTTTTATCTCTCCTAATGGGTGCGTTCCTCTGGCTATAGTAGCCAAAGTTAAAGCTGAACTTGATTGGCTAACCAAGAGATTGAAGTGTGGAGATTATATTGTTTACATTGATTTTGTATTTTAAGTAACTAGATTTAAAGTTTATTAGTTGCCTGCGTGTGTATGTGTGGAGAATAAACTGTTTACATTGATTGTGCTTTTTCAGTAACTAGATTTTTAAAGTTTACTATTTGCTTGAGTGTGTGTAGAGATATTTTTGTGAATCAATCAGATAGCTTGTCAGTATGCTAAGTTGTCGCTTGACCATGGTGGAGTTATCTTACAAATTCAAAAAAGGAAGATTCTAAGGAAAAAAGACTGAGTTGGATACAGATCGGGAAAATGAGAGCTAGGCATCTTGAAATAGCAGAGGACAAAGTTGGGAAGTATGCTAGAAAATTTTAGAAGAAAGATTCATAAGTGAAATGATGGAAAAGAGGCTGAAACAGATTAGAAATGCTATCATTAACAGCTGAAAGGTTAGAAATTGGAAAAGAACATGTAGATGAAATGTGCTCTAAAATTTCAACATTTTTTGCTAGAATGAAAATTGAAAAGAATGAGAAAAGCAGAGAGTGATGTAGAAGCAGAGCCTTCTAAAATTCTTGAGTTATAACCTTCAAACTTGAAGAAATGAAAGAAAAAAAGACGAAAGAGGGAGAGGTTGGATAATTTAGAACTAGAGGAATTAGAATTAGCTGTTGAGGAAAAATAGAAAGTTTGAGAAAAGAGAAAAGAAAGAAAGATTAGATGGCGAGAATGCTCCTGATTCTCTTGCTAGCATTTGTGTACTCACACTTTGGCAGGCAGCAATACAGGAAGCTGCAGCAAAGGACTCATGTGAAAGTATGTATGAGGAACCAGAAACAGTAATGTGTGCAAAAGTGACTTGATGATGACTTTGGATGAACCTGTCATTATTGGGGCATGTCATCAAAAAGTCACAATGGACTTGGTCAGGGCCTCCTCATTCAAAAGCAGGAAGGGGCCAAGGGGAATCCATTGGTGGTATCCTTGAGCTATCAAGCAATGTTTGGCTCACAACCAACTCACTACCAGTCAACTTGGACTATGCAAAACTTTAACGTTTGTGGAGGCTGAGTTTTATTGGCCAGTTATGATGGGAGATGTCACTCCTTACTGTCAGTCATGCACATGTGCTAATGAGTGAACAGGAAAATGAATGTCCCGTTCCATTAGGGGAAACTCCGACTATCAACAGTGATGCCAATGCCATTTAGTTAATGGATATGATTATTGTTAATTATTTAATCATTCATAACTAACCACAAGTGATGAGAATCTTATTTTAATATTATTAATAATTCTCTAGCGTACACCTCTTGTCTCTCTCACTTGGTGGATATATGGGACGTTTTATCATCTTCCACAACATTAAGAAAACATTTACCATCACACTGTTTCCATGGATGGAAAACGTCTTACTAAAGGAGAAGACAAATCCGACTTTAATCTATGTTAGCAAGCACACACCCACCCACTTTTCTCCAACATAAGGTTATATACAAGCACAAATACATGGGTGAAAACCCAACCCAATCAATCAAATATTGACACAAATATGCAGGTGAAAATCCAATACAAATTTTAAACGTTAATTGTAATGGCAGTAACAACTGCAAAATTGTCACAATACAGTTATGTTAACTGAATGTGAATAAAGTTTATGCAACGAATGTTTGAAAGTTCTGAGTGAAAACCCAAAATGTCAATAGTTTTAAAACTCTAAATGAGTAATAAAATAAAAGACAATGAATAATTAATCTACCTATCGAGTAATGCACCCCTAAATTTAATATCCTACTTACTAATATAAAGAATGGTAGCGATGAATGTCGATGAACAAACAACGAATGTCAGTATACACAAATAATGAAAAAATGTTTAAAAACACATACTGGTGAAGCAAAATATGCACAATGCGGTGACAATGATGAGTGATGACTGTTTGCAGACGTAATGAAAATAACCAACCACGTGATGAGCCAAGCACTGATGAGTGAACTGCTCGCTAAAGGGCAAAGACCCAATGCAATCCCCCATTGAAAAACGCTGGAGATGTTTCGTGCTGAAAAGCAAGAAAATATTGTGGTGAAAATCAGTGTTGAATCTAGTGACGAATGCCCTGTTGTCTCTTGGGCCAACTTTCGTCAATTCCTACATGTCGGCACATTGGAAGTTGCTGATGAAGGACCTTGATCCATTGCGTGGCTAAACAGAGACAGCAAGGTCTGTATCTCGAAAGACTAGGGAGTTGGAAATCATCTGAACACAGTCCCAGACAGGTAACGCACTGACAGTGCATTTATTGACGCTAGCATTCATTCCAGAGACAATAAACAATACACCTTGTGACTGACAAGGGGAAGTAAAAATACCTTAGAAAATAAAAAATAAATTCTAACCCCCCCCCCCTCGACCATGACAACAAATAATTATCTCTCTAAAACTCCACTCTCATTTCTATGATGACTGTCTGTACGACTGGTCCACCTTGATTTGTTGATGGCCCTGATGGTGCACCTTCAAAATATAGCCGGGTAGACGTCTGGCACTCTATTGCAGTGTCCAAGAATTCTCTAGCTGATTGCCTCCCAGCTCATAGAGTTTTCTGGTACAAAAGCAGGGAGAAATTTTAGAGGGTCTTCTTACCCCTCTACCAAACACTACATCCCTGATGTCTGTTCTCATTTCTCGTTCGTTTCTGTCTCCGTCATCCCCTTTTATGTGCAAAGTTCTTGTACATCATTTTCACTGAGCTGATTAGAACACCCCCTCCAGCAAACAGTATCCCCATCCAGCACTGCACGTATGTGCTGACAAATATTCTCACTGTCCACTTTCATTTATTGCCAAGTATCAAATTCCAAGTTTGAATGACATATCTAATTTGACCTACTAATCTAGCTCAGAGCACACCTGTCTAATTAATCTCAGAGCTTTCCTTACTTTTATTTTATTTTTTAAACTACGTTACTATGGCAAGAGTACACAATTCATAGTGAGAAAGGGTTGGACACACAAATCAATAGTAATATAAATCTTAACTTTCCAAAACTCAAAATTCTATTTCATAAGTAATTTCACAATATCAATATCAACTTTAAACTACCAAACAGTTTATAGTGGTGATTCTAAAACAAGTTACATTTCAAAACTCAAAACTCAGAGCCTGTCTTCTCATAGACAAAATTAGTGTCTCAGTGGCCTATCCAAGTACTGTACAATGACAGATTTATGGTGGTCTAGTGTCCTGATCACAGAGGGGTAAATGTGTTCGTCCCTCCAAAGTTAATTACACTTTTTTTATTCCCAGGCACAACCTAAGGCTAGCTTGACTTAGTTTTCGCATTGTTGACAAAATGGTCATTTTGGCCCCTTTGTGTAAACTAATTTATCTGTTTCGTTAATCATTTAGAGTATGAGGACTCTAAGAGGTTAAAAAAAATGTATTAATATTTTCTCATCCTCATGACAATTATTAAAATAACTATAAATTAAGATTCTCGATCTCTTGTAATTAGTTATATGTTATTAATTAACAGATAATAACCATAGCGAGTGAAGGGTGCCCAGAGGTGTAACACATTTATTTTGTCAGTCACAAAAAAACGCCTTGGAACTATTAAGGAGAACACACACAAGCACATGCGAACACACACACACAAAGACATACACAGAGTTTTATGAGATAGTGGTAGCCAGCAGTCAAATCAAACTCTTAATTTTACTACAGTCCAACTATCTGTAATAAGTGTCATTAATTTTTCTGCAAGCCGACTATCACAATAGCTGAAATATACATTTGGTTGCAATTAGTAATAAACCTGTCAAGTAAAGAGCATGGATATATGTAACAAACTATAGGAATAAAAATATTGACTCTAAATTAAAGACAACAGAGTCAAGAGAATTATATGAAGGACGTAGAAGATACAGTCACCCACCCCACTCCAACCCACACAAAGCCCCCCCCCACCCCCAGGCAACAGCTGATGGTGTGAAACTAACGCTGTATTAATAAAGTTCGATATTGCACGTTAAAGTCAGCTAACTAACTATGTTAAGAGAGCATGGACCATATGTGGCGGAGAGTAAGGCTGCCACCATTTAAGTGGGAGAGCGGGAACAGGAGAGAAAGAAACCCAAACAAATAACAGATTCGATTAGTACGGAGTTTGGTTTTGAATATATAGAATTGCTTTCCTTTTCCTTCTCCTTCTTTGCTACACAAAGTTACCCCTTTCAAATCTTGTGCAGTTCGCACCTCTGAAAACCAACGAGTGTGCGTGGGTGTGCGCATGTGTGTGTGTCGTAATGTCACAGCCATTCCAGTCTGAAACCTAATATTGCCGATCGCTACCCAAGTCCTACTTATCACAGTTTGCACAACCATCCCAATCAGTCACTGAGCACCCAAGGAGGAATGGAGTTCTGCCACGACAAGCGGCTTTTCGTGAGGGGCTTGTTGGTGTCGCTGGTCGCTTGGACAGGCTGCAGCTACAATCTGACCATTCTGCACACGAACGATGTTCACGCCCGCTTTGAGCAGACGAACAAAAACAGCGGCCGTTGCGACGTGAAAGTAGGGCCGTGCTATGGAGGTGTTGCTCGTCTGCATACAAAAGTGAGTTATTTATTTATTTTATTTTATTTTGTGTAAGTGCTTGTAATTATTCAACCTGATTCACTTCTTTATTGGGAAGTTTCAATTATTTTACTTAGCACTCTCTCTTCCCTAGTTGAATGAGCCAACTTTCATCCCCTCATCTTTGTAAGTATACTTTTATGTGTGTGTGTGTGTGTCCCTCTATTTAATTGATTAAGTAGGTTGTTTCAATAATAACTGTATAATGCCTGAGATATACGGAGCTTATGTAAAGGTATATCAATAACGTTGAAAGTTCACGTTCTGTGAAAATGACGCTACATTAAATGCATTGTTACAAAAAAAGGATGGACTAACTTCGAGTGCTGTCTTTTGTGAACTTCTAGCGCCAAGTAGGGCGTAGTATCATTTATACACGTATTTGTGACAGAGAAAGAGCCTCTTATTGATACACGTATTTGTGACAGAGAAAGAGCCTCTTATTGATACACGTATTCGTGACAATAGCCTCGTATTGACCTCACGCGTACTTGCGATAATTGCAAACTTGAACTTTCTAATTATAGTTTTATTTGTATTCTTACATTTCACGAGTTAAACTAAAATAAAAACATCGTTGTTGTTAGTGTAGGGGGCGCTTCCGGCTTCCGCCGCTTTCGCGTCAAAAACACCAGTCTCTACAAGTGTCTATATAACTGTCCTGGTTGTTTCATAGATGATTTGCATAGTGAAGGTGTGTGTGTGCGTGTGTGTCCCAACAAATGGCGTCAAGTTTCACAGATGATTATCATAGTTAAGGTGTGAGGGTAGGGGGTCGGCATGGACGGAAAGAAAACACTAAGCAAGGTTGGCCAATAAATACATTACATTATGTTTGTGGATCGTCAGCGAAACTTTCACCCCACCTTACTATTTTTCACCCCCTCCCCTGTTCTCTCGACACTGATTATCCATCTTGGGCCGGTTTCACGATCGAACAAACCTTTAATTTTAAAAATCTGGTGCCACTTCACTTAGGTGGCCTTTAAACAGTATGTAGCGCTTTACAAGCACAAATCCCTTGCTAATTTTGGATGACCTTTGGACTGAGCCAATTTCGTAGCCAGAGAGAACTACTCTTTTGCCATTTTTTAAATTGTCGATAGCGATCTAATTCGTAAGCGACATGGCAGGCCTCACTTATGCGTCAGCTTTATTTATCGGAAGGAGAGAAGCTGCTTACAATGTGTTGGGATAGTTGCTTAGAATGTGTTGGGATAGCTGCTTACAATGTGTTGGGGATATCTGCTTAGAATGTGTTGGGATAGCTGCTTACAATGTGTTGGGATAGCTGCTTACAATGTGTTGGGATAGCTGCTTACAATGTGTTGGGATAGCTGCTTACAATGTGTTGGGATAGCTGCTTACAATGTGTTGGGATAGCTGCCTAGAATGTGTTGGGATAGCTGCAATTCACTAGACATATGTGACGACGTGATTGATATTTTAAATTTAAATTATGACAATTGTTTAACGACTGGTACTGCAATTCAGTCGCACAGGCAAGCACATTAATAAATGAGACAGTTTGCAGTGCAGATTACAAACACATTTTTATCTGTCCTGACAACAAGCACATTTCTGAATTTCCCACGAGCAGGTTATGTTGAGACAACATTACTACTAATTTCGTAATCAGGGTGAGACACATTCAACGACACGCGCTGACAGCAGCAAGACAAACTGTACCTCACTCATGAAGCACAATGTGATGGTTGTTTAAACGATTAGCTACCTAATCCCTAATCTGTTTAGTTCCACCCTTACAGGTCTTCGTAAATTTTGCAGACAGAAAACTCGGTCAAACCTCAGAGACACTACTCTGCCCCTGAGTGTTACGGGTTCAGAACTCCTATCCTTTCTTGCAAGTCGAATACTCTTGAAAACAGGAATTCTGGCCCACACACACCCTTCTTCAACTTAGGGGTACACGGGACACTTCCCAAGATATGCAGTTGTCTGACTTAATACAATAATATAGCCCCCCCCCCTCCAAAGCATGCATACCTCCTTCCAATGTGTAATGAACAAATAACAACTTTATTCAACACGATACATAAAAATTAAATAAGTAGTAAATTATACATAATGAAAGTAGTCACAAATCAGGCAAACACACACAAAAATAATCTCTTCAACATGGTAAGGCATTAAATTAAAAGAATCTAGTACCAAATCTGGTTTACTAATTTTAATAAATTATAGTTCTTGAAATATTTATGACAAAATAGAGTTCAGTTCATAATCTCTGGAGTCTCTGCATGTTCAAGGAGTACAAATGTGACTTAGGATATTTTGTTGAGCTCTTTTATCAATTGCTAACGATTATGACTATGAAGAAGAGTAAGTAATCACAGGAGAGGTTTTAGGGGAATTTTAGATTTGAGATTAGTGTATTCTCTTGAGGCTAACCAAGGTGCTTCTTCTCCAGATTATCTCCCTCTATTATCTCCCTCAAGCAGAACAACAACTGTAGCAATTTCCAGTAACTTCCTTGTACCAGAAATTTCACAATGTAGTCAGCATACTTTGCCACCTTACATCAATGGCGTGCAGTGTATTCCTTACACTTACACACTGCAGTAGAAACTTCTTGCATCTACCACAGTCAAAGCAGTTTATAATCAATAAGCCAGGAGATTCTGGTAAAGCAAAGAAAGACCATTTATTTCCATTAAGCTAATGGCTGCCTTTCATGACCGACTTCTTGCCACTTTAAATTCAAGTGATTAGACAATAAATTTCTTTACAGCAGGTAAACTTTTGATCTCAGTCCATTGGCTGGTCACATTCTCGTAAATCTTAACTATTAGATAATAAAAATTACTCATCTAGTTGGAATTGGTTCGGGTTGCATCAGTAATGTCTAGCATATTCTCAACTTGAGTTGTCCAACTCTGACACTTACAAAAATAACATCATATGGAGTGCCCAAGGCCGGGTCACTTCGACGGCAATTTAACTATTTATATAACAACTAAGTCTAGAAATAAGGATAGGTAAATTTACTCTGCCACAGTATGCAATGAAATTTTTATTAATAATCATATGGTTGATTTTATATAAGTTTAGTGTGGCATTTTTCTGCCTTGAATATGTGTATTTTTAGTAACAGCAATGAAAAACTTATATACAAATGTAATATTAACACTGAAATAAATATCGGTGAACAAACAATAAATCAATCAATCATTTTAATTAGTTTTAGTACTAGAAAATAAGATATTACAAAATAATTTATTTTTTAATTTAAAATGTGAACACATTACAATGATATTTTCTTTAATTATATTAATGACACGCACGTACACACATGGACATTAACAACACACATTAACGGCTCGCGCACTTTAACAGCACACATTAACGGCACACACATTAACAACACATTAATGGCACACACACATTAACAGCACACATTAACGACACACACACTAACAACACACATTAACGGCACACACACATTTATTAACAACACACATTAACGGCACACACATTTACAGCACACATTAACAGCACACGCACATTAACGGCACATATACATACACCGGCTATACAAGCGCATTATAAACTCGGTATTATCAGTCTGTGAGTTTGAAGTTAATAGAAGTATTATAACTCTGTAGTATCAGTCTGTGAGTTAAAAGTTAATAGAAGTATTATAACTCTGTAGTATCAGTCTGTAAGTTAAAAGTTAATAGAAGTATTATAACTCTGTAGTATCAGTCTGTGAGTTTGAAGTTAAGAGAAGTATTATAACTCTGTAGTATCAGTCTGTGAGTTTGAAGTTAAGAGAAGTATTATAACTATGTAGTATCAGTCTATGAGTTTGAAGTTAATAGAAGTATTATAACTCTGTAGTATCAGTCTGTGAGTTTGAAGTTAATAGAAGTAGTGCTGAGTTGTATAAATTAATTTAAGAAAAATAAATAATCCTCTGTATTTCCTAACGTCACAACGTATACGTTAACAAACCTTTTCCCCTCAGGCACTCAGGAAGAGAAGCGTCGAGCCAGACTGAGAGGACATATATCCTATCAACAGTTATGGCTTCAACGTCTAATTTAAAGGCTAACACTGGAGAGTTACTGACATCGTCAGAGATTTAATTAACCATTTAATGGAGGGTTTTAACATATGATGTTTTGCTGTAGTGCTTTTGTATTTTATGGTATTGCTAATTTGCATAGTTTTCGGTCGCTTTCAGTAAAGGAAGCGATGTCTATGTGACCCAACACGCCCATAGTGTTGTCGACTCTTGGTCTAAAACAACTATTTTAACCTAATGTCAAAGATGTACTTTATTTAGTGTATGGATGCAACTACAAAGACAATAACATTTAATAACACTTGGCATTTTGAGCTTTAACAAAACGCACAATTTAATTCTCAGAATAAATTGTATAGATTCATAAAATAATACAGATAACTAGTTAACGGGGTTTTTTCTTTGTTTTGTTTTGTTTTTACAATATTGTCAATTAATAGCAGTCTACAGAGATACAAATCATATAAGAATGTTGATCAGGGCAATTCTGAGTTACGAACATGTCATAATTAATATGGCAATTGATCAGGGCATTTTTAAGACAAATTGAAATTATTTGGTTGGTTATGATAATATCTTTACGGAAATGGTAGATAAAATATTTGATTGCATTAGGATTGTGGCTACAGGGCAGTGGGCAGAGAAAAATTTGATTTTATTATACATATGTTTACTGGACAGAGGTAGATGAAATATTTGATTCGTTATGATTGCATCGAAATGACAGTGGGCAGAGAAACATTTGATTTTATTATAAATATGTTTACTGGGAGATGAAACATTTGATTTTATTATAAATATGTTTACTGGGAGATGAAACATTTGATTTTATTATGTTTACCGGGAGATGAAACATTTGATTTTATTATAAATATGTTTACTGGGAGATGAAACATTTGATTTTATTATGTTTACTGGGAGATGAAACATTTGATTTTATTATGTTTACTGGGAGATGAAACATTTGATTTTATTATAAATATGTTTACTGGGAGATGAAACATTTGATTTTATTATAAATGTGTTTACTGGGAGATGAAACATTTGATTTTATTATAAATGTGTTTACTGGGAGATGAAACATTTGCTTTTATTATAAATATGTTTACTGGAAGATGAAACATTTGATTTTATTAAAAATATGTTTACTGGGAGATGAAACATTTGATTTTATTATGTTTACTGGGAGATGAAACATTTGATTTTATTATAAATATGTTTACTGGGAGATGAAACATTTGATTTTATTATATATATGTTTACTGGGAGATGAAATATTTGATTCGTTATGATTGCATCGATAGAACATTGGATGGTAGAAATATTTGATTATATTTGGATTATATAGTGAGCGAAGATATTAAAACAATCATTTGATTAATTATGATTTTGTATACCAAACAATTGGAAAGCAAATTGAAAAGTTATTTGTTTGATTAAAAATTATATATTAAATAATGATAGTACAAACATTCAAATTATTCATACTGAAAGTAGTAGAGAAAACAGTGGATTGCATTAGTATTGGGCAGTGGTGCAGAAAACTGTATTGAATTGGAATTATTAAGTACTACTAGTGGTACAGAAATAATTAAATTGCAAAAGAATCGTATACTGAATAGGTGTTGAGAAAATTTATTTGCTTTAAGAAGTCGAGAAAAACAGGTGATTATATCAAACCAGTTCACTGGGAAATATTAGGGAACTTTCCTGTGACGCAAACTAAAGTTTCTTATGATTTTCAGCGTAAGAGTTCTCTTTAAATACATTAGGCTCAATTAAACAACTTGCATGCAAAAATTATATCAACCAGTGATAAAAGATTGGCTCCTGATGCCTGAATTAAGTTTATGGGCAGCTGTTTCAGCTTTGGAGATAAGGCCTCCCAGCAAAACGGCTTGACCTAAAATTGTATATTTAAAATTTGTACTAGAGAAACATATTTGATAGATGATTCAATTTATAAACTCCAACAGCAAAATACAAAATGAGTTCAACGATTCTGTACTAGTATATTCACTTTATTGGTCATCAAGTACTGAATTCTGTACTAGTATATTCACTTTATTGGTCATCAAATACTGAATTCTGTACTAGTATATTCACTTCATTGGTCATCAAATACTGAATTCTGTACTAGTATATTCACTTTATTGGTCATCAAATACTGAATTCTGTACTAGTATATTCACTTCATTGGTCATCAAATACTGAATTCTGTACTAGTATATTCACTTTATTGGTCATCAAATACTGAATTCTGTACTAGTATATTCACTTTATTGAATAATAAATTCAGTTTTTCCTTTGCAAAATCCTGCTTTGATACCCAATAAATGTGTCCCTCACGCGATAAAAAAAAAAGTCCATTGTGTATTTTTAATTGGAAAAATTTACAAATCAATATTTGATTTCGCACTCCTTTTCTTGCTAAACTTGAGAACATTGAAGGTATTGAATTAATTAAAAGTAGAAGAATTGTTGAAAACTGAGTTGACAGCAAAACTTCTGCTTGAACTTTGGTGCTCTTATGCTCGAGCTTGTCCGAAGTTTGCAAAGGGAGCCTAGCAGTCATTGTTCCCCTTTGTCTCTATTAACCACTTATGCTCACTCCTGTCCGAAGTTTGCAAAGGGAACCTAGCAGTCATTGTTCCCTTTGCCCATATTAACCACTTATGCTCACTCCTGTCCGAAGCTTGCAAAGGGAACCTAGCAGTCATTGTTCCCTTTGCCTCTATTAACCACTTATGCTCACTCCTGTCCGAAGCTTGCAAAGGGAACCTAGCAGTCATTGTTCCCTTTGCCCATATTAACCACTTATGCTCACTCCTGTCCGAAGTTTGCAAAGGGAACCTAGCAGTCATTGTTCCCTTTGCCCATATTAACCACTTATGCTCACTCCTGTCCGAAGCTTGCAAAGGGAGCCTAATGAGGCCCCATTGATGTTAAAAAATTATCTGTTTATGAAGTTAAAAAAAAATAATTTGTTGAAATTACAGAAACTATTAATCTTTTAAATTTTAATGTTTTTTTTTGAACCAACTGTTTCAGAGCTCCTAAACTTATACTGAATGTGTCGTGTGCATTTTTATCTTTCTATTAATTTTTACTTTCATTGAGGATATACTGGTTTTGAACTGTAATTGGCAATAAATGTTTTCATTTCTTCATGATTAATAATTTATAAAATCTAAAAACAAACTGAACAGTTTCCGCGAAATCTGATATTTTTAAATGCTAGCGTTCGGGTGTATTTTTGTTCCTGCCTGAGCTGATATCTCTCTAGTATCCAGCTAATTGCCTATGCTAATAAGTTAGAAATAAATATGAACAGTTTCCACCGTTAAACTAAGCAATGAATCAATATTTCTACAATATATAATTGTTTAAACAGTTTTATTCAGTACCGAGCAAATAGCATACAACAATCACTGCTGAATGTAACAATCAAACAGTAAATACTAAATAGTCAATAACGGTACAGAAGAATCAATAGTGAACACCAATAATAATCATTACAGTACTGAATAACCATTACTTAACAATCAACACTAAATAACCAGTTCTGGAATATTAGCTCTCTCGCACAATTCAGCATCGAACAAAACTGAAATTTCGCAACTGAACATCAAAATATTGATTCAATAATACTCAAGATCAACATTAAATGTTCACATTTTAGTCAGTAAAACAAATTTTAAAAAAATCCTCTTCAGCAATTCTATTCCCCCGAACATTAATATTTCATTTTTAATATTAAAACCCAATACAACTATGTTTGCTAAAGTACAATACATACCGGAGTCGCATTACGCCATGGTCACAGGCTGTCCCTGATCTCTGTCACCCAGATACTGTTGTTACTAAAAGTGATCTAGTTTCTGATCGATAAACAGCCTTTCCAAGAAAACCTAGACGTCATTTGTTGTTTATTATGGCTGACAACACGACTGCACGGCGAAGAATGGGAGACAAATTGACTAGTAGTATATGTACAATGACGTACAATCAACCTGGTTGGTATATGTACAATGACGTACAATCGACATGGTTATTATACTTTTGATGACGCACAATCGACCTGGCTAATATATGTACGGCGACGCACAATCAACATATCCAGTAGTATATGTACGATGAAGCACAATCGACAAGGCTAGTGTACGTATAATACGAACAACCGACATTGCTAGCGTATTTACGATGACGAACATCCGACATTGCTAGTACGTATATGTATGATGACGCACAATCGACATTGCTAGAGCTATATATGCGTCAACTTTAGCAAGCTTTCAATAAAATAATCATAAGGCAACAAAATAAGACTAGCTACACATATAAAGGTTACAAAATTACAGCAAATAATTTTTTTAAAAATCTTTTAAATGTGATGGGGTGAGGTGTTATGTTGTTATTATGGGTCACCCCAGGGTGCGAGACGATGATGAAACGATGAAGATGCAATGGGACGATACGGCAACCACAGCAGGAGAGGCAGAACACGCAACACGTGTTTACATTTTCATGATCTTTATTTCGGCGACACACCGCCAACCACGCTCCTCTCTTGACCAAAGACGACTAAAGACGAACGCACCAAGACGAACCAAGACGACCGCTGACCCACCCTCTCGCACACTCTCTCACACAATATATCTAAAAAGTCCGGGCGGCAAAGGGGACTCCACTAAACAATACTGGAACTGCTGACTAAAACTACTGCTAACGGGTACATCTGTGCTAACCTACTTTCGTTCTAACATAAATTTCTCCTAAACTACCTAGAGTTATATAATACTTTAACTACCAAAAAATACTACATTAAATACTCTTTAAATACAATACTTCTTTACCATATAATTCACAAAATAAATTATAAAATAAAATAATTAACTATATTCATGTGCCAGGGGAAAACCATGTACACATACATAAATCATAAAATACACTTAGAAAACAATATAAACTAACTTACAAAATTATATAGATAAACTGCATCCCACTAACTATTAGAATATCTAAACATTAACTTTACTTGATAAATGAATAATATAATAAGTGGCGGTCAAACGTGTACACAATGGCACAGCCACACATTCCTATATAGCAGACCGCGCCGCGTGATTCAAACAAGCGGCCGATGACCTACTTTGCTGCCCGGCAGAACAAACGCTACACACACACACAAATACCTAAACTAACAGGGGCTACATAAAGAATCCTTGTTATCCTTGACAATTAACCTAGAGTTACCCTACACGGAACACACGATCCTATATCCTCCAGCAAAACACCAAAAAACAATACACAAAGCACTGGAAAAATACCTAACTGATACAAACACCATAAGCTCCATATAACAAACTTCACATAACCAAACGCAAACCAAGACCCGAAATTCAACACAGCGCTACCCATACAATAATAGTACCAAGAGGAGAGTGGCTCCGCAAAGAAGTCAAGAGGAAAAAAAAAAAAAAATGAGAAAAAAAAAATGAGAAAAAAAAAAAATTTCCTCTCCCCACCCGACGAGACGACCAACGCGAGTCGGCCCCTCCCGCACCCTGGACAAAGTGAAGGATGCGAAGCCCTGGTAGAGCGCCTCCAAAGGTGAGAACATCGCTGATGAAAACCTTCAACCACGCTCAACCAGGAGCAAAGAAAACGTGACAACAACAACAACTTGACAATTAATCATTGACTTCAAACTGCGCGGCCATGGACAAAACGCGTTCAGTCAAACGTGCTTAGAGCGACTTGGCTTCCGGAAAACGTCCAGTCCTAGCTTTGGAAAGTAAACAAGCACTATCATGACTTCAACGGCGAGAAATCTTAGCAGCTGTTCAAGCTTTCACTCCCACATTATCGCTTGTATTTGTGCACAGATACAGGATTCGTGCACAAAGCGATGCAAACATTTAAAAAACGCTCTAGTTGCTTGACCTACATCAGTTTGTGTATATAAGTCATTGCTTTTACTGTACATGTACATATTTAGCCCACATTATTTGTGTAACCAAGTCATTGCTTTTACTGTACGTGTGCATAGCCCACATTAGTTTGTGTAACCAAGTCATTGCTTTTACTGTACATATACATATTCAGTCCACATCAGTTTGTGTAACCATGTCATTACTTTACTGTACATATACATATTTAGCCCACATCAGTTTGTGTAACCAAGTCATTGTTAGTCTGTCTTGTGTGCATTTCTATTCAAGTAAACGAACTATCCGTTTCTGTCTTTTGTGCATTCAGGTGAACGAATGATCTGTTACTCTACAGGTAATTTTGTTAAATAAACGAGCGATCTGTTACTCTGTTTTGTGTGCATTCCTGTTAAGGAAACGAGCGATTAGCTACTCTATCTTCTGCGCATTACTATTAAAGGAAAAAAGCTGTCTCTCTTTTGTGCATGTCTATTCAAGAAAACGAACGATCTGGTACTCTATCTGTGTGCATTTTTGTTAAATGAAACGAGAAATCTGTTACTCTATCTTGTGTGCATTTCTGTTCAAGGAAATGAGCGATCTCTTACTCTATGTGCATTTCTCTTACTGTTACTCTGCCTTGTGAACATTTCCATTGGTGCAACTTTCGACCTATTATTCTGACCTCTTTGTGGTTCCAGCAATGGAAACCGTATACATTAATATTATATTTAAAAACTAAATCAAACAACAAAATCCCCAACAAACACAAAAGAAATAAAGCAACACTACCAGCAGGTTAAAAGTTGTATCGCTCACACAAGAAAGTGCATGTATACCCTAAGACTAAGAGACTTCTCGTCCTTGACCCTTTGTCTTATTTTTCAGGTCAAAGAGCTGCGTAGACTTTATGGCAACAGCACCGTCTTTGTAGACGCAGGCGACCAGTACCAGGGAACAATCTGGTTTTACAAGTATGAAGGAAATGTTACCGTACATTTCATGAACGAACTTGGCTATGACGTCATGGTTAGTGTTTGTTCTGTTTTATTTTTCTCTCAGTGTTTCACAGCGTTTTATTTTTCTCTCAGTTTTTCACAGCGTTTTATTTTTGTATCAGTTTTTCACAACTGAAGAAAAAATAATGTTAATACACTATGGTTATAAAATTTTTTATCAATGCTGATACATTGCAGCTTTAAACATTTTAATAACGCTGATATATTGTAGCAAAATAGTTTTGTTGATACATTGTAGTAATGAACATTTTACATAATAATGATAATACATTGTAGCTATAAAGATTATTTAATAGTGCCGAGGCATTGTAGCTATATACACATTTAACAATACTAATACATTGTAGCTATATACACATTTAATAATACTAATACATTGTAGCTATATACACATTTAATAATAATAATACATTGTAGCTATATACACATTTAATAATACTAATACATTGTAGCTATATACACATTTAATAATACTAATACATTGTAGCTGCAACAGGAGTTTTTACACTATGGAGAGGGCTTCTTTTAATCATGAGAAAATTATCATCTCCACACTTACGGAAATATTGTACCTCTCATCTTGCGGATGTGGGACTGAAAGAGTACCCCTTGCACTCTCCCCAGGCTGAATTCCTGTTATTTTAGTGAACACTGAAGAATAACCCTGACCCTTTTTGTACAATAGCTATAAACATATTTATATAAACTAAAACAATAATGCTAATACATCATAGCTATAAACATTAAAAAGAATAATGCTAATACAATAATGCTAATTCATTTTAATAATGCAAGTACAATGTAGCTATAAACATTGTTTAATAATGCTGATACAATGTAGCTATAAACATTGTTTAACAATGCTAATACATTGCAGCGATAAACATTGTTTAGTAATGCTATTACATTGTAGCTGTCGACATTTTCTTAATAATGCTGATACATTGTAGCTATAAATATTGTTTAATAATGCTAATACATTATTTAGTAATGCTAATGCATTGTATGTATAAACTTTGTTTAGTAATGCTGATTACATTGTAAATATGGCGGATTGTTACGTGTGAGTGCAGGAGGAGAGAAAGGTGAAAGAATAAAGTGTTGATTAATTTTTCCCTGCCCGCATCTGGAAACTAATCCCGCTTGTCAATCACATGCAGTGGAAATAATAAACAGATGCACAGACGCACAACAAAAAATGATGCATCAGTCTGGTCTTAGGGTAAACATATAATAATCAATAACTATCTCAGATCCCACGACTCCCGTGGTGGATATAGACCCAGTAGCAAGTACACACATGACGTAACGGGACAATACACCGAAAAGTGGAAATTGACTATTTTAAAGAAATTTAATAAAAGATAAAGTTAAATAAAAAAAAAGAAAAACTACAAAGTAATTGTTCTGACTAAAATAAATATATCTCTTTAGAGTCATCACAATCAGTCAAGAGATCTAGTGCACAGGTAAAGCAATGCTAATGTCTTTAGAGTCATCACAGTCAGTCAAGAGTTCTAGTGCACAGATATAGCAATGCTAATGTCTTTAGAGTCATCACAGTCAGTCAAGAGTTCTAGTGCACAGATATAGCAATGCTAATGTCTTTAGAGTCATCACAGTCAGTCAAGAGTTCTAGTGCACAGATATAGCAATGTTAATGTCTTTTGAAAAACTTCCTCATTTGACTTTACTGGACCAGAAGAGAATCAGTCTTCAGCTTGAGAACAGCATGTACAAATAAATGATCTATGAACGGTGAATAGACTATTCTGTGTTTATGATGAACCAGAACACACTCTTGGATAGAACCTGCCTTGCACAAAATGACATGGGTGGTGGTGGTGTCGGGTTTAGTATTAGATAATGGCTGCATATTCACATTATTCCCCCCCCCCCTTTCCTATAAACAATATACTTATGATATTGTGATCTTCCATGAGTTGGAAAGATGAACGTTATGAGAGAAACAGGATACCAAGAATTTAACCAGCACAAGTACAAAATGATTGTAGTTTAAAACAAGCTATCCTTACTTTTCTCCCCAGATCAGAAGTGATAATCAAATCTGCCAGTTACTTGACCCTTGCATATGACGTCAAGAGGTTGCCCGTGTGTTCAAAAATTGTTTTGTCTGACAAAAGTTCCTGCTAGCCCAAATGCTTCTTTTCTCACCTCCTCAGCACAGAGTAACTATATCTGTGTCTCACCTGCTCAGCGCAGTGTAACTAGATCTGTCTCACTTGCTCAGTCAGTGCAGGGTAACTAGATCTGTCTCACCCGCTCAGCAAAGAGTAACTAAATCTGTCTTACTTTCTCCATGAAGGGTCACTAGATCTGAGTCTCAAGGAACGGTAACTAGATCTGTTCAACCTGCTCAGCACAGGGTAACTAGATAGTTATGACCTGCTCGGCGAAGAACAAGATCTGTCTCACTTGTTCAATGAAGGATAACTAGATCCATGTCTCCCCTTGCACAACATAGGGTAATTAGATCTGAGTCTCAAGGAATCTGTCCCACCTGCTCTGCGCAGCGTAACTAGATCTAAGTCTGACCTGCTCAAGGAAGAGTAAGTAGATCTGTATTACACCTGCCTAGCAACTAGATCTGTTTCAAGCAAATTTCGGAAGATAAGAACAAATGGCTGGATCACAATCATATAGCATCCAGAATTATCAAGTGGACTCTAAAACCTGCCACTGAACAGTGTGTTAAGATATTTAATGTAATAAAGTCATTATAACTAAATATTACATAAAGTATTAGTTCTGAAATATAAATTCAAGCACATGTAAATCATTTGTACTCTACATGTGAGAGTTTCTCAGTTAAATAGTTTTTATTGACTCTTATTGCATATCTCCGAAGATACACTGGAAGATCCTGGAACAATTAATTAACTAGATTTCCATCAATTTGTGCAAAGAATTCTGTAAATTAATATTAAGTTGTTTTGTTTTTTTCTTTAAAAAGCGCATAAAAGTTTAATGTTAAATTAACTCTTGCATTTCCTCTCAATGGACAGAAATCCAGAGCTACTTAGACAAACCAAGAGTGAAGGCTGCTTTTCTCTCTCTCGATATTTTTTCCAGTCTTTATAAGTCAAATGATTAAAATTCTGTACATACGCAAGCATCATACAAATTTTCATCTCATACATTGTATTACACTGGGGTAGATAGATACTTCTGCATTCACTGTTGTCTAAAAGAGTAGATCTTCCCAGACAGGATTGCTGACCAAGGATGAATCACAGACAGCTAGACCTAGGATGAATGACTGACAGCTGGACCTAGGATGAATGACCGACAGCTAGATCTAGGATGAGTGACTGACACTAGATCTAGGATGAATAACAGATAGCTAGATCTAGGATGACTGACTGACACTAGATCTAGGATGACTGACTGACAGCTAGGTCTATGATTAATGACTGTCAGCTAGGTCTAGGATGAGTGACTGACAGCTAGATCTAGGATGACTGACAGCTAGATCTAGGATGAGTGACTGGCAGCTAGGCCTAGGGTGAGATAGACTTGTCAAAATAGCAGCACCTGTCTGGAATTTGCAGGTAACCTTACCCCACAACTAGATCAAGCAGGAGTCAAACTCTGTACACAGTAAGTTGAAAGATCTCCATTTCAAAAACCCCTGTAAAACATTAATTGCTATGTTCTTTTTCCAGTACTCATTTGCTACACTGTACAGTGTAATAACGTTACCGATATAACCTAACTAGCATGCAGTCATAATTATTGTTATCTAGCATTATCTAGCAAATGTTTTATAACATTAGCTACGTAGCTAAGAGAACAGTGCATAGTTTTTCTCTAGATAATTTACGTCTTAAGCAAACAGTTCATTACCTTACATCATTTCCTGCTAACCAAGACTATTGCCATATCAATGTAGAGAGGAAACTAATGCATGAATATGTATATAGGTGTGTTAGCTGTGTGTTAACATTTTTGGACTTAAGCACATATGATCGTCAGAATTTTAATACTTATGACGAGTTTTGATAATCCTAACCTAGGGTGGAACATGGATGTAATAGGCGCTATATATTTCTATTACTTTTTTTTTTAATTTTCAGACTTTTAATACGTTTGTGCCTTCGGTCAGATTATGTTGCTGGTCAAACCACGTGATCCAGAACGACTACCGGCGTGGTGCCCAAGCTATCACATTTTTACACACACACACACACACACACACACACACACACACACACACACACACACACACACACACACACAAACACAAACACAAACACACACACACACACTCACTCACTCACACACACACACACTCACACACTCAAATAAATGGATTGTATTATTTAGTGGATATTGGTAAAATGTTTACAATTGTAAAATATTCTTTAAGAGTGTATGTATAATACTGGGTATTATGGGGTCAAACATCTTCCAAACCCACATTCTGTCAACACACATTACCTATCCACAAACAAAGTTCTCAGTTACATAACGCATAATCAGGCCAAAACATAAGAGTACAGATCTACCGTTTAAGACGACCGCGTCACTGTTAGTTGTCAGGGAGGTAAGTTCTCACGGACACTAACAATAGTCCCACCCCGCGGTTATTACACTGCGTACACTCACTCATACAGCTTATCTCACCCTCCACCCCTGACCATTCTGGACTTTCACTTCGAAAATAAACTTTATACATTTCCAAATCATACAAATCTCAAATAGCATATCATTTAAAAATTATATATCACAATATGAAAATTTATTTTAAAGTATTTGGGAGAATTCCCCATCATATGACAGATAATGATGATGATGATGATGGTGATGATGACGACGACGACGATGATGGCGTTGATCTTGGTGGTAAATAAATACGTAATACTTTAAATATATATTCTTATCAAAACATCTACTAAATCCTCAAGTCCGTTCGTGTCAACAGTGCCATTAAAACAGAATCATCAGTATGCAATATTTTTAGTGCAGCTTACTTTTAACACCTGGACTAAATGCACTAAACCATGTCATTTTCTGAAGTTCCCTCATTGCTCTCACTCATTATGGTTTAAAATTCAATCTAGATATTGATCTGTTTCTCCAGCCTGCGGTGAATCTTTACTGCACATTTAATTAGGAAATGTCTAACTACGCGAAATCGGTCAAAACCTGAAGCGCAATTCATTTCTACATGTTTAATCTAAGCAAACATACTGACAACTGCCTCCGAGGAACAAGTGGTGCTTCTTTGTATGCACTATTACGTCAATGTGGAACACTATTAGCATTCGTTTTAAACAGTACGTCACCAGTACGTAGCCCACAACTCTCAGTCTACAGCTGTACATCTATTTCATTCTTGATAAGAATATAAGTGAAAAAGAAATATTCAGACATACACGTTTACACACAGATAGGTAGTCTAATAGCATTGAATAAAACACTTTTACAAGTATAATTTATTATATATAAGTGATTCAGAATTTTAAATCCGACTTCATAACTTAGAGAGAGAGAGCGAGAGAGAGAGAGATGGGACTAATTTTTGCATCGCACTATACACACAGTTTTCTTCTTTATTTAAATAAGTATTAGAAGCAACATTAACTGGAGTGATCTTGAGGTTTAAAGGTGGGTCATGTTTCGTCGCACTTCGTGCTTACTCAGCACAAAGTGAATGCACAGCACTGCGATGCAGTTTTCAAAAGTGTACTTTGGCAAAGTAGTACTGTTCACGGTTTGAGTTCGTGCAAACAGAGCAGAAAAAAATTAATTCAGGCCATTCGGCCATATCGCTTCCGTTAAATTCGCGAACAGCTTTTACTATGTGATACGCAGCAGATATCAACAGCGGCTCCAATTTCGTTTAAATTGCGTTTTACTATTGTGATCAAAAATAGAATGTGCTGGAAAACCCATCCGGATGGGTGTATTCGACCCAAATAACGTTATTTTCTTTGTAAGTGTATTGATTTAGTATTCCAAGAAGATTTCTTTTTTCTTTGGGCGGCGTGAGATAGAGAGTATTGGGAGCTTGCGCATGACGTCATCAAACAGGAAGGCAACTCTAGTGGAGATATAAACCTGAAGCTGTGTATGTTTGCGAGTATTTACATATGTATGTTTAATACCGATACAGAGGCATGGAAGACGTATAAAAATTAGCACAAACTTAAAACGAGAGCTGATTTGTTTGGATGACACTAGACATTACTCAAGTAATTAAATATTAATTTACATGACACTAGGCATTAATTGCTTAAGACACTAGACATTGATTACTTTTGACACTAGACATTAATTACTAAAATTTGTAGAGAAATATATTATTTAAGTCGTTACAGATTTGTTGTTATTTTTATAACTTAAGTAAGCGCCGAAATAAATTTGTAAAGAAACATTTTTGACGTTAAGTAAGCGTCGAAATAAATTTATAGAGAAACATATTTATGACGTTAAGTAAGCGTCGAAATAAATTTATAGAGAAACATATTTATGACGTTAAGTAAGCGTCGAAATAAATTTATAGAGAAACATATTTATGACATTCGATGGAAGAGTATATGGAATCTAGAATTTCATGGAATTCTCTTCTGCTTGTAAGTCAGACTATGAATTGCCTGCTTACAATTGCCAAGCAAGCATTTCTTACTGGAAAAAATGTTCAAAGAAACAAAAGAAGGATATTATAAACGAACCAAATCAATGCATAAACACAAACACACGCACGCACTCCCCAAACACATATTTCATGCTTTTCTGCGAAAGTGTCTGGAGTCTCCATGATTAGTTAAAACAGTGTTCCGTACTCCATGTATAGTTAAAACAGTGTTACGTACTCCATGTATAGTTAAAACAGTGTTCCGTACTCTATGTATAGTTAAAACAGTGTTACGTACTCCATGTATAGTTAAAACAGTGTTACGTACTCCATGTATAGTTAAAACAGTGTTCCGTACTCCATGTATAGTTAAAACAGTGTTCCGTACTCCATGTATAGTTAAAACAGTGTTCCGTACTCCATGTATAGTTAAAACAGTGTTACGTACTCCATGTATAGGTAAAGAGTAGAAATATTTTGTATGTCTGTTTCTAGAAATATTTTTTATGCCGTTCTTGGACAGTGTTTGGAACCAAAATGTGCACTACAAATGCGTTTAGAAAATAAACTCCTAGCTATTTTGCAGGTTACTGTTCTTAAACTATTGTAATATTACAATAACCTCACAATTATTATGTGTGTTCAAATTAGATAATCGAAATCTACCACTAAAACAGTGAAAATAGTTAATGATATTTCTTAAGAAACAATATGCACTTATAAGGATTGTCATTTTTTTCAAAATCACTAAAACAAAAGCACCAAATATTTTTAACACGTGCATAAGGGTTCCCAGTGCTCACACAAATGTCATTAGCAAACATACTTTGGTTTTTCTCTCGTCCAATAATTTAATTGTAAAATACATCTTCAAAATGGTAATTTTTTCTAGTCCTTAGGTATACTTTGTTTTTTTTCCTCTCGTCCAATAATTTAATTGTAAAATACATCCTCAAAATGGTAATTTTTTCCTAGTCCTTAGGTATACTTTGTTTTTTTCCTCTCGTCCAATAATTTAATTGTAAAATACATCCTCAAAATGGTAATTTTTTTCTAGTACTTAGGTATACTTTGTTTTTTTCCTCTCGTCCAATAATTTAATTGTAAAATACATCCTCAAAATGGTAATTTTTTCTAGTCCTTAGGCAACCACGAGTTTGACCTCGGGCCAAACGGGTTGAAAGTATTATTCGATCAGGCAAAGTTTCCAATACTCAGTGCTAACATCAATGCATCGACTCACCCCGACATTGCCAGTCGCCTGAACTCTAGCACTGTCCTTGAAATCGGTGGTCAGAGAGTGGGCTTCATCGGCTACACTTCACTTGAGACAGTGGACATTTCAAAACCAGGTCTGTCTGTAAGATCACTATTGTATATCCGTGTTTGAGATATATTAATAGATTTTTTTCAAAACCAGGCTTGTAGCATAATTTTTTCCTCTGTGTTTCTGACTAATTAAATGAAATGGGAGTGTCACTAATATTCATTGACTGGCAGATGTAAGGATTTAAAAAACCATTTCATGAGCAAAAACTGTTACCGCAGTTTTATCATCACTCATTTACAGCTTATATTACAACGTTCAAGACTTAGTCCGTTATTCTTGCGGAAGGTCATCAAAACCCACGGAGAGTTGAAGATAAATGAAGAGGAAGAAAACAATTGTTGGGATATAAAAGAGGATAGAGACGAGGTGTGTCTGTTCATTTAAAAGGAAATAGGCACATGTTGTTGTTTTTTTTAATAAAAATCCCCCCCCCCCCCCCCGAAGCGACATAATCAGCACATTAATATATGCGATACTAATCCTATTTCAAGGGACACCATTCTCTGTGATGCTATAATACTAATCCTATATCAAGGGACACCATTTTCTGTGATGCTATAATACTAATCCTATGATTGGTGACATCACTGTCAGTGATGATGTGATACTTATCCTATTTCAGAGGACATAACTTTCAGTGATGAAGTGGCTGCCGTACAGCGAGAGGTCCAAGTCCTCAGGTCAAAGGGCATCAACAAGATCATCGCGATCGGTCACTCTGGCTTCAACAATGACCTGCGAATTGCCAGTGAAGTACCAGGAGTAGACGTAGTCGTGGGCGGGCACACAAACACTTTTTTGTACAGCGGTCAGTAGTCTATGAGTGCTATTTTCGAGAAGAGAGATAGATAGATAGATAAATAGGCAATCACGCAGGTAGATTGACAGATGAATGAACGAATGGATGGACGGATAGGTGCATGGATGGATGATGTTATAGAGAGATCGTCGGTCGATCTCTAGGTAGGCAAATAAATAGATAGAAAGGCAGGCAGATTATAATGGATGATAGATACGTAAGGCAACAGATAAATGGCTGGAGATAGACAAACAAGATAGATGGAGAAATATTTAGGAAAAGTAGGTAGATTAATGGGTGGATGGATGAGTAGACGGATAGTTAGAAAGGCAAAGCAGATAGATGAAAGAATTGATGAATGGATAAATAAGCAAAGCAGGCAGATGTATGGATAGATGAATGGATTGACAGGAAAAGCAGGCAGATATATGGATGGATAAGTTAATAGATGGATAGACCCACTAAGAAATATTTATATATAGTATTTTACTGATCTGTTATTGTTCTTGCACAGGTGAAGCACCATCTAACGAAGCCATAATGGGCTCCTATCCAACTGTTGTCACACAGAATACGGGGAACAGAGTGCTGGTAGTACAAGACTATGCTTTCGGTAAATACCTGGGCTTTCTGCAGGTGCGTTGTAATTTAGCGTTAGCAGTTGTTGGTTTCAGTTTCTTTATTTACTAGCCCCTAGTCCATGCAAAGGAAGTAAAGCAGGACCGGACTCGAGGTGTAAAATGTACGTAGACTATTAATGGTGTACAAGTCACTTAGACAAGAGTCTGAAAGTATAACGGTTATATAACAACAGTAAAGGTGTAACATTTAGATATGACTGAAATTATAACAGTTGTGTAGGCAGGACTAAAGTTGTAACAATTACTTTGATAAGAGTGAAAGTTTAAGAATTTTCTAGATAACGCTAAAGTGTAACAGTTACTTTGAAAAGAGTGAAAGTTTAAGAATTATCTAGACAACACTAAAGTGAAACAGTTATCTAGACAACACTAAACGTGTAACAGTTACTTTGAATAGACCGAAAATCTAATGGTTATCTAGACAAGACTAAAGTAATTCCATTTGCTAATCCCACTTTTGTCGTTTGTTGCAGGTGGAGTTTGATGATAAGGGGGACGTGATATCGTGGTCGGGCAATCCTATATTATTGGATAATTCAACTGCTGAAGGTAAGGAAAAACTGTTATGAGGGTTTGTGTATAGGCCTTAAGTTTTTGAGTGATTCACAAACTCTTCTCATTTATATCAATAGCTAATATTATTGAGTGATTCACAAACTCTTCATTTATATCAATAGCTAATATTATTGAGTGATTCACAAACTCTTCTCATTTATATCAATAGCTAATATTATTGAGTGATTCACAAACTCTTCATTTATATCAATAGCTAATATTATCGAAGAAGTAAGTACGTTTCTAGGCTAATAAATAAGCTTGGCCCCGCTCAAGAAGTGAAATACTGCAGCGAACTCGGGCAGAGACTTCGAAGCTGACCTATTGTCTGAAGAGTCGGATGACGTAACTGGCAGACAAGGGTAATAATCAACATTCTGCTTGATAACACATCATTATAAAAAAAAGCGAGGAGGGAGAGGGGAACATGTGATGTAATTTAACACTAATATGCTTCAAAATAAGAAAAATGCACTTCACTTGCACATTGCTGTAGTTGCACTTCACTTGCACTTTGCTATAGTTGCACTTCACTTGCACATTGCTATAGTGTTATGACTTTCTTACATGTACGATTGGTTCCAGATGAGGAAATGCTGGCAGACATGAACACATGGCGGGACGGGGTGGACGAGACCATGAAAATGGCGGTTGGTCGCACGATGGTGTTTCTGGATGGAAATTTTTCCGTATGTCGGTTGGAAGAATGTAATCTAGGTATTTTTATTTTTTTCTCTATCTCTTATTAATATTGTGTGTGCGTGTATGTCCGTGTCTATGCACTGGTGTAGACGTGTGTGTTGTGTGTGTGTGTGTGTGTGTGTGTGTGTGTGTGTGTGTGTGTGCGTGCTAGTGTTAAGTATGTGTGTGTTTTTATGTGTATGTGTGTCTGTGATTGTACATATGGCTGCTAACACTTCAGTAAATGCCAAATAGCATTTGCACTGCTGACGTTATGACAATCCGATCATATTTGTGTAACCATTATAATGGGATAGTGGACTATACGCAATTTATACTTATACTCCTACTACCCAACGAACTGGACAGTACAAATGAAGTATTTTTTCAGCTTTAAGTATTACGGGCTGTATGTATTCAACTGTATACTTTATTTATTCAGCTTTAAGTATTACGGGATGTGTGTATTCAACTGTAAACTTTGTTGACCGATCGAAAATAAACACCTGGAAATGGCTTTGACGACAATGAAATTCAGCTCTGAAGAAGGCCCTTGAAATCCAGTAATTGCAGACACCACGAAATGAATAAAACAAAAACATTTTTAGACGATATTTCAATTTGGCCATTGATCCAGTTACAATTTCATTGTCCGAATATTCTTCCGACAATAGTGCGTTGTTCGACTGTCGAGTTAGCACCTGTCGCAGACTGAAATTAAAGATACACATTCATGACCCATTTTCTCCCAATTATTGCCCTTGCTTGACATAGATTATCGCAATGAATTGTTTTCAAGAACGCAGACAACGGGTTCAAGTTTGCTTGCATTTCCTCTCCAGGCAACCTGATTGCTGATGCCATGGTCTCGGAGAACCTGCGGCCCTCCAATAGCACCGAGTGGAACCATGTTTCCATAGCTTTTATGAATTCAGGTGGCATTCGATTTTCTCTTGAGAAAGGTATCTGCTAGTTGTCTTCTTTTGAGTTATTTACGATATTTTATTTTTATACAGTTTAGTTGAGGTTAATTATTTTTTTATCTCTATGTGTTGCGTCAGACAGAATAGTTTGAATAAAATTTGATTGGATAGATGGGTGGATGAATCGATGACAAAAGAATGGAGAATGGTAAGAGAAGAGAGAGAGAGAGAGAGAGAGAGAGAGAGAGAGAGAGAGAGAGAGAGAGAGAGAGAGGTAGAGAGGTAGATAGGGAGGAAGAGTCTGCTGGGGTGGATGAGTGGACTGAGTTGTGGGACAGCTAAAGGGATAATTTATTATATCTTCTCACTCGTCTGCACAGGTCGGGATTTGAAATAAATATGAATGCTTTGGCCAGCCGTCTTTAGAATTTACGTTTCGACACGCACACAATCACACTTACACATATGCTCTCTCAGGCACAGGGTCATATACACATATGCTCTCTCTCTTGCTCTTCTAGACCGCTCTTTTCTAACGCATACACTTACCTGTACGCTTTCACAAGAACAGGTGTTCTCTTTTTTTCTCTCCTTCTCCTCTTTGTAACGCAAACATTTATCTGTACGCTTCCACATGAATAGGCGTTTCTGTCTTTCTCCTCTTTGTAACGCACACATTTACCTGTATGCTTCCACATGAACAGGTGTTTCTGTCTTTCTCCTCTTTGTAACGCACACACTTACCTGTACGCTTCCACATACACAGGTGTTCTCTGTCTTTTATCTCCCCCCGCCTCCCATTTCTCATACATACTCATGTTTTTTTTTTTCTCTCCCTCCTACACCTCATTCTTTCTAATACACACATATGTACACACTGACATACACACTACAAACACACACACACATGCGCACACACACACAACCCCCCCCCCCATATATATAATATATTCTGCACACGCATATATTCACACTTTCATACACACTTTCATACACGCACGCACATGCATACTAATAGTCATTCTCTTTTTCCATCTCTGTGCATGTGTACCAGCGCTTGTTCGTACGAGATAAACCCTCTGTGTGAAAAGATATGTGTTTTGTGTATACAAGTGAGAGTACGTATTATTTTATTTGGCTAAATGCAATCATCATTCGGTCATGAATAATAACGTCATATCCGTAAACTGCTAATGAAAGATGACGTTTTCTCCAGGAGCCATCACTTATGGCGATATTCTAGAAGTAAATCCATTCCGGAACACCGTGGACATTGTGGAGATTACAGGAGAGACAATTCTAAAAGCCCTGGAGTATTGCGCCTCTTTGTGGAATCCTGATATCCGGCACGGAGGGTTTCTGCAGTTCTCAGGTATTTTGTCTTTCTGCCGTTCTCAGGTATTTTGTCTTTCTGCAGTTCTCAGGTATATCGTCTTTCTGCAGTCCTCAGGTACTATTACTTTCTGCAATTCTCAGGTACATTTGTTTTTCTGCATTTCTCAGGTACATTGTTTTTCTGCAGTTCTCATGTACTATTTCTTTTTGTATTTCTCAGACACTATTTCTTTGTGCAGTTTTCAGGTACTATTTTTTTCTACAGTTCTTGGGTATATCTTCTTTCTGCAATTTTCGGGTATGTTGTCTTTTTGCAGTTTTCGGGTATATTGTCTTTCTGCAGGTATAATTTATTTCTGCATTTTATTTCTCAAGTGCTATTTGTTTCAGCACTGAAGTGACTGATTTACTAGGAGTTGATTTTAACACCTGCAATGGATATTTTTTTTAATTGTTAAGTTCATCAGAATTATTAGTGGGGATGTTAGAAAACAATCATATTTAATGGGAGATATAATTATTTCAGCATGCTTAAGTTAGTACTTTATTCAGTTATTCTTGTGCCTTTTTTCCACTCTCACTTTCAACGAATTGTACCATTTGGTATAAACACACTGGAAGCTCTCCAAGTAAGAAGTTAAAATTGCTTAAAAATCTCAGCATTTAAGGCATTAAGATTTACTGATGAAGTGATTTCTAGATCAATATACTATTTCTAGAAGAAAGTAGATATTATATTATTATAATTTTTTGTACTTTAAACGTTTAGCAAAATGGTTACCAAGTTGTAAAATGTTGAATGGATCAAGGGGTTGGCAAAGTCCGGCCTTTAGGCTAGATACAGCCTAGCTACTATTCCAGTCTGGCATAATGCCCCCTAGTTATTTATTATTGGATCCGGTCTAATTGAATTGTTGCAGCTTTGTTTCCTTCATTGCTGCTGGTTGCAGCTCAAGCTGTGGCCCATGTTTATTATCAGGCGCTTGTATGAAACAGAAGGGTCTTTGAATGAAAGGTCTTTGATTTTGTAGTAGTGGGTCTGTCATCACATGCTTATGCTCTTGAACTGGGAATGTGCAATCATGTCACAATCGATATAAAATGTAGAAAATATATAAGTTTTATGAAGATAAGACAGATGAATTGCATACTTGGCAATGCTGTTATTTCACTTTAATTTTATAGATAGATGTTTGACATGATTTCGTTCATTTATAAATCGATGTTGAATTAGGTTACTACAAAAATCAAGGAAGATTATCAGTATTTACATAATATTGCAAAGATGCTACTCTCACTTCTAACCTTGACGTTCCACAGTTTTACTTGTCTGTTTAATTAGGCCTATTTAACATTTCAACAATCTAAAATAGTTTATTAAAAAAAAATTTCAAATTATTTTAATTGTACAAGCACTGGCTTAGTTAAACATCAACATTAGTGTTTCTTCTGGCCTAGTGTGCCTTCTTGACCTGAAATGGCCTAGAAGTCCGAAAAGTTTGCCGACCTCCGGATCAAGCTAATGTGACTGGATCATAAGTGTTGACATTGGTTTTCACTGGTCAACATATTACACAGTCCATCAGTCCCTTTTGAATGAATGTGACGTCATCTTTTAGTTCCAATCATTTGGGCTAGTGTAAGTTTCTCAAACGATGATTTGTACTTTGTTGAAATCTAGCACACTTTACTTGCTTTTATAGTCTATCTGAACGGCATTATGTGAGTCAGTGATGATGTTTTGAACTCGTAGCTAGTAAGATATTCTTGCGTTCGTTAATTTAGTATAAATGTAAAGTACATTTGTTTTGAAGGGCCCGCAGTGCAACTTTTATTTGTTTGAACGAGTAACTCTCTAGGGTTACGCCCTCTTAGAACGAATAACTCTCTAGGGTACGCCCTGTTAGAACGAGTAACTCTCTAGGGTACGCCCTGTTAGAACGAGTAACTCTCAAGAGTACGTCCTTTTAGAATGAGTAAATTAAGTTTATCACTTTATAATTCCATCCTTTCTTACATTCCAGACTCAACTTACAGTTTCTTGCAACAGTATTTATTAGCCCGATATACGCACACAGCATAATACATACAGCATATAAATTTATGAGCACACTCACTACAAACAATGAAAAGTGTGTAGCATACTATATACGAGCAAAAATTTGTCAAAATAATAGTTTACTCGCATAATGCACCTCTACCTAAAATGCAAGTGTAACATATCAATAGCAAAATACGCAAAATATTTCTAATTCCATTCTCTCTGAATCAGTCAGTTAAGTCACCATTCAGCTAATGACTTTCTTTCATGACTGAACATCTTGCCACACCAAATTCAAAGTGATTAGACAAAATTCTCTAAAGCAGGTAAGCCCATTGGCTGGTCTCATTTTCATAAATCTTGAGCATTGGATAATAAAACTACTCATCTAGTTGGAACTGGTTTGGATTGCATCAGCATTTTTCTAGAATATTCTCAACTCGAGTTGTTTACTCCAACTCTGACACTTACAAAAATACCATCACAAAGAGTGTTCAAGTTCGGGTCACTTCAACAAGTTAACAATTTGCATAACATTTAGTCTATAAATAGGGATAGGGGCAAATTTACTCCCCCCCCCCACCTTCCGAGTCTCGATGCTTTAAGGAAACTTAGTTGCACCGAGAATGCACAATTCCTGCACTATATATTTATTATTACAGTGGCAAATTTCCATTGGTTTGTTTAGGACTGCGTGTGGTTTACGACATGTCGCAAAGCGTCAATCATCGCGTAAAGGAGGTTCAAGTGAGATGTACAAACTGTTCTGTACCCCAGTTTGTGGCTGTCGAACCCGCCAGGGTGTACAAAGTTATCCTACCCAAGTTTGTGGCAGACGGTGGGGACGGATATTACGTCATAACGAACAATACACTTCGTCGATACAAAAATGGTTGGTAAATAATGAATTGTCGGCTAAACTTTGTCTTCGTTCTGATCTTGTATGTTACGAACGAGAGAGAGAGAGAGAGAGAGAGAGAGACAATGGGGCAAAGATGGACAAAGAGAGGGACTGTTAAGGTAACAGTTTGTATTTTGTATTAATTATATTAATTTAGGGATTGACTAACAAGTATTTACGATAATTATCAACAGAATATAGGACTTTTTAAATCTATTATTTATAAAAGATTACTTTACTCTTTATTATATTTATTTTTAGTCTTTTGACTGTTGTGTACTAGATTGTTTTTTATATTTAATTTATCCTTTTGTTGCTTTTAAATAGTTTTCATATCTTTTTTTATTAGTTTTGTATTTCTTTTCTGAATATTCCTCTCTGAAACATTATAGCCTGAATGTATGACCACAAAACACTAAATATTAACCAGACCAGTCTAATGTCTTTAAATTTTCTTTTGTAATCTGTTTTCTACTTTTTGGCAAACTATTGTCCTCATACTTTAGCAATCTATTGTCTTTTGCTTCCTTTGACAATCTATTGTTTTTATTCTGCTTTTGTCAGATTTTATTTGTATTTCGCTTGGTAATCTAATGTCTTTCAATTCCTTTGGCAGTCTAACATTTTTATATTTTCTTAGGAGACTTGTAATTACTTCCTTGGGCAAGCTATTGTCAATCTGTAAACAAACTGTTGTCTTTATAATTAATTTTGCTCTATTGTCTTTATATTTCCGCTGGTAGTCTATGATTTGTATACATCTTTGGCAATCTATTGTTTATATTTTATTTATATGGTTTTGATAGTCCGTTGTTTTTATAAATTTCTTTAGTAATCTACAATCCTCATATTTTCTTTGATAGAATATTTTAGCTCTGTCTTACATCATAATAAAGACCATTTCGAAATTTCATAATAAGATAGATTTCTCAAGAAATCGTCAGAGTGTTTAATGAGTGACGCACAATAAAATTGCCTTATATAAGACGTTTGCATTTTTTTCTTTCTTTCTCTCTAACAAACAAAAACAAACAGAACTGTTGGACACGGACGTGCTAACAAACTACATCAAGAAATATTCACCCATTATACATGGCCTTGAGGGGAGAATTCGATTTGTCGATCGTTCAACACCCTTGTGCAAGGAAACCAGCAGCGCCCAGCGACCGAATGCGTTATTTGCAAGTGCGATAACTCTCGGCATCATGAGCGTGATCAGAATTCTCACGGATTCCTAATGTTTTATTTTTTAGCTAGCTACTTTAATTGTTTTATCTAATTAGCTAACAAAACTTTATTAAAGTTTTTGGAGAAAGTGAATAGTTCTTACAGCTAACTTGTTTTTGCAGTTAATTTATTAATTTCACTCATTTTGAGACAGATCTCAATTGATTATGTAATTGTTCCGGCCTTCTGTGGAAAATAAAAAAATTAAATGAAAAATTGGAACAGTTTTACAGTTTTTCAAAGCTAGGTTGTCACAGTTAACGACATTCATGCAATGTAATTGGGAGACAAAGTTATCCAATGTACCGAGAGAAATAAAAGAAAAATATCTAAAGTATCGAGACAAGTTATCTAACGCACCGAGAGAAATAGAAGAAAAATATCCAAAGTATCGAGAGATTTATGATAAATCTGTTATCTAAAGTATCCAGAGAATTATAAAAGTACCGCTAGGTTTATAAAAGCTAATTACTGTTCGTGGACTGTTGTCTGCCAGATTGTCACTTTTCCGTGTATATATATATATATATTAAAATATGATAGAATAAATAAAAATTGATTAACTACAGAGTGATGATAAATAAAAATTGATTAACTACAGAGTGATGACTTCAGTCGTGAGCTGATCGGGGATGATGATATTAACATTAATGATTGTCATGTGTTGGACCCTTCTCACATTTTAAGTCACACAAAAGATAAAACCATATTAATTCATAATAATATTTAAAATCTAATAATTTAAATGAATAATAAAAGTTGTGACTTTGTCACTTTAAATTCTTATAAACAGTTTTCTAACTGGAAGTTCTGACACTTCAATTAACTTAACGTTGAACTTCCCAGATCACTAGTTATGTAATTTTAATCTAGCTGGATCCAGCAGCCACACTTTTGCACCAGGTCTTAGTTCAGAGCAAGTGAATTCCTCTCCCTTGACCAGCGTCCAGTAAGACTGGAGGCTAGACATGTCAACAGCTGGTAGAATGCATAAATAGGCATGTTAGGGAAAACTAAAATTAGATTGCCTTCAGTCCACTAAGCATCTCCTATTGAGAGTACAGTTATCTCCTATAGTAAAATGATTATGTCTGAAGACTTGTTTGTGGGATAATTTTCACTGGATTTTTAATTCAGATTCATGCCAACAAAAGGTTAGTAGTCATGGTTTCTCTAGCTGTTGTTATTACTAAAACTAACACATCTTTTCCCCCACAGCTTATTAAATACTTATTGTTCATTTATTGTTTGTGTTAGTAATTAGTAATCAAGATTTGAGTGAGTGTGAGCATGTTGTCCTGCTTTTCCTCCTCTCTCTAAACTGTCTCAATCAGTGAGTGTGAGCATGTTGTCCTGCTTTTTCTCATCTCTCTAAACTGTCTCAATCAGTGAGTGTGAGCATGTTGTCCTGCTTTTTCTCATCTCTCTAAACTGTCTCAATCAGTGAGTATGAGCATGTTGTCCTGCTTTTTCTCATCTCTCTAAACTGTCTCAATCAGTGAGTGTGAGCATGTTGTCCTGCTTTTCCTCCTCTCTCTAAACTGTCTCAATGAGTGCGAGTGACACTATTATAGCAGTCATAAAAGGAGAAACATTGGTTAATCTCAGTCTGGCACTTTATGCAGCATGACCACCTTAAAAACCAAGCTGCTCACATAATTGCTTCAATAAGTACACGTTGATCCACCCAGCTGAAAGAAAAGGTCATCTCAACTGTTTTTGTGCATTTCAATGGTCCACATCAAGAAGACCTCAAACCCCTTTCTATTCACAAAGTCCACATCAAGAAGTTGTCAAACAACTTTCCATTCACAAACCACATCAAGAAGACTTCAAACCACTTCCCATTCACAAAGTCCACATCAAGAAGACTTCAAACCACTTTTCATTCACAAAGTCAGGGGACAGAACCACTGATGCTGTTCTCAAGCTGAAAACTGATTATCCTCTGGTCCTGTTAAGTAAAACAAGAAAAGTTATAATTTCTAACCATTATTTTCTATTGTCTATAGAAATGAAAAGTTGTAATATCTTATAAGTGCTGTCTATTGTCTTTATGAATAAAAATGTAATTTCTTATATGTTGTCTGTTGTCTATATAAATAAAACGTTTTAATTTCTCACCAGCGTTGTCTATTGTCCACATAAATGAAAAGTTGTAATTTCTCACCAGTGTTGTCTATTGTCTACATAAATAAAAAGTTGTAATTTCTCACCAGTGTTGTCTTTTGTCTGCATAAATGAAAAGTTGTAATTTCTTCTGTGTGCAGCGAATATACAACGCTAACAAGAAGACAAAGGATTAAACTAATGAAAAAATAAAATAAAGAAAGTAATAATTATGCCCGTCCTCTGGGCCTCCCGCACTTTCTGATAGAGATTTTCTTAATTTATCTTTTAAATTTACATAATATGTGTTTAATTTGAAAGTTTAAAAAAAAACGGGTATTATTTGGATTCTGTGGAGATACTAATTTTTATCGAAAAGATATTGTAAATACCAGTACCTTCCCTTCATTCTTATGATCTCATTGCTCGTTTTGATTTAAAGAATAGTGAACAAACATTTTATGACTGCAGACACAACCACTCTCTCTCTCTCTCTCTCTCTCTCTCTCTCTCTCTCTCTCACACACACACACACACACACACACAAAACACAGGTACTCATGCATAAACATACACACACACACACACGCGCATGCACGTACACACACACACACAAACACACAAAACACAGGTACTTTTGCAATAACACACACACACACATACACACACACACAAAGATACGTACGCACGCACGCGAACACTCATATCATATTAATTAAAATGTCTTTAGAATCTAGTTTTCGTTTTGGCTTGTTAATTTGTTTTATTAAAATTTAAGTACGTATTTAAAAACCCAACTGTTCGCATTTGATTATTTCTTGACTTTTATTCAAAACTTTTTTTTTAATTTGAACGTGCATAAACATATACTCGCATTGTTTCCGATGATTCATGCTGATGTGACGTTTTAATGAAGACTGCTATACAGAAGGGAAACTACGCGTATATAAAAATGGTGGGTCAAGCATGGATTATTTCCCCTACTACGTTTCGTTCATCTGTTTCTGGCGTGTTGAATATAGTGATTCTTTTACAAACATGTTAATTTAGTTGCAATTTAAAAAAAAAAAAAGGAAACTAAATTTAATTAGTTAATATTTATTCATTTTAATTGATTGTATTTAAAATTTGCTGCCTCTTTATTGAAACAAAAGGTCAGTGCGAATTTGTTAATGAAACACCGTTTGGTCTAGTAGTGATTACTCCTTGACCCCCCCCCCACACACACACACAAACACCACCCCGCTTCCATATACTACTTCTGTTATGATAAAATTACTCTCTTTACTTATAATTTTGATGTGATACCTTAGAGGATAATGCGCTTAGAACTTTGTCACATTTATCTCTAGATAAGCATGCCTTTTCCATTATGTATAATGTTTTCATTTTAACTGTAGAGCTTGAAGCAGGATTTCTATAAGTATAGTGTTTTCATTTTAGCTGTAGAGCTTGAAGCAGGACTTTCTACAAGTATAGTGTTTTCATTTTAACTGTAGAGCTTGAAGCAGGATTTTTACAAGTATAGTGTTTTCATTTTAACTGTAGAGCTTGAAGCAGGATTTTTACAAGTATAGTGTTTTCATTTTAGCTGTAGAGCTTGAAGCAGGATTTTTACAAGTATAGTGTTTTCATTTTAGCTGTAGAGCTTGAAGCAGGATTTTTACAAGTATAGTGTTTACATTTTAGCTTCAGAGCGTGAGGGTCTTTCCTACAGCTTTTTTAAAGTAAATAATCCGTGAGGAATTTCGCATTGTAATTGCATTAAAATGATTTCGTCGCTTTGTAGTGTTCATTTCTGTGCTAAAGAGAAATGCTGAAACATGGAGAGTGCATGAGTACATACATATTTAAATCACTTGACAAGGTTTAATGCCTGGTGAAAGAGTTTATGCCGTTATAGAGTAACCGAATTCTGTCAACTATATTAAGTTTTCTTTACCTTGTGACCTATTGTTTTCATTTGCAAATAAATTATTCACCTTTGACACTGATCATAATGTCAATGTCCAGTAAAATAATTTAGTTTTCACTTAAGAAAGAAACATCTATTACAACTTCGACACAATCAGGTAAACACATATATGGCGTCATGAACTTAGCCACATTGCTGCGGCCATACCTTTTAAATGGTTTAAGTGTGCAAGGACGGATACTTTCTACTGGCTTTCACATTTTGAAGATTCTGACATTTTTACATCACATATTAAATTTCATTGTGCGAAAGATTTCTTCTTAAGAACTCTTTATTAAACACTTACGTACAGATCATGCTTTAGATTACGATCTGTTCAGAACCCGAATGTGCCGCATATTTAAGACCTGTTCAGAACCTGATTAGTCCAAATGCTTAAGATCTGTTCACAGCCTGAATATGCCACATACATAAGACCTGTTTAAAACCTGAAAGTACCGTATACTTAAGACCTGTTCACAATGTGAATGTGCCGCATGCTTAAGACCTGTTGACAAACTGAATGTGTCGCATACTTAAGATCTGTTCACAACATAAATGTGTTGCATGATTACGATCTGTTCACAACCTGAATGTGCCGCATGCTTCAGACTAGTTCACAACCTGGCGGTGCTGCATGCTTCAGACACGCACAAAGTTCACAACAAGAGTGTATAGCATGCTTAATATCTGATCATAACTTAACCCCTACCGAGATATATGTCAGGTTTAACCTAAATTAAATCATATAAGACTACTACTACTATTCTACTACTACTACTACTACTACTACTGCTACTACTGCTACTAGTACTACTACTACTACTACTACTGCTACTAGTACTACTACTACTACTACTATTACTACAACCACTACTACTACTATAACTCAACTTACCTATTTCATTCTCTTCAATCTTATTGTAGGAATGTTGTATATCTTTTTGTGTTCTCGTCTTTCTCGATTATGAATGACGTCATGTCTACTTTCATTTTACTTCAAACTTAGAGAAAGGAGTTATTTTTCTTCGTATACGTCCGGCACTTTATGCTGCACTTGATATGCTGATGCACAACTTTATGACGCTTACTTCCTGCAGCCAGTCTGCACCATTTCTAATTAAGTGGAAGAGTGCAAAGGACACAGCCGTCGACTTTCATCACGCTTCTGACGTCAGCTGTCAACATAGATGCTCATCACAGACGTGTTCTATATTCGGCAAGTCCAATTATAACTTCTTTCCTAAGTGATGTGCACAACAGTTTGAAATGCTAGTTGCGCACATTTGCATCTTAAGCTTAGATGTCGTTCTGCAATCTATTATATACTTTTCTAAATAAATTCCAGCGTTTATTGATTAATCGTTAGTATCGTCTCTCTGTTCTCAGGTTATCGACTGGTGGTCTATTAGCTAAACTGTTAGTTAATGGTTAATTATTATATATATATATATAGAACGCTAGATTGTTATATTAGAATATTAATTGATAATTTCTTGAATTAAACTCAAATCTATCCCACCATGCTAAGAATGACAGGCAGGGTGAAGACTTGTTCCGAACTGAGAGTTCGTAGGCTTAGAATGTCTTCACAACCTCATACTAAGTAGTGTATGACATTATATACTATGTATGACATTATATACTATGTATGACATTATATACTATGTATGACATTATATACTATGTATGACATTATATACTATGTATGACATTATATACTATGTGTGACATTATATACTATTACATATATCCTATGTTCGTTATATTGTATGTAGGTAAAGATTTTCATCGCATATGAACATGTTCACTATGGGGGATGTGCGCGGTCACAAAATCACTCAGAAACGTGTATGCAAACACACGAAAACTTTTGCATTCATAAACATGCATACACTCATGCTAACACAGGCTTGCTTTTGTATACAAACACACATTCATACTGATTCGTATGCACACACACATACACACACACACACACACACACACACACACACACACATAAATAATTATAATCATTCAAATGAATAAATGCACATGCGTACGGACATATATTTACATAATAACATAGGTCGCGTTTTTTATTGAGACAGAATGAATGATTTACAAGTGTCAATTGAGAATTCATTTCTTGCTAACTCATACTTATGAAACTTTAATAAATAATCATTTTAGGTCATTTTAGGTCATTTTAGGTCATTTTAGGAGATCGTGAACCTTTAGGTTGCTCGTAATCTTGTCAAGTCAGAAACATTTTTGTATCACGGAAATAAATTAACAGATAGCCACTGATTTTAAAATCACTCGGATTCACTTCTATTATTAAAAGAAAAGAAAAGCAATAATGAATAAAAATTATTTGAAAGATGAGACTAAGCCAACAGTTACCACGGCCTCGTTTTCGTTCAGCTGGATGTAAGCCACTTATTCATGACCGTTGACCTCAACGAGTGCAGCAACCGAAGGGTTGGAGAGCATGGCAGGATTTGCCCTCCAACCGTGCCGAGTCGCTGGTTGACCAGCGACTGAAAGCATTAAAACTGGCGGCCATTGTTTACCCTGCCGCCAGCTGCTTGACCAGCAGTCCACCCGTTCATACGTGTGTGTAAGATAAGCAAAGATCTATTCCGGGTTCGATGCAGTGGGTGCAAAGTGACCTGAGTTGCCTATTAGCCGAAGGTGTTTCAGAAAAATGCTGCTCAAGACAAGACTGATGAGAGTGTTGATGTTCGAAGACAGGCCTAGGAAAGATAGGTGGGCACTTTTATTTGGAAAATGTTCGCTTCTGCAAGACTGGTCTGCAGAAAGGTGGATTGTGCTTTTACGATCGTGAATTGAGTCCAAGAAGTTTTTCTTCGCAGCGGGACTATTTGAGGAGTTTGTGTTCCGAATTCCGTTTGTATAATTCTGCAATAGTATGTTGTTTGTGAGAATAAGTGTGTTAAAAAAAAAAAAAAACCCCAAGGAAGAAACATATCTACTGCAGGTTTTCTTTTAACGGTTGTGTTTTGTATTTTGTTAAATCGCTGAATTCTTCTACATTACACATTCACACACGCACATAGATACATACACTCTCACTTGCGCACGTATACACCCCCGTTAACATGTATCTTACTCACACACACACACACTCACACACACACACACACACACACACACACACACACACACACACACACACACACGCATACACACACACACACACACATACACACTCTCTCTCTCTCTTAAATGTGCGTTTGTTATTGTTTTTCTTTTTAATGATATTTTCCGTTAAACAATTCACGCTTCAAAGCGGTCAAGGTATTCCTTAGGAAACGTAAATCAAGAGAGGAAAACAAAAAGTGAAGGAAATTTTAAACTTCTTGAGAGACCAAGCTCATGACTTGAGAGACCAAGCTCATGACTTGAGAGAACAAGCTCAGGACTTGAGAGACCAAACTCAGGACTTAAGAGAATATGCTCAGTATGATGTGTAGTCTACTTTTTGTTATTTTTGTCACTATTCTTATTTACTTTTGCACCCCTCCCCTTTTCCCTTGTTTCTGTCATTCTTTAAAATAAAAGATTACATCACAAAAAAGCGATTAACACTGCAGTGATTTTAAGCTACTCTCACAAGCGTTGGCACATACATATGCACATAGATACCTACCAACGCCCCCCCCCACACACACACACAATTATATTAAATATTTTTTTTAAAGTTGCATACACTAACACCCTGAAGTTTGTTTGAAATCTGATATGTTTGCAACAGATGTTTTGGTCACTGAGCCCAGTGCACAGACGTCACTTCCGTTACCGCGCTTACCTCCCTAATTTCCTGTGAAGGAGCGTCGTTCATATAAAGATTTTAAAACTGTTTTTAAATTGTAGAGCCAATGCGCGCAAATGTATGTTTCTTCTAATTTTTCTTTGAAAACTGCGTCAAGAAAACTTCAGATAATCTTTCTTATCGCCTGCATTCACGCATCATATTATATTTTTATTTATTTTATTTAATTATATAATTTATTTATTATATATTTTATTTAAAACTATATTTTATTTATTATATATTTTATTTAAAACTATATTTTATTTATTATATATTTTATTTAAAACTATATTTTATTTATTATTTTTTATTTAAAATTATAATTTATTTATTATATATTGTATTTAAAACTATAATTTGGAATTGTAATTGTTAGCGTTGTTCACAAGAATAACACACGAGAATTTAGTTTCTAAATTTACAATTCTGATCTAAAGAGAGATTTTGAAACAAACAGACTAGCATACAATAGTCTTTGTTATATCTTTTGATATACAGTTCACGTCTCCACTAACTGTAACAATCTTGACTTTTAGGATTTTCTCAGTTTATTTCATTTAAACAAAATTTCGTATCTTGCCCACGCCTTAGGGCGTTTTGTTACAAATGCAAATATGCATCTTTTGCGTTACATGTTTATTTTTGTATTGTGTTTTACTGCGCATACTTATTATGTATTACTCAATGCATTTGATACCGTATTCTTTGCATGTATTACAAAATGCTTTCTTATATTTTGTGTTACTCAATGCATTTTGATTACTGTATTCTATTGTATATCATATATGTTACATAATGTTTTATTACTCAGTACTTTTACTATTGCATTGTATTATAAATGTTACAAAATGCATTCTGATATCTTCTGTTAGTCAAGGAGTATTATGACTCTCTTCTATTATTATTTGTTAGAAAATGCTCTATTACAATAACTTCTGTTGCTGTTGTCTTATTTAGCACTGAGAGTATCTAAATTAAAATAAGATGTTTTTATGCCATCAATAATAATGATTTGTAAATTATCAATCAATCTTGTGAAGAAGGTAAATGTCCCCGTCACTGATATTCCTTGAGCAATGTCACAAAATGTTTCTTTTTTTTTTTTTAAAGAAAAAGAAAGTAAAAATAAACTTCTAATAAAATTAAGCTTTCTTTAAAACAATCCAAATACAATATGGACTTATTAAACTAACATTATAATAAATGCATTGTACATATGAAATCTACAGAATTTGGTCAGTTTTTTTTTTTACATACAAAACTATTTTATGAAGTTCTGTGTTAATATTACGTTCAAATCTCATCTCACCATTTCTTAATATTACGTTCAAATTTCATCTCCCCATTTCTTAAGGAGGGGGGGGGGTGATAATGATGGTGGTGGTGCAAGATTTACAAATTATGAAACATTTCTTAAGATGTGGTGGGACTGATTTTTTACAACTAAAAACAAATATGGAATAATGTGTAATGAACAAGTGTTTGGTGTGTATTTGAATAGTGTTAGGTTTATAAGATTTGGAACTTTTGATGCATAGTTTACGCACGAATGTGCCGAATGTAAATGTTTTGGAACACTTGTATGTGTGTCTGAATATGCTAATTAATTAATGTTTTAAATCATATTTCATTAATATTTTTATTTTTAACATTAAAGTCGTTATTTACTCGTTATTTGAAAATGCCTGTCTACTTGTGCATGAACGTTTAGTAAGCTGATGACGATTGAAGCATAATTCTTTTCTTGTAATGTTTATTTGAACCTCGTTCAAAGGCTGTGTGTGACTTTGTTTGAAGTTACTGTCAGGAGATTATTATTTTGTTACTGACGCTACGATAGGCTGTGTGTGACTTTGTTTGAAGTTACTGCCAGGAGATTATTATTTTGTTACTGACGCTGCTATAGGATGTGAGCGTTGTTTTAAGCGTATGTTTTTGTAAATAGTCAACAGAAGTTGTTTTGTCTCGGTGGCCGCGAATTAGGATTATGCCGGACGCTAGGATAACGCTAGGCAAGGCATGGCTGAAATCAGAGAAGAGAAATCAGCTGGCGAATTTGGCTAGAGCCCCTTTGGTCGAGGTGCTGACAAAAGTCGCCCAATTAGGGATGACCAGGACCAGTGCACTGGACCATACCTTTGCATTAGTGCGAGGCATCGGTCTGGTGGATTTGAACCTCTGTTCACCAAGGTACTTCCATGCCTGTGGTCTTGCAATCTATAATTCAACCACTACCACTACTACTACTTCCACCACCACCACCACCACCACCACCACCACCACCAGAGGAAATGTATATAAAGCCCGGATTTTTGTCAGACTCAAGAAAGCTGAACGAATCCCTGCGAGTTAGTGAGTGATTCCTTTGAATGTGATTTTGGTGAAAAGTCTTAATGGAATAATGTATGTTGACTCCCTAACTCTGTTGGACGAGTATCATTTGGGGGTTGTCCAGAGAATTCTGCTGGGATTCAGGGACTGTCTACATCTGTAAGTCCAGAGTGTACGTCGTTGGTACAGTGCTCAAGGGTCAGCGAAATGTTTGTCTCATTGTCTATGTGCTAGTAGTTAGCGCTAGTCATTTAGTTAGCAAATATCTGTTGTACTGTTTATGAGCTGGTACTTAGCGTACTTATTAGGCAGAAGTTAGCAAATATCTGTTGTACTGTCTATGACCTAGTAGTTGGCGTTACTATATTTAGACAGAAATTAGCAAGTATCTGTTGTACTGTCAATAGGCTAGTAGTTAGCGCTATTCATTTAGGCAGAAGTTAGCAAATATCTGTTTACTGTCTATGACCTAGTAGTTGGCGTTACTATATTTATTAGCCACGAGACCACTAACAGTTATCTGGAAGTACCAAAGACTGTTCTAATATTGATGTTATGCTTCCCATAGGGAATATGTGATAATCGACTGTATAATGTATCTCTAATATGTGATAATCGACTGTATAATGTATCTCTAATATGTGATAATCGACTGTATAATGTATCTCTAATATGTGATAATCGACTGTATAATGTATCTCTAATATGTGATAATCGACTGTATAGTGTATCTCTAATATGTATAACAAGCGTGAACGAAGCATCTGGTGTCGTCTTGTCAGATAGAAATTGAGATTGTTTTATTTTAGAAGTGTTTTAATTCTCTAGCTGTTATCAAAACATGTCTAGCTTCAAGAAGTGGTGACATTTGTGAATATTTGAACCTTGATTACAAAACTCTGAATTGAAAGAATTCTATAGACTATTATTTATACTTACTCTTTATTCTTTTTGTTTCACCATTGGTTCGTTTCTTGATTTAATTAAATATTTGAATTTGTACTATTCTATCGTCTGGCTCTGTCGTGAGACTTCACTTTATGCTCGTGGCATTCACGTAGCATGTTCGTTTGATATGATTATTGTGTAGCATTGGTTTTGAATCTTCCTTGTATTGTTGCCTAGTTAGAAAGGGTGGGGTGAGCCACAGGTGACTGATAGATATGCATAGGAAGATATCCACCCCCATCCCCCACGAAGTGTGGCTAGCTTGTAAGTCGTGGATTTTAGATATCATTATTTAATATAATATATTAATTTTAATTACGCTCTAGGGCATCAGAGATAGACTTAAAATATATGTGTTTGTGTGTGTGTGTGTGTGTGTGTGTGTGTGAGAGAGAGAGAGAGAGAGAGAGAGTGTGTGTGTGTGTGTGTGAGTGTTTGTGTGAACAATGCTATGTTGAAAAGTTTCATGCTTTGTGTAGTAAAGAAAGTCTCAACTTTAACAATTACAAGTGTGTGTGTGTGTGTGTGTGTGCGCGCGCGCGCGTGCGTGCGTGCGTGCGTGCTTAGTTGACTTTACTAATTGTAATTACTTGTTAACAGACAGGAGACCAAATCAGTAAGTTATGGAATGACATTCCCTAATTTCTTCAAGCGATTGTTTGCTTGTTCAATCTTGCATAATAAAATAAATTTCAAATAAATCATTTCGCACTCAGAAACCATTTCGCACTCAGAAACCAGTCTCAGAACGTGTAGGAATTCCATCACAGTACAAGAACGATTTCGTGGCAACCGTTTGGCACTCACATGCTAGTTTCAGAACTGTTGGAATTCGTCACGATCACAGAACGACAATCGCAGACTTGCACTCACGTCGCGCGTGACTCTCTTGACTGCGAAACTCTTCGCACGTTCTTGGGTGAGGAATTGACAGTCAGCATTCTTGGAGTGCCGAATGTACGGTAGGCGCGTGGCGGGAAATCACCAGTAGTGCCGCCATAGAAGGTGTACCGTCCACAGACTCCAGAGTCTGGATCCAACCAGCTGGTTGGCATTAGCCAAATATGGAAAGTCTTGGAATTTTATTTTAGTATGGAAGTGTTCGTGCGCGTGCTTGCAATGCTGTCTGTTAATTTTATTTCAATGCGAGAGCTTCTTTGGTGAAAATAAAAAATACTTTCTTGTGATTTAGAAATTCATGGATTGTTTTACATACTCATCCACGTCAGTATACATAAATTAAAATTTTAATTTGACTGGCCTTCTGAGAGCTTCGTTACATTGAATTTGTACTTTAACCTCTGACGTCAGAATTGGGTTAATACAGACTTCAGTACCAGTCATCAGATGATTATGTTATTGTCTCTTTGTGATTGGTCCTTTTTCTGTTCGTGCGTTTCAAAGCATTGCTTTGACCTAGAAATCAAGGTAACGCCTTAGTGAGAAATACACAATAAATGAATTAATTTACAAAAGTTCTTATTTGCCAACATCAATTGATTATCATTTCCATTATCAGGCGGTGAGGAGACGGTTGGAGGGTGGGGGGCTATTCTGCAAGGTGAGTTCAAGGAACTACAAGCGCGAGGTTTTTGAAATAATGATCTCTTTGCTATTTAACACAGCCAGACAGAGAGAATTCTTCCAAGTATTCAGTATTCAGGGTAATATCATCATGCTTATTGTTAGCAGCCTAATGTGTAGCTTAGCTTTAACTCTGACCTTTGACATACAGAGAGATAGATTCTGTGCACCTATCCACGCATCCGGTCATGCCTAAATTCACTTTTTCATCGGTCAATGTTAATCCTTTTAACCTGCTAACGTGATAACATTTTTATTCACACACAACAAAAAGATAAACAATCAGCAACTACGAAGACATACAATTAAAATAATATTCAATATCGAGTTCTAATAGGAAGTGATCTCACTGTTACAACTAGCAAGGATTGAACTAGTTTATAGCGGTAAATTCTCTATGTAAGCTTTGTAAACTGACTAGCATTTAATTGTGCACTGTGTAAAGCTGAGTAAATTGATTAGGTTTTAATCGTGCACCAACTAGATAAGATTTGTAAACCAACTTCCTTCTGGTCGTGAACTATGTAAAACTTTGAACGACCAGAAGTAAGTTGGTTTACAAATCTTATCTAGTTGGTCTACAATCAGTCTACAAATTTTTTATAAAAAATATAGTTTTACTTATTTACTTAATATATGGAGAGCGCTTCCGGTCTAGGCCGATTTCACGCTAGGTATTGGGGGTGGGGACGGTTTATGAGGGGTGTTTGGGAGTTTGGTGGGGAACTGTCTACTCTGACATGTATTTTGTCCCGTTAGTCACTAGTGTACATTACTATTTCATAATGGCGTATATTATTGTTAGATACTGGGAGTATTCTACTGCTAAACGTGAAGTATTTTACTGTAAGTCATATTAAACAATCATGTATTTTACTGTAAGTCATGTTAAACAATCATGTATTTTACTGTAAGTCATGTTAAACAATCATGTATTTTACTGTAAGTCATGTTAAACAATCATGTATTTTACTGTAAGTCATGTTAAACAATCATGTATTTTACTGTTAAACACTAATGTATATCACTGTTGTTTAACACAAGTGTATATTACTGTTTGAATCTGGTGTATTTTACTGTAAGTCATGCTAAACAATCATGTATTTTACTGTTAAACACTAATGTATATCACTGTTGTTTAACACAAGTGTATATTACTGTTTGAATCTGGTGTATTTTACTGTTAAACACGAATGTATTATTGTTAATCAATGATATTATTATTTTACATTTCCGATGTAACTTATTACTGTTAAACTATGGTGTATATTACTGACATACACTGACGTTATTTACTGTTGTTAAATGTTGATTTACATTACCGCTAAACATTGACGTTATTTACTGTTGTTAAATGTTGGTGTATATTACTTTTTAAACACTGACGTTATTTGCTGTTGTTGTATGTTGTACAATACTGTTGAACACCAACGCTATTTACTGTTTTAAATGTTGGTTTATATTACTGTTAAGCAATACAATTATTTACTGTTTTAAATGTTGGTTTATATTACTGTTAAGCAATACAATTATTTACTGTTTTAAATGTTGGTTTATATTACTGTTAAGCAATACAGTTATTTACTGTTGTTAAATGTTAGTTTATATTGCTATTAAACACTGACATTATTTACTGTTTTTGGACATATTGTATGTAGGACCTTATTGTATTAAACAACCGTACATTACTGTAATAACCAGTGTGCACTAGTGATAAACATTATTACGCGTTACGCTTGCATTAAATTAACATTACCCTAGCATTCTCGTTACTGTTAATTACTATCGCTTCTCTGAAGGAAGAGCACAGAGCTATTTATTACCCTGTCCGAAGTGAAGCAGACCTTGACAAAACCAACCACGGTACGGATCACCTGTGTTCTCATTACTGTTCAACTGTCACTGTGATGGTCCTGACAAGACTACTTACCGGAGATTACATATATGCTCATTTCCTCCTCCACAACCCCCCTTCCATTTGGTCCGTGTGCTTGCCTCGTAAAGTTGCCACCCGAGTTCAGTTTGGCACTTGGTTGGGCATGCGCTGACAGGGGCCATTCGTCTTTTCTTGTGCCCACAGAGTACAGAAACTAGGCAGCTGGCACAGCGCCATTTTGAAAGGCTTTTTTTTTTTTTTTTTTTTTTTACTCACAGCTCCTCCCTATCCCCTCAAATGCAGTGGCAGGATATTTTGACCGGCAACTTTCGTCACGCCTGACTGCTCTTATATTTAAGACTGTTTGTATATAATTATGAAAATTTTCTCTATAACACCATACATTATGATTAATAATGGGTGGAAAACTCTATGCGTGAGCCAATTGGAACTAGAATCGCTGAGAACTCTATGCGTGAGCCAATTGGAACTAGAATCGCTGAGAAATCTATGCGTGAGCCAATTGGAACTAGAATCGCCGAAAACTATGCGTGAGCCAATTGGAACTAGAATCGCTGAAAACGAAAGTGTGTAAAAATAAAGAAGTACATTGATTTGGGAATGTCCTCTTTATGCTTGTTTTTTTTATTCTGTTTTTGGTCGTCTGCTTTTACTTTGTAGTTTCAGAGTAAGAGTTCTTCTCCTTTGACTTTGAGGTCAGGGGTCAGAGCGAGTTAAGTATCCTGTGTATTTTTTTACTCGCTGTACTTAGGGGTTAGTCCGTTAGTGTCTATAATAGATTGGAGACTTTTAAAATATACTAAGACTTTTAAAATATAGTTTTGTTGCTACTAAGTGTGTCTCTTTTTCTTCCAGACACAAACACACAGGCAAACACACTCACACAAAACTTACGAGATATGAGAAATCTTATATTTATTTTAAAATTAATTTAGGACTAAGTGAGTAAACGAGTTAAGTACAGGGATCCAGATATTCAAACACACTGAGATACACATATTCAAATATCCACAGAGACGCGCGTAGACAAAAAGCATAGGGATACAGATGTACTCGTATTAATACGTTGGGGGGGGGGGTACACACACACAAGCCCTCACAGGATAAACGCATTCTAATACGCACAGAAATAATATATTCAAACTCGCACAATAAAATAGACGTTTTTTTAACACGTAGGCCTACATGGAATACATGTATTCAAATAAGCACAACGACATACGACTTCAAATACACGGAAGAATCACTTTTAAACACGCACATGGATACGCACGTTCGGACACCCGTAGAGTACACGTTTTAAACATGCGCAGGGAAACAGATGTATTAATACGTAGACGCGTAGAGGAATACAGGTGTTCAGAAGCATAGGGATACACGTATTCGAACAAGCACCGGGATACGTTTTTAAACACGCACCGGGATACGTTTTTAAACACGCACAGGGATACGTTTTTAAACACGCACCGGGATATAGAGGGACTCAGTGAGCACTTTTGAGCGCCAACAGCAAAATCATCTTTTGTTTATGTAAGAAAAAATAATTACAGTAGTATTACGTTTGTTCATTATATTGATTATTTATGTATTGTACTCCCCCATTTAAATAATCCAAGTGCCTCAATACTTCTTCCGCTCTAATTGAACACTAGCACGTTCGCCTCAGTTCCATTTGCTTTCGTCATTTCCCTAAGCAATAGGTCGTAAACTTTATTCAACACTTTCAGTTAAAACACAACATCTAGTTCCCGTCAATACCTGAGTAGAATCTTGTCTTTCATAATTGCCCTAAGTGGGTCTTGGCACTTTAGTGTTGTAATTCCTGGCATAATGAGTTCTTCTGCAAGTACTAAAAGTTCTGTCTGTTTCAGTGATGTCTTTGTCTCGTTCAATTATTTGAGTCTTGGTTTTCCTTGTCGTCCATTATTTCACTCATTTAAAGAACAATCTTCATTTTTTATAAAGTCAAAATTAACCTAATTTAATTGTTTTAAAACAGAAAACCAATTTATTTTTGTTTAGATCTATAAAATCCCGCCCATGTCTAAAATGTCGGAATAGAAAGAGAGAGAGAGAGAGGGGGGGGGGGGAGAATAGCTAAACGCCCAAAACAAAATAACCCAACTACACAGTCTGTTGTGTATTTTGTAACTGCAAATGAACTCCCAAAGTCGTCCAGTTTCACCATGAACCCCCCCAGAAGCAACAATATAGCATGCGGAGAGGGCTGGGTGTGTGGGTGGGTGTGTAGGTGGGTATTGGGAACACTAGCGATGCGCACGTGCGCGAACGAGTTCACACCTTCATAAATGTCATGCACTGGGTTAGGGCGCAGGCCCGCCGCCCGCGATCTACAGACCGCCCGTGCGAAGCTGAAAAGGTTTGTTTGGTCTCGCATTATGTGGAAATGAATTTTGGAGTCCCGTAAGCTTTGGTCAAACAAGGTGTGCATTCCTACAGGGTTGTAAGCGCGAGAGAGTGAAAGGCGAATGAAGAGAGGGAGAAAAAAGAGAGTGCACATGATTGTTGCTTGTTAAATTAAAATAAAAATAATATTAACAATTAAAGGTCAGAATTTATAAAATACAAATTATTTAAAATGAACAGAAAAATAAAAGATATTTTTAATATTGGTAAACAGAAATACTCTTTGCTGTAGCCGCGAGCATTCGTCACTTGAATAATATCGTTTGAAGATGGACGAATTGTTTCCGACAAATTTCAAATGATTTTGTACCCAACAAGAAATAAAGCGACTGAAATATATTTTGCTAGGGGATAACTAACTGTACGCGAATTTTTTTTATTTAAAAAAAGGGATCCATCCTATGGATACATATAAGGTAGTTGACCAGGTTCTTTTATGTGGGTGCATAAAATCTTAGTCAATGAGTTATATATAACCTATTAAGTCCCCACAGTGATAGTGTTTCTACAAAGGAATAAGAGTGAGGACTTACACATAACTTGCTGCTTGGCTTCCCCTCAGTATATTCTGGGGTCACGACCATAATAGGTGGATCGCCAATATCGACGCCGCAGAAAGGGGGGTGGGTGTTTTAGATATTTTCCTTTTCTGAAAAATCCACATTTAAAATTGCTTTTAAAAAAAATCATCACCTCTTCTGGTTTAAGATGGCCGATTCTTTACTGTAAGACAGTGTGTTTATTGCATGTTTAGAATAGTAAACTTTTAACATGTAGACTGGTTATTTTACTGTATGTTGAAAATAGAAAACATTTTAATGTGAGGATGCTGTCGTTGCTTACTTCCGTTTTGCATTAACACATATTGTGGTCTTTTCTTGAAAACAAGTGACCTCGGAAAATACTTGCTTTTTTTTCCAACCGAAACTGCACGTTAACTGCATCAACAGCACGTTCGTCTCAGAGCTGCAAATTCACTTTCCTAACCGAAGGTCAGACGACTATTACCACCAAAGGCTGCTCCTCTCATCCCAGGACAAATAAGAGTCGCTCCCCCTTTTTACCCTCTCTACCTACAACAGTCTCAACCACCCCAAAACAGCCAGGTTTCCCCAGCAGCGTGACCCCCACGCGCCGAAGGTCCACAGAGACACCGGGTCAGACAATCCTGAAGGACGCGTGCAAATGTTTCACTCACCATCGCGTCGTCTCGTTGGGTTTGCTCGGCTCAAAGCCTAATTAGCTCCCTTAATTAGCAACAAGAGGATGACCCTTCTGTGAATGACGTTGTTTTGACCTCCGTCCGCAGCATCTTCTAGCATTTCCTCCACCTCCATTTCTTGAGAACGACCAAGAAATTAGAGGGGTGGAGTCCCTAGGCAGGTTTTAGATAAGAGTTCACGAGCAGAGATATTCTAGTGTCTTTGAGTCATAGTTATAAATAAGCAGAGCTGTACCAGTGTCTCTTAGGCATAGATGTAAACAAGCATAACTGTGCAAGTGTCTCCCCTAGTCATACATATAAACAAGCATGGCTGTACTACTATCTCTATCACAGATGTAAAGACGCGGTTGTAATAGTGTCTCTGACATGATGTAAAGACGCGGTTGTACTAGTGTCTCTGACATAGATGTAAAGACGCGGTTGTACTAGTGTCTCTATCAAAGATGTAAAGACACGGTCTGTACTTGTGTCTCAATTATACAAGAACATAACTAAAGTCCAGTCATAAAGTCAATCATTGGCTTATAGTATGTTAAGTGAGTGATAAAGGAAGAATGGACTTAAAATATTTCATACATGTTTGCTGTTGATCTATGTGAATTAGAGAATGCTTATTTAATTGAACCATTATTTTTATGTTCACTAATATGATTATGTTGTACATTATACTTGTGAATTTTGATAGATGCTATATTTCTTATGCTGTTTGTGTATCAGGTTCACAATATTTTTGCAGGATTTGTAAGTTGAGAATGTTTGTAAGAGGAAATTATAGAGATGAAATATATCCCTGAAATTTAGCACTGCCTTAATTTGACTCTTGCAGAGAAAAGTGCACCTTTTTCTTGCTTCAGGCTACAGTAATTTCTGCACTCTACTCTGATCATTTTAGTGTGTGCATCTAGCATTATCATCAAACTTACCAGTAACATGTCTGCTTTAAGTTGAATTCTGTGAATGAATATGGCGAAAATGGTACTTGAGTTTGAGATTGGTCTCGAGTATTCACGAAGATTGTTTTAAACATTCCTTGTGCTGTGCTGACCAGCAAACACGAAAATTCGGGAACATTCCTAGTGGTGTGCTGACTAGCAAACACGAAAATTCGGGAACATTCCTTCTCTCTTGTGCTTGATAACTCAAGGGAAATTTGGGACAATTCTCCATGGTGTGCTTGGAGAGTGATTTGATGATTCTGGAACAGTTGTCTAATGTGCCTAGAAAGGGGTACATGGGACCATTGTCTAAATAAGAAAGGCAGTGACTTGTTGCATATCACGTGATTGTGAACATGTACTAGTGACAGCGGCCATCTTTGAGAAAGTTATCTACATTCTCTATAATTATTTCTCTAAAACTCAATTCTTATGTCTATAATAAATTATGCCTTTATATATATGATCAATTGACTGCTAATGCCTATGCTAGGATAAATTGAATGATTGTCTAGCATTAATCGAACATTATTGTGAAATTATGTAAATGTCAATGCCCTTTTCATTGTATTTATTATATGTATGTTTGATTGTTGATTTAATAAATTTATTGTTAGATTTATTTACAGTCCTAGACATATTGATAACCATATGTTAGAGAGATAGTGGATGGATGGGGGCTGACGAAATACAGATTAAAGACGGATTTATCATCTCCTTTGGTAAGAAGTTTTCCACCTACGGAAATATTGTGTGACAGTGAATGTTTGTCTTTAATGTTGTAGAAGAGAGAAAACGCTTACAATGCCTGCATATCCACCAAGTGGGAGAGACGAGTGGTGTCTGCTGGAGAATTGTTAATAACATAAATTAAAGTTCTCATCACTTGTAATTAATTGCGGTAAGAATAATAATCATATTCATAACTAGGGTGTCGTTATGTCACACATACTTACACTGATGTATGCAAAAACTTATACACGTATTCATAGGTACCTTCATACATACAATAAAACATGCTTTCATACACTGATGCATACAAGCATGGATATACTGATACATCCATCCATACAATAACTGATACACACATCCACGATTATAAATTTGGGATTATGTTTGATCAAGTTCCAAATGAGTGATTTATTCCCAGTCTTAATTTGTCACACCGCACTGACGAAGACAACCGAATTCTCTTGTAGTGCTCAAATCACCCTCGAATCTTCTTCTAATCCTCAAACCACCCACGAATCCTCTTTTAATCCTGAAACAACCCACAAATCCTCTTCTAATCCTCAAACCACACATGAATCCTCTTCTAATCCTCAAACCACCCACGAATCCTCTTCTAATCCTCAAACCACCCGTGAATCCTCTTCTAATCCGCAAACCACAAATGAATCGTCTTTTAATGCTGTAGTTCAACAACAACAGATCAACGATATTTAAGAATTGAAATGTTGTTATGTCAGTCAAGAGGGGTCACTTAGTTCATCTTACAAAGTCACTGTGTCCTAGTTAGTTATTTAGCACGGTCCTCTCATTATCTACGATAAATATTTTTCTACATCTAGTCATTCTTTTTTTTTTTTTAAATTATTTTAGAACATCTTTTACGTCAGCAGTAGTGTACAGAATGGGAAAAAAGTACCCTTTCCATCCACGCCACACTGTTTAAAAAGAATATTTAGTTAAACGACAGTCGCAAACTGCGCTGGATAGTGTGGATTTAGGCAAATGTAATTCGCGTTCCTATTGATGCATTTTAGATAGGCAATCAATACTATTTTGCCGGCTGGCAAACAACACTTCAGTTAGACCTTGAGTTTTATTGATCGATAATTAATTCACTGATGGCCATAGTCACGCACTTGTGCACAGTTTAACATTAATTCAGACTCACCCACTCACCCCCGCGAAAGTTTTTGGGACGTTCTGGTGAAGTGCACAAAAGTAATAAAGAGCGGTGCTGTGTGCCACAATATGTCCTCTCGCGCACTTGCAGCCTAAGAATGAAATGATGTGACACGATACAAACTCCTGACAAATTATAGACAAAGATCAGAACTTAGGTCAGCACCCAGTCACATACTTTCATGCCAAAACATTGAAATGGATAGTAAACAGACTATACAAGAAGCCAGATGAATGCGGAAATGATCATTTAGGTCTTAATATGTATAAAGTCTTAGTACCTGCCATAATGAATAGTCAGACCAGCAACAGTAAGGGTACAAGAAGTGTCAGCCGTAGGAGAAAATTGTCTTGGATTTCCCTGCTTAAACCAAGATCCTAAATCAACAACTGCCTCATAATCATGATTGTTTCTCTATTCTTGTTTTCATGTTGCTCTTGTTATTTTGCCCGAATGTTGTGTTGTCATTCTTCTTATGCATATTTTGCAATTAATATTACTATTGTTGATCTTATGGTTGCTAATATCGTTCTTTTATCTCCCTTTATTAGTGAATACTTATCGTTAATGATCATGGAGTTTTCTTTTTATTGTATGTACTGGTGTTTTTCTGTTTGTTCTTTTATTGTTCTTGTTTATTATTATGGTTGTTTTCTTATTAACATCGATTCTGTGGTTGTTCTTACTGTCGATGCTGTATTTTAACCGTTTTAATAACTGTTGCTGCTGTTCTTGTTGCTCTTGTTCTTGTTATTGGTTGTATTCTTATTCTTCTTATTGATATTGCCGTTCTTTTGAAAAGTTATTGTTGTTATTCCTTTACGTCTTCTTGTACTTCTTGTTTTGATGTTGCTCTTCTTAGTGTTCTTGTTTTTGTTCTTTTTTTCATGTTTCTTCTCTGTCCTTTTATTTTGACCTTACCCTTCTTTATAATTATTCTTCTCGTTGCTGTTCATCTTGTGGTTGTTATTATAATTCCTGCTGTTCATTTTGCTGTTATTGATATTTTTCTTTCTGCTGTTAATCTTGGTATTGTTATTCTTATTGTTGCTGTTCATTTTGCTGTTATTGATATTCTTCTTTCTGCTGTTAATCTTGTTATTGTTATTCTTATTGTTGCTGTTCATTTTGCTGTTATTGTTATTTTTCTTGTTAATGTTCATCTTGTTATTGTTCTTCGTGTTACTGTTCATCTTGTAGTTCTTGTAGTTCTTGTTGTTCTTGTTGTTCTTGTTATTAGTGTATTTTTCCTTCTTGTCTACTTTCATGTTTGAGCCATCTGCGGCCATTGGCACAAGGCTCTTTTATCACGGTGCCTGAACAAGAAGTCAGGTGGAGGTCCTAATTACAAAGAACTGTTTTATGCAGCAGATATGAAATACACACAGGGCAATTAAAAACAACAAGAGCAAAAAAAAAAAAAAAAAAAAACCCCAAGTACTTCCATTGAAAATAATAAAAATAATAACTTTTAAACTATGAAAACGCCCCCCCCCCCCCATTTTTTTTTTCTTCTGAAAATAAACTTTCGTTGTGTTCGGTATTTAGAAAATTTCTTAATTACAACTGAAAGTTTACACAGCAAATAACATTTACCGTTTAGTCAGAAGAGTCCACGTGCAAGCAGTCGACAACGCAAGTGTAAAATGTACGGCAAGTCGTTTAGAACATGCACAAATAGAACTTCATTTAGTCGCCTCAACGAAGGTATCCCTATGCATGATTCCTTTCTGTTCGTGTTTGACGTTTTCTGTTTGACTTACTAGTTTAATTGTTTCCAACTCCCCTCCCCCCATCCTTTCCCACGCGCGCACACGTGTTTCTAATAATGACCTCGATTTAAGTCTCATCTGTCTCTTTGATAAAACTTAAAACCGTTATCATTGGTTAGATGAAACCATGCTCTTTTTTAAACGCTATCATTGGTTGGTAGATGTTGGCCCTTTCAGATTGCTGTGATTGGTTAAAAGAAACTACATTTACATTTCTACGTTTTCTTCTCTTTTTTAAAATTGCCGACAATTGTTAGAAGAATTCATAATCATTTTAAGTTGCACAATTTGATAGAGCCTGAATTATACAATTCTTCCGTCAAAACGTGTATATATAATTCATTTAAATTTATAGAATCAAGGTAATTTAATTATAAATGTGTGTGCTACAAAATTTAAACTGCTGTTGTTATGCATTAAATTTTATTTTACCTTTTAAGATAATGAAATATTTCCGCCATTAATTCAAAGAATGAAATGATTAAATCGGTATTTAGATTTCATTTTCGAAAGCATTCGACCTAATGCATGTAGTACAATAATAAGATTTTAAAATAAATCTTCGGATTGTGCAAGGTTTGAATTCGCATTACTCAGGCATAACATACCGAGCGACCTGATTTAAAGAAAACGACCAACTCCCCGTCACTCGGGTAACAATTTAACTTGTGCCTAGATAACCTCACATGCACTCACAAATCTCAGTTTTTATGTTCGTGTCTCGTCAAAACGTCAAACAATAGCTTGTGCCTGGCTAACCTCACACGCGCACTCACAAATCTTAATTTGTAATACTTGGGCCTTGAAGTTTGTAACTAACACTTGAAGATGTGCGCGGCATTGCAAATCTGTGGGGCCAAGGGAAATAAATACACTATCTTGTCCGCTTCACAAACAACATACTCCAACACCACCAATGAAAAAACAATCAAACTGTCAAACTATCATGTCTTTTGGGTTATGTGTATTGCTGTTCAGACGATGCATGAAATGGCGCGTCTCTTAGTGGTCGGGCTCGATTCGTTGCCGGAGGAAAAAGAAAAAAACACAACTCAACAACTAACAACTGAAATGTCTCGTAGGACGCGTCACGTCTGGCTGACGTAACACGACAGCTGCATGTACGGCGTTTGTCTTAATTAGCTCCCTTTATCGCACCATTCTCACTGACGTCTTGTAAAATCCCGCATGGGGGCGAAACGGTACGTTAAAGTGTTCTGAGCACTTAAAGTTGACGGTTTCCGATTTGAGAGAGAAAGCGGCAAAGAACGAGGTTTACGGAGAAATCTATTATATTTATTCCACTAGTCCTCTAAATTTGGCTATGTTCGACAAATTAGGCGAAAGAAGGGTAAATCTATTATTCCACTAGTCCTCTAAATTTGCCGGCTATATTCGAGAAACTAGATGAAAGACAGGTAAACTTGAAAACTAATAAGATAATCCTTTTTTCTCTTTCTTTGCCCTTTCTTCCTTCCTTCCCAACTTCGATGATTTATTTTTCTTTAATATAGTAAATAAACCAGAATGATCTTAAATAAACCAGACTGATTTTGAATAAAGCAGACTTAGTTTAAATAAACCAGACTGATTTTGAATAAACCAGCTGATTTTAATAAAACAGGCTTAGTTTAAATAAACCAGACTGTTTTTGAATAAACTAGCTGATTTTAATAAAACAGACTTAGTTTAAATAAACCAGACTGCTTTTGAATAAACCGGACTAATTCTAAATTGAAACAAATGGATAAAATTGCCTCTGCCTCATGAAGGCGTCGATGCATATTATATACTGTATCACACTACTACTGTGTCCATTAAGACATGCACATTATATACTGTATCACACTACTACTGTGTCCATTAAGACATGCACATTATATACTGTATCACACTACTACTGTGTCCATTAAGACATGCACAATCGTGTGCTACCGCGTCCAATAAGATATACACTATTGTGTCCAGTAAGACGTGCACTATATTGTTTCTAACAATATAGTTATACCGAATCAATAATACACGTAATACTGTACTCAGTGAGACGCGCAGTACTGTAAGTAATAATAATATATATTTACTATGCATATATTAAAACATTTAAGACATATACTACTGTATCCATTAAGACATGTATTACTGTAGTAATTAAGACGTGTATTACTGTATCAATTAAGACACATACTATTTTATCCATTAAGACATGTATTACTGTATCAATTAAGACACATACTATTGTATCCATTAAGACATGTATTACTGTATCAATTAAGACACATACTACTGTATCCATTAAGACATGTACAACTATATCCATTATGATATGCACTAGTGTACCTATTAAGACACATACTACTGTATCCATTAAGACATGTATTACTGTATCAATTAGGACACATACTACTGTATCCATTAAGACATGTACAACTATATCCATTATGATATGCACTAGTGTACCTATTAAGACACATACTACTGTATCCATTAAGACATGTATTACTGTATCAATTAGGACACATACTACTGTATCCATTAAGACATGTACAACTATATCCATTATGATATGCACTAGTGTACCTATTAAGACAAATACTACTGTATCCAATAAGAAATGTACGACCATATCCAATAAGTCATGTACTACTGTATGTCTTATTAGAAACATTAGTATATGTATAAAATGTAGCACTTTGACCAATAACATCAATAAGACTTATACTACTGTAGGTAATAACAAAAGACATGTATCACTGATTGTATTTTGCTGTTCTATTTTATACATTCACATGTAAAATAAATGACAAGGGAGGTAAGAGATTTGTGTGCGTCAGGAGGAAAGATCTAAACACATACACAAAATTGAGAATTAAAATAAATGACTAACCTTCATGATGATAATGATGATGATGATGATGATGATGATGATGATGATGATAAAAGTAGCAGGTAGACAATGACTGGTTCAGTTAATTAATATATAAACTAAATCAATTTTGAAAATCAGCATTTGTATTACTATCAGTTAAGCATTTTGGAAATAACGTAGCCTGAGTTTTTTAGTAACATTATAAACAGTTATGCGATTCCTGACCTGCTTGCAAATTTGTTTTGAGGTATTTAAATTACTTAAGTAATCGAGTGGGGGGGGGGAGGAGCAAAACTTTTAGGATAATTAAAATATACTGTCATAAATCATTTATTTGTGTCTTTTGTGTGGGCGACATAATGTGTGTGTGTGTGTGTGTGTGTGTGTGTGTGTGTGTGTGCGTGCGTGCAGGTGCGCGCGCATGCTTTTTTCTCTGAGAGCGAATTACATTTTAGAACAGTATAAAATAATGGCACGTATCTTATATCCACTGAATAATGACAAGATCTAGTTTATCTCACTCTACACCGCAAAGTTACCGCCCCTATATCACGTGGGCTAGTGAAAATCATCCGATCTGGGTCGTGAAGTTTAATGCGTGGTTGTCTCTCCTGAGAAAACTATTCGCCCGCAGCTTTGGAGATCAGCAGCTTTGGAAAGTTGTGTTTGGTTCAGAAAGAACGTTTTGTCTCCTCCCACAAACACTCAGAAAATTCGATTTAAAATAACATCGCAAAAGCTTAAAGCTTGACCAACGGTGTTAAGGGAAAGTACTCCCCTCCTGAAAAATGTGAAACCATTTGCTGTTGTTGCTAGTGATTTCAGCTGCAATAGGTTGCTTAACAAGCTCCAACAATATGCGTGCATGCATGTGCTTGTCTGTGTATGTGATTGTACGAAAGTCCGTATGTGTGCGCGCGCGCGTGTGTGAATGTAGATGTAACATTTAATTGAGCTATTATTTTCAGAGATAAGAGAATAGGTTGGATATTTTCTAGAACACCGGAAGAAAAAAAAAGTCAGGATTGGGAAGTATAATTTAATATAAATACAAGCACTGAATGAAGGAAAGGATAAATGTCATCCATTGCCTTTCTTGGTGTCCACATATCGATAAGCGTCATCAATTTTCTTGTTTTTCAAATAGCGATGAATGTCATCTATTGATTTTCTTGGTGTTCAGAAATCGTTGAATATCATCCATTGCTTGTGGTTTTTCAAATACCGATGAGTGTCATCTATTGATTTGATTTTCTTGGTGTTCAGAAATCATTGAATATCATCAATTTTTCTTGATTTTCCAAATACCGATGAATGTCAACTGGGTTTTCGTTATCGATGAATATCATCCATTTTCTCTGATTTTCACCAAAGGAATATAAATGTCATGTATTGCTGTGTCTTGTAGTCAGACGACAAATTTACAAACTAATAAATTGCGAAACTTTAGCTAGATTGAAAACCGTTAAAATTCCTCTAAATGAATATGCATTCGTTATCAACATTCTGCTCATCCGCCCCCATTCAATCTAAGAAATCTATAGGTCTATTATGCATAAAAATTAACTACTAAGAGGTTTTAACAAGAAAATAAGATTTAATAAAGGTTTAACAAGTTAACAACAATCAAATACGAGCGCGAATAGTCTATTTCTCGATTCTTTGCGCGTACATGCTTTATCGGTTAACTAACGAATTGCCAATCAATTGTCTTTTCGATATTTGCATAAACACTGAGTAATACTCAGCTGATTGTCTGTATCTGCCTGGTCTCTTTACTCGGTCAGCCAGTCTATTTTCACAGTCTCACTACAGCGACGACGCACGTGGCATCTAGGAAGGTGTTCCTTTAGGTTGCTAGTGAACTTGAATTTCAGTGGCGTGGACCCTCAGAAATGAACTCACTCTTAGGCAAGGCAAGGCAAAATGAAGCCAGGGCCGACCTTTTTATGAGAAGTCGAAGGTATGGTTCTCATCTGCTGTCGGCTGCCGCATGACCCGAGTTAGCTAAATGGATACACTAAGGTGTTCTCGAAGTAAGGGAACGGAAGCGCGTACCCACATTTATAGAAAAGCATAATGTGTATCACGTGACTGATCGCGAAGTATGTAGTCGGTTCGAGAATCTGGACAATGGACCTAAAGTTACATAACATCTTGACCTGTTCTAGAAGCATCTCGAAAAAGGAAGCTTTGAACAAAGGAGCCAAGGGTTTCAAATTTCAAATTTGAAGTAAACAAGACAAGTAGGTCACTAAGTCGGACATTTTTATCAGACTGTGACATTATTAATTTAATATTATTATTATGCCTCTTTCCACGATTTCTGTTGACTGTCGGTTGTGAACCAAGGTCTCGGAATCTTACCAAGATTCTGGGAGATCCAAGGTTTTACGAAAGATGAGGGCACTTTCGAGGAGCGCTGCTTTGATTAGTGGGGCAAGTCTGTGGTTTCCAGGGAGTTTATTCAGATAGCTTTCCAACTCAGATGTTATGTTCCCCAAGGCTCCTATCACTACAGGCATCATTTCTGCTTTTACATTCCACAGTCTCTGAATTTCTAATCTTAGGTCTTGGTATTTTTCTATTTTTCTCTTTCTTTGGTTTTATGTTTCTATCACTTGGAACAGCGACATCAACGATTGTTGCTGTTCTGTTGGACTTATTGAGAATTACAATGTCTGGTCTTCGTGAAGGAATCACTCAGTCTGCTCTTATCAACAGTATTGTGACTTCTTCTGTTTTGGTCACTGATTCTGTTTGGTGCATCCATGCTCTTTCTGGGGTTTTTTTTACATCATAGTTCTCATAGATTTCTATGTATGTGTTTTGCCACTTCATTGTGTCTTTTGGTGTATTCTGTTCCAGCCAGAACCTGACATCCAGATAGTATGTGCTCTGTTGTTTCATCCATGGATTTGCAGAGTCTGCATTTGGAATCCTTTGAGATTTTCAAGATTTTCGTTTCGTGTGATTTCGTGTTGAGTGCTTGATCTTGCGCAGCTTTCATTTTCCTGTTTTCTGGATCACTTGACTGAGATAATTTAGGGCAATGCAGAATAGCAGTAGTGATAATCACCTTGCAAGATTTCACAGTTTATTATTATGTCTGCAATTGTGCCTTTGTTCCACTGTTACCTGGTCTAGCACCCTTTTGTTCATTAGTTAGAAGTTTATTTGTTCCAAGGTGAGTCATGATTTTGTCAGCTATAATTTCTGATAGTAACTTCCAGGTAGTTTATTATTATTATTATTATTATTATTATTATTATTATTATTATTCAGTCTCTTTCCACGACTTCTGTTTGACTGTCGGCTGAGATCCTAGGTCTCGGAATCTTACCAAGATTCTGGGAGATCCAAAGTTTTACGGAGGATGTGGGCACTTCCGAGGAGCGCTGCTTTGAGTAGTGGAGCGATTCTGTGGTTTCCAGGGAGTTTATTCAGGTAGCCTTCCAATTCTGATGTTATGTTCCCCAAGGCTCCTATCACTATTGGTATCACTTCTGCTTTTACATTCCACAGTCTCTGGATTTCTAATCTGAGGTCTTGGTATTTTTCTATTTTTTCTCTTTCTTTTGTTTTTATGTTTCTATCACTTGGAACAGCGACATCAATAATTGTTACTGTTCTGTTGGTCTTATTGAGAACTACAATGTCTGGTCGTCTTGCAGGAATCACCCGGTCTGTTCTTATCTCGAAGTCCCACAGTATTTTGACTTCTTCTGTTTCGATGACTGCTTCTGGTTGATGCATCCATGTTCTTTCTGGGGTTTTTATGCCATAGTTCTCACACAGATTTCTATGTATGTGTTTTGCCACTTCATTGTGTCTTTTGGTGTATTCTGTTCCAGCCAGAACCTGACATCCAGATAGTATGTGTTCTGTTGTCTCATCCATGGATTTGCAAAGTCTACATTTGGAATCATTTGAAATTTTCATGATTTTCGTTTTGTGTGCTTTGGTGTTGAGTGCTTGATCTTGTGCAGCTGTTATGAGTGCTTCTGTTTCTGCTTTCAATCCTGCCTCTTTCAACCATTTGTACGTTGATTGCTTTGTTGATATTTCGTCTGCTTGTCGTACATATTGGCCATGTAGAGGTTTCTGGCTCCAGGTATGTGCTAGTTCTTGCTTCGTTGTTTTCTTCCATGTTTCTTTGTCTGTTTCTGGTGGTTGGAATAGTCCACTCCTTTTTACTAATTCTATCAGTGGATCATCTTTATTGTTATTCCAGATGTAGTCCACAAGGCCAATGACTTCTCCTTCAATGACATGTTTAATTTTCTTCAGACCTCGGCCTCCCATTTTTCGAGATACATAGAGTCTGTCTACGTCTGCTTTTGGGTGTAAGGCTTTATGTATTGTGAGTAGTTTTCTTGTTTTCCTGTCCAGTTCATTTATTTCATTTGCTGTCCAATCTATGATACCTCCAGTGTAGCTTACTACAGGTATTGCGTATGCATTAAGGGCTTGTATTTTGTTCGCCCCATTTAGCTTGGATTTCAGGACTTGTCTAACACGTTTTTCATATTCTCTCTTAACTTTGGACTTCATTTCTCTCTGCATATTTTCTTGATGTTGTAGTATCCCAAGATACTTATATCCATTTTCTATTGAAACATCATTGATTTTTCCGATGTCGAATTGCAGGCCCTCTGTTGTTTTGACCTTGCCTTTCTGGATGACAATTCGTCCACATTTCTCAAGGCCGAATTTCATGTTGATGTCTTCACTGCAGATCTTGACAGTATTGATCAGTGATGTGATGTCACTTTCATTTTTACCGTACAGCTTGAGATCATCCATGTACAGTAGATGGCTGATAACCTGTCCTGCTTTCATTTTGTATCCTAACCCTGTTTTCTGGATCATGTGACTGAGAGGGTTCAGGGCAATGCAGAACAGCAGTGGCGATAGTGAATCACCTTGAAAGATTCCACAATTTATTGCTATGTCTGCAATATTTGTGTTGTTGCATGTGAGTGTGGTTTTATTATTATTATTATTATTATTATTATTATTATTATTATTATTATTATTTGTGATAGCCACGCCACTTAGTTAATAAAATTGATGATTATTATTAATTAATTTTTCATAACTAATTGCAAGTGATGAGAATATTAATTTTATTATTAATGATCCTCCAACAGACACCACTCATCTCTCACTTGGCGGATATGCGGGCGCTGTAAATGTTTTCTCTATTCCACAACATAAAACATTTACGGTCACATAATATTTCCATGAGTAGAAAACTTACTAAAGAAGAAGAGAAATCCGACTTTAATCTATATTTAGCGAGCCCCCCATCCACCCACTTTCTTCTCCAACAGAAGATTATCAATATCTGTAAGAAAGTCAATAAATTTATTAAATGAACAATCAAATATACATATGACAATTACAATGAAATAGATTATATTACATCACTATTCCACAAAATGACATTCTGATAATTTTTACACAGTCTATCCATATATGTAAAAATATAATTACAGTTCAACAATAGAGTCAATACAAATCACAGGTTAGTCCTATCAGAGAAAAGAAATGGAGTTATTAGAGGTAAGTTATTGTAATTTTTTTGAACTGGGTTAAGCACTGCTTTGACAATCCTTCACTTGTCTTTGCAACAATGTCACAATGTCCATTAACACGTGTCTCTTGTCACTTGTGTGGAAACCACTGATGCCCTGTTCTATTCTCTATGAACTTGAACACTCTCCTCACTGTGTCTGTTCCTTCAAGCAGAACATGATGATTACAGTAATTCTAGCAACTACAATATACTAGAACTCTCCCAAAGTGTCCAACATATAGGTCAAGGGTGTGTAGCATACTTCCTCACGCTTAAATACACCACAGCAGACATTCCCACACCTTCCTGTTCTATGACTGGTGAATACATGAAGGGTAAATGGGAACTTGAAACTTAAAATTTGAAAAACTCAAACTCAAACTCAAAGCTTGAAACCCAAAGTCAAAAGGCATTTGTTCACTGCAAAATACAACCAAGGAGCAAACCTAAGTTTCCCGTTTTTACAATATAACTCCATTCTATCTCACAGCCCATTCTCAACTTACAATCTCCTTACAACAGTATTTATTAGCCTGATGCACACACTTGGTAAAATAAACACAACATAACAAATAATGTCAAGTGTTAGCACACGACATGTGTGCAGTCTAGTTCAAGCATTTGTAGAAATAAAAATCAACTCACATAGTACATCTCTACTTAAACATAAGTATAACATATCAGTAGTGATAATGCATGAAATATTCAAAATCCCATTCTCTCTTAATCAGTCAGTTTTAACTCACCATCAAGCTAATGCCTGCCTTTCTAAGCCAGGCTTTCTTCTTCCACACCAAATTCAAAAGTGATTAGAGAAGAATTTTGTATAGCAAGAGAACTCCTTAAACTCAGACCATTGGCTAGTCTCGTTCTCGTAAATTATGATCATTGGATAATATGAAACTATTCACTCAGTTTGCATTACGTCTGCAATCTAGAATGTTCTTGCCTGAAGCTGTTTACTTCAACTTAGACATTTTCAAAAAATAACACCATAAAGAGTGCCCAAGGTTTAGTTTCTCTGACAATTTAGCAATTTATACAATAATTTAAATTTAAAATAGGGAGGGGCACATTTACTCTGTCAGATTATTATTATTATTATTATTATTATTATTATTATTATTATTACTATAACAAATAAATACGCTTACAATCTTAAACAATCTCCAAGCATTTTACAATTATTTACTGATATAATAGGCAAGGTCTTCATACACACTACATAAATTATAAGAAAATTAGAGATACAATCCACTTACAGCATACTAATGTATGAAAAATAACTTTAGTTACAGATAAGAATGATACGTAAAATGAACATATAAATCTTGAACGACGTAGAAGGGACGGTAAATATTCTTGCTGATAACCAAGACATCTACAGAGCCCTCTTGTTAATAATTATCATGATCTGATTTGAATCTGCTGGAAAGGCAGTACATTTTATTTGTGCATATGCGTTTGCGCGTGTTTATTTGTTGTGTGTGTGTGGTTTTTGTGTGTGTAAATGTGGTTTTAAAATGTAACATAACTACTGAAACAGCAAAATTCCGTGAAAGTTTGTCTATCAAATGTGCGCGAATTTGCGTGCCCTTGTGTTTGTGATTAGTTTTTAAATTGTAACAGAAGTTTTTGAGACACTGTAAAGTTGAGTTGAATCCTTGCCCACTGAACTTTGAATAAGATTATTGTGTCAGCGAAGACATGGATTTTAACAATACATTCATATAAAGAATACATTTTAAATTCATAGTGAAGTACATTCATGTGTACAAAGATATGAAAGCTAAACATGCACTGTGATGACGTCATAATTAGCTCATTCCACACCCCATCTTTCACAGCCACTCTCCATGATGTGATTTAATGCAATCTATGGATTAAGTCAACTTTCCATGACATAATGAAATACAATCAACAATAGACCAGGTCACCTCTCTATGACGCAATGAAAAATAATCTATATACTGTCAACTCTCCATGACGTAATGAAATACAATCAACAATAGACCAGGTAATCTCTCTACGACGCAATGAAAAATAATTCATATACTGTCAACTCTCTATGACGCAATGAAATGCAATCTATAGACTCTCCACGACGTAAAAAATACAGTCTATAGACAAAGTCAACTCTCCATGACGTAATGAAATATAATCTATACTTCTATAGACTAAGTCAACTCTCTATGACGCAATGAAATGCAATCTATAGACTCTCCACGACGTAAAAAATACAGTCTATAGACAAAGTCAACTCTTCATGACGTAATGAAATATAATCTATACTTCTATAGACTAAGTCAACTCTCGATGACGTAATGAAATGCCATTTATAGACTAAGTCTGCTCTCCAAGACGTAATGAAATACAATCAACAATAGAACAAGTCCACTCTCCATGCTGTAACGAAATACAATTAACAGTAGAATAAATTTACGCCAGTGCTTATAATGAAACACAATGACCAATAGACTAAATTCTTAAAATATTTAATTTTGTTTCTAAGCGCTTTCCTAAGGTTAGAAGACTATAACAATCACAATATACAAATTGTCTGAAGAAAGTGTTTCATAAAAGAAATTAGTTTATATATGTATATAAGATTGACAGACAGACAGACAGACAGATAGATAAATAGAAAAATTTAAAAATACATAAATAAATGTACAGCTTTCTTTCAGAATAAAATATTTAGCAATTCTATTTCTATTTTAAACTCTTTAAAAAAAACAACAATCCAAACTGTGATTACATTCGGGCGTTTGGTATTATTTAAATTATGAATATGATTATCTCATCGTATGTTTGTGTGTTTACTTAAATTGTTGTAATATTGATTCTCTTTGCAGAAAACTATTTCTTTTTGGATAAAGACACCAACACTAGCAGCCACGCGTACCTGACACATCTTCGATCGTACTACACATACTGCATACACACGTCTCTAAATACAGCATACACACGTCTCTACATACTCGCAAGAGTAATATACATGCACTACATACATACAAGTAAAAATCATTTTGCTACACGTGGAACTTTGTCCCACACCCCAGTGTCACATATCACTGCAGGGTGACGGTCCAGCGTGGACGTCCTCGTGTGGTCGCGCTGTGTTCGCTGTGTTGTCGCTGCTAATCCGACCCGGCGCGGCGTTTACCCAGCACCGCGACTGCAAGAAAAAGGCACAGTGTCCGTTTTGAGGGGACGCGCTGTGAGTAAACACCGGGTCCTTGCTGACTCCTGCTTCATCATCCTTAGGGCAAGGACAACGCGAGATTGTTAATTCTGTTAACGTGTTGGCTGGATTTGGGCACAGTTGGCGGTCCATCCATACTGATCAGGCCCCAGCCAAAGTATCATTTTCGTGTGAGCCCGGTGTAAAGTATTATACAGTAGAAGGTATTTCAGTGTTGCGTCACGTGACCAAAGTCTGACTTTTAGTTACCAATGCGCTACTCAGTAAGTGTGGCTGATCAGTTTGTGTATAAAAATGAACTTTTGCTCTTTAAACCATTACTTTTACATCCTATTTTCTTGCCTTCCTATTTTCTTGCCTGTTGATAGATCTAAATTAAGACCAAGAAGGCGTGGCATGAGCTGTTAAAAAGGAACATTCAAAGATTTATTTGCTAAGTACATACTTTTGTCATCACATTTTTTAGTGCTGTTGTGAGATAGAGCCCCTTCTTCACGGACCAGCGCTTAATCTGTTCGTGATTAATCATGTCGTAAACGACAATTAGTTATGTATCTATAAAGATTAATATATCTAGTTTGATCATATCTGTTGAGTATTTAAAAATCTTTTTCTAAAGCCATGTCTCTATGAAGACCACTATCAGAAGGGAGAAGAAATACATACTCACAGATTTGCACTATCAGACTAACATACAAACACACACTCACACACAGATTGATTGCAAACCATTTTCTTTAAGAAAAAAAATCAACGAATTCGTTTTGTGTTACATGATGATAATGACGTCTTCTTTCACTGAATCTGTTCTTTGTTTCGTGATGATAATGACGATTTCTTTCATTGAATCTGTTCTTTGTTTCGTGATGATAATGACGATTTCTTTCACTGAATCTGTTCTTTGTTTCGTGATGATAATGACGATTTCTTTCACTGAATCTGTTCTTTGTTTCGTGATGATAATGACGACTTCTTTCATTGAATCTGTTCTTTGTTACATGATGATATAATGACGACTTCTTTCATTGAATCTGTTCTTTGTTACATGATGATATAATGACGACTTCTTTCATTGAATCTGTTCTTTGTTACATGATGATATAATGACGACTTCTTTCCCAAAAACAAGTCAGGAAATCCGAGTTTACGACAACCAATGTCATGATTAGAAAATGACAAGTTTTCAGTTCTCCAAGTCATAAGCCAGTCCATTCTGCCGAAGACATTCAAATGCATGCTTAAGACTCGTTCACTCTGCATTCATATAATGCGTAAGTGGATTTGTTAGGCGTCCATTTCAAATTATAATCTTACGCGCATTATTATCCGGACACATCTTAGCAGTCCGGAGACACATGGAGAGCGCATGCATTATTAACAACTGACAATTGGCTTATTGAGGTGGGTTTGAAACCCTCGATCTTCAGCATGCGGGGCTAGCCGCTTGCTCCTCACGACTTCCCATAGACCATAAGATTTGACGTCAGGACTGCCGTTAATGAGTAATGACATAAATAAGCCTTTCCTTGAAGACGAGAACCAAATGAGCTGGCGAACATCAGTCTCACGACACTGTACACCACGTCCATACAATAACCCTCAATCTTACCACACAACCACACGGCTACCTGTCCTACGATACAACCACACAGCTACCTGTCCTACGATACAACCACACGGCTACCTGTCCTACTTGGACAACATACACAACCTCCTACACAACCATACAACATAACCACTCACTGCATACCTCACCAAAGCTCCATTACGTTCTCCAGGAGATTTTATACAACAAACATAATATGTCAAGCAGACGTGTGCAAAGACGTTTTGAACTTACTAATTTTATTTTAGTCGATCATCTTTGCGAAAAAAGCCTTAAAACAAAGTCCGATGAATCTAAAGTGAACTTAGATTAATTATGATTTTTCCGATTTCATGGAACACTTTCTGGTGTTGTCTTTTGATGTTGTTGTAGTTGTTACTCTGCGTGGAAACTCTTCCATTGAGTTACATGCATGTATAACCGGCCCACAACTTCCTGCTTTTCTATATAGTTACATGCAGGCGTAACATACAGCTTCCTGCTCTCTGATGACAGGCGGGACATTTGGAGCATTTGTTGTTAGTTCTTGTAAGCATTCTGTTAAAGGCAACTTTTTTTTCAAAACAAATCAGGAAACAAGAGCATATGAAATATAAAGTCACTTTGTCTACCCATCTGTCCGTCTACCTATCCATGGACAGAGAAGGGCAAAATAATTTTTAAAGTGTAAAATGTTAGAATAAATAAAATCATGTCATTATACATCACGCTACTTAATCTGAAGCGAAAAGTCTGCTATCTTCCTGTCTGCTGCTGTGAGGGGAGCTAGTCTCTATTCTGTCACTGTTGTTCATTATGGGTTTGGAAGGAGTGAGAGAGGTATTAAGGTGGAGATCAGAGAGCTACACAGGAGGAAGTACTTACGGTGACCACTTTGACAAAGGTCGAAGGTCCCGGACAGGGACTTGTCGGGTGGGGGTAGGGGAGCAAAGCGGACAGGGACGCAGGCGATACAAGGTTCCCTGTTTAGGGGCAGACCCGAGCAAATAGCCCTCGCCAGCTCTCGCGCACCCAGTCCGACAAACAGGGCGGCCGCGCGTGCAAATATGAGGAGGAAGATGGAAGGATATAAGAGCTAAACAACCCAGGACAGATCTGCAGCAAGGAGATTTGCACAAATCCCTTTGATCTTGCCGGCAAACACGGGAGGTGGCTAGCTGCAAGTGGGGCGGGGAAAAGAGGATGAGAAGTGCCGGCAGTCTTGAAGGGAGATGACTGCGCAGGCTTTTGTCGAGATTATAGTTTATAAGAATTAGAATTAATAACAAGAAAATTGCTTAGAGACTGAAAGCGATCATGTCGAGGTTAAGCCAGAGAGGACGAAGAACAAATACTATCGAATTAACAGAAAATAGAACAAAATCGATGGATTTAATTGGACATATTTTGTGCAATCAGATTGCAAGTAAACAACACAATGGACTGCTTACCAGAGTCGGCGGACGCACACATAGTAGGAATGCGTTCATCGGTATTCCGCAAGAAATGCCAAGTTATTAAAATAGAAAACTAGACTTCATCATCAAACAGATTTAAATACAAACATTGTAATTGTTTTAAAACATTGACTCGCTCAGCGAAAGAAGTAAAACACGAAAACTTGCAAAGATCTAAATATAAAGTATAAACCTTATGATCGTCAATTATATCGTACTACTGTTTAAAGCACATATTTGAATATTTTCCCTTCCCCATCGCAATAAAAAACCAAACATATTTGAGTATTAAATAGGTACTTTCCAGCTTGCAACCGATTTGTCTCCAGGAATGGGGACAATAAGGATGGGGAATGTTAATTGCACGTCTTCCGATTTGTCTCCAGGAATGGGGACAATAAGGATGGGGAATGTTAATTGCACGTCTTTCACCTGATTACCGTTGCTGCATGCTGGTCCGACTATTCGGTTTATGATTTTAATCGTATATATATATTTTGCTTTATTTCTGAAATTCAAACTAGAATGCTAAAGTAATATAAAATAATTTTATTTTATTAGAATCCTAAATAAAGAAAATTGTACATTATAATAATTTATAATTTTGCTTAGTGACAGAAAAAAGTGGTTATTACATTATAGTCTTTTTAAATAACATATGTGTATCTGGATATTAGAAACAACTGGAAAAGTGTGTAAACATACAGTTTTAAGAACTCGACCGATTGTTGTGTGTACAAGTGCTAAAGCTACAGAAAGACAATCGAAAGTGTGGCCTATTAGCCCCTCTGAAGTGGTAGCACTGAAACAACAGACAAACTATAAGTTTACATAGGACTAGATTTATCATTACGCTTCGACTCTGTGGCAACTGTGGCAATCACTAAATTTAACGAAGGATGAAAGAATGTAAAGTGTACACAGGTTTAGAGTTGAGAGCGAGATGTCCGCAGGGGTAGGTGGGGAATCAACTATCAATGCATAACTTAAGTATCTATATAATTTACCTCTCACCATCAACCTAGGTAGAATTGATTGCACAACCATGGAAACATGGCCAAACAGGACTGTCCAAAACATTTGTCCAATAAATAATGCTAAGAGAGGGTTTGTTGTTGTTTTTTTGCGCTGTTATCTCAGCTAATACGGGTCAGAAAGAAATATAATAAATAAATTTACCATTACAATGTAATTAATTAGGAAAAAATAATTTAAGTAAGAACCATAGAACTGTCAACATAAATGTTTTCTAAACCAGTGATTGGAAAACATATACTATTACATCATAATAAGGAATTTATTACTTATTATTTACAAAGTCTAACTTGCTGTGGAAAATTAACTTACTTTTCTTGGACCCAGAAAACATCTTTTCTGTCTTAAGGGTGATGCAATAGCTGCATCATATGTATGTATAAGCTCCTATTAAACTTGCATCTACACTTAGATTTTTATTTTCAAATAATTTTTTGCATCTAAATTTTATTCCTTTCTATATTTCTTTTTTAATATTTATTGATGGGGTCAGGGCAAGATTTATAAATATCCTGACAAGGTCTGACACTATAATGAACTAACTACAAGTATACGTTTGTGCATTATATGTGTGTGTCTTCATTGCATATGTCATTATTTGTATTCGATCAATGTTGAATTGTGGTGTAATGTGTAGTTAATTTTTTGTGCATAAATTCTATTTCTTTATTTGTCAACACCCTCGATCTTCGTTATATTGTAACTGGGTTAATAGGTTAGTGTAGCGTGGGGGGTTTACTAATTAACAAGACGGGTGGTATAGGCCTTTGTAAAGATTGTCGACTAATCTGTTTTGGATGTGCCAGGACAGTTGTTCTGTAGTGTTCATTAAAATACTAGGAATTATTGCAAAGAAACAAACAAACAAAAATCCCACCACTAAAACATGATTCTCTATATGTGTTGCATGCAGTTCAAGAATATATTACTTCTGATCAGTGAAACAGTTTTTTAAAAAAAGTATTTGTTGTCACTCAACACATTTCAGTACTTATTCAACATTCTGCTCAATGAAATATTTTTATTTATTTGTCAACAAGCACAACACATTTCCATATTTGTTCAAAAATAATTTGTATGGCTTCTGCTCAGTGAAACAGCTTTTATTTAGATTTTCCTCAAACACGCAAAGACTTGAGAAGAACTACTAAAATTAGACAGTTTGTGCAAATCACTTTTGCAGAGAAAGACAAGGCAAGATCACACGAAGATTAGGGTAGCTTATCGTTTTAACAATTTAGTAATCAATATATTGTCTTTCGACAGCAAGGCCAAGCAAATATTAGCTTTGAGAAAGAGAAAGGGAGAGAACTATGAACGAGATGGGAGAAAAAAATACACCCCGTATTTCTCCGCCAAGAGACGGAGTGATTTGCTGCGAACGATTTAGATTCTTATTCCCAGAGTGAACGCTAGCTTAAGCATTTATGATGTGTAATCGACTTCCCTACAATGTATGCTCACAAGTGTCTGTCATTGCCAACATTTTCAGCCCGTCTGCTCCCTGCAAGAGATCCCACGCTCTGACAGAATTGGGCAGGTGAGAACAGAGAGAGAGAGAGAGAGAGAGAGAGAGAGAGAGAGAGAAGAGAGAGAGAGAGAGGGAGAGAAGAATGTAGAATTTAGATTTAACCGATACATTGTTAACTAAATAGATATGAGATTGATATATATATATATATTATAAAAGCAGAGAGGAGAGGCAGAGAGATGAAGAAATAAATAGATAAATCGAAAGATAGATTGAAAGACATACATAAACTGATTTGTTTTCGATAGAAGCATTAGCATTTAAAACTTTTATCGTATAAGATTCAGTAAGTCCACTCAGATGGAGAGATAAATACAAGCAAAAAATAAATTTGACTAAAATGTTTAATGAAGAAAGAAGGTAACGAAAACACTAATAGAACAAGCTAAAGGCAGAAGCTCAAATATATAGTTTTAGCTAAATAATGGCCAGTACAAGTGGAAGGTGTCGTTAACAGAAGTATGGATTAGCAATCAACTATCTGGACATTGGTAATAGGTTAGCAATCAACTAAATGGACATTGGCAATAGGTTAGCAATCAACTAAATGGACATTGGCAATAGGTTAGCAATCAACTATCTGGACATTGGTAATAGGTTAGCAATCACTCACTCATACATACCATCATGGTATTCCCCACAACCGCATGACAAAAATTGTTTGTCTTGAACTTAACTGGAGAGGCACACCACAAATGTTCATACTAGGCAATGAACCAGATCATCATCACCACCACCACCACCACCACCACCACCACCACCACCATCATCATCATCATCATCATTATCATCATCACCACCACCACCACCACCACCACCACCACCTACATGATTATATATTTCATTGAAGCCTTTAGAACAATACTTGCGGTACTGTTATATTAACTTCCTTCCTTCGTTCCTTCCTTCGTTCCTTCCTTCGTTCCTTTCTTCCTTCTTCCCTCCCTCCCTTCCATTCTTTCTTTCTTTCTCTCTCTCTCTCTCTTCCTTCCTTCCTTCTTCCATCCGTCCGTCCGTTCGTCCGTCCCTCCGTCTCTTCCTTCCTTCCCTTCCTTCTTTGCTTGTTTGTTTCTTTCTTTTTTCTTTCTTTCTTTCTTTCTTTCTTTCTTTCTTTCTTTCTTTCTTTCTTTCTTTCTTTCTTTCTTTCTTTCTTTCTTTCTTTCTTTCTTTAAGTTTTTAATACCCGTCTAAATATTCGGGGCACTGATCTCGAAATGATACTTCAAGAAGATTTATTGTAAATTGTCCGCTGAACTTGAACTAGCTGTGCACGATGCATTGTAACAGTAAAAAAGACAGTTTATTCCTGTTTGTCTAATACTCTAGCTGTCTAGCTCATGCAAACACTGAAAAAGACATTTACTTCATTTATGTTTAGAACGCGCGTTGTATCAATCTGTAAAGGACATTTACTTCCTGTATGTCTAGCACGCGCGTTGTATCAATCTGTAAAGGACATTTACTTCATTTATGTTTAGAACGCGCGTTGTATCAATCTGTAAAGGACATTTACTTCATTTATGTTTAGAACGCGCGTTGTATCAATCTGTAAAGGACATTTACTTCCTGTATGTCTAGCACGCGCACTCTCACAACATGAATGCGTATTGCATGTCTACAGAACATTCTGTGCAACTTTAGGACCATATTCGAATTGTATGAGTGATATGCTAATAACTTTATGAAATGGCACGATTACTGAAATTAGTCATAGCGATATATATATATATATATAAAATCATTATTAATTTTTAAAGTTCTGGGTTTCCGCATATCTGTTAATAAAAATTACGATGCTTACTTATGTCTGTGAGTCTATAAGTTCTGATAAATATGTTCATTGGAGTGTAAGATACTTAATCGTCATTACGTCTATTTAGTAAAGTTACATTAAACATAAGATACTTATCATTGCGTCTATTCCATAAAGCTGCCTTAAACTTAAGATATTTGTATTTACGACTGATTCTCTAAAGCTGCCTTAAGCATTAGATACTTGTCATTATGTCTGATTAACTAAAGTTGCATTCAAGCGTAATATGCTTAAATCTCATTGCATTTCATACATAGAGTTGCATAAGATACTTAACTGCCATTGTGTCTCATACATAAACTTGCTATTATATTTCTGTTTAAATAAAAATTCAATAAGCAACATGGCAATTTAGCTATGTGAGAGGCGACCACGTGACATAAGGAAAGAAAGTTAGTAGGTTACAGAACTAAAAAGAAAGATTGCATTAATTTGGAAGGAAAGAAGAAGAAAAAGTAATAAAGAATGCAATTTTAAAAAATCGAAACAATAAGAAATCGGGGAGGGAGTGTGACGGGTGTACACTCTCCTGCGTATAGGTCCACTTGCGCATGGGCAACAAAACAGAGAAAGGGAAAATATTTTAGCACAAACACAGCGATGTCAACTTCAATTTAAAATGGGATTGAAAGAAAACAGGGAAGCTTGTAAGATGAAAAACACATTCTGGCTCAGTCTTCATCGTTGTTTGGCTAGCAGATCACGTGACGAACGAAAGAAAATCCTTGAAGGATGAAGCAGTAGCATGGCCGATGTATTAGTCGCCATAGAAACGTGATTTATTGGAAAGCTTTCTAAACCGAACACGAATATCATTTTCTGCCTTGTTTGGTATTTTTATTTTTTAAATGAAAACATCTGCACTAGAAACAGGTCGTGTCCAGTAAGAATGACACCAGTTAACATTTAACAGATAATTTTTAGTTCATTTAAATAAAAAGAAATTATGTACTTACCAGTAACAGTCTTTTGAAACGTGTCTCAGATTTGGTTGGACAAAGCCAAGCACGATGTGAGAAACACTACAGGTGATAAGTGCCAATAAATCGTCTCTTAAACTCTGTTGCAATTACTTCTGGATTACTTCTGAATATCTTATTGTTCTTAAAGACAGTACCTGTCTTTAAAATATCTAAACTATATATTCCACTATCTGTCTTTAAAATGCCTAAACTATAATTATTATATTCCAATCTCTGACTTTGAAATGCCTAAACTATATATTCTATTTCTTTTATCATATGAGCTGTATCCTTGTTTATCACACAGAATGTGTGACAGGTTTCTAAAAACAAAAACAATGTAATCATAGCTCTTTAAAAAGTGACTAATGTATATTATTTTCACTTAAAATAAAATTATCTTCCTGGGGATGGGGTCTAAATGGTTAAGAAAATGCAAAATCAAAGTAGTTGTGGCTTATCAATTTCTCCACCCAGCCCTTGACCTAACACCTCTTTTGGCATTGCGAAACATTTGGCATTCAATTTATGTCCGACTTTCTTATGACACAGATTTATCCACATTTTCATGCCCGAGATTTATTTCAATTGAATATGCGAAAGTGCAAAGTACAAAAAAATTAAACGAACATATAAAAGATAAAATAAACAATTTTTTTTATAGCATACAGTCTATCAGAAAGGTGAATGAACTATACATAAAATCTAGCACAAAAATATTAAACACAATTATATACAAAGGATGAAGAAAACCTTACAGGTTCTAACAGTACTGAATATTCTAAATTAAGCATTTTCAATATAATAGTCCTTTGTATTGATGTTCATTTAACAAGTGAGTTAAATCAACTTATATTAGATGACAAACACATAGCTGCTCTCACTTCAAAGGAGTTTTTAAGAAGTCAATATTTCCTTTTAATTAACTTAGCTTTGTAACATTCATTTTTCATTCATATTATTTCAGTTCAACTTCTATTCGTTTTACGAATGACATGCATGTCGAGAAGAGAGAAAACGTTTACAGCGCTCATATATCCGCCAAATGAGAGAGAATTATTAATATAATAAATTATGATTCTCATTATTTCTAATTAGTTCTGGATGATTAAATAATAATGTTAACCATAACCGACAAATAAGTTGGCATTGGTGTCATAGATAGATAAATAGATAGATAGATGGATAGATAGATAGAAAGAAAGACAGATAGATAGATAGATAGACAGACAGACAGATAGATAGATAGATAGATAGATAGATAGATAGATAGATAGATAGATAGATAGATAGATAGATAGATAATAGATAGATAGATAGATAGATAGATGTCTTGCAACTGAGTTTTGGTATGGACTCCTGACTGTTTAATTGACGTATTTCCTCTGGAAATGAGGTTAACACTTTTATCTTCTCTGTTCTTATCCTCTCTCTTTTTCATTTTTATTTTCTTTCTTTTCCTATCTTCATCGCTCTCTCACTCTCTCGCCCCCCTTTCACCCCTCTTTTATTCTTTCTCTCACCCTTCCCGCTCTCCCTATGATTGTATCAGCTTTCAAATGTGTTACTTTTCTTTTCAAAACTCCCTTCAAATGTATTTTTGTTTCTTACAATACTAATCTATAAATGATTATCTCGTAGTCTCAGCAAAATTACCTTGCCGACAAAGATGTAGATAGATGGAAATTTAAATTGCTGCTTCATTCCGTGAACATATCTACCACTCACACACGCGCACCCCACAAAGAGGAATTGTGTTCCTCTACTACTCCTTCCTACACCACCCCTCCATCACATTCATTACTCTTCTGCCCCGCAAGTTTTAGCTACATTTCGTTTAACAGTCGAGTTGTAACGCACTGAATACTTGACGACATAATGACTGGGGTTGTAGCTGTTAACAGAACCTTGTGTCCGTGCATTTGCATTGTACTGCTTTCGCTGCTTGTTTATGTTTATTTTATGTAATAACGCTTTCTTATATTGTGTAATTCTGGAACTTATACTAGAGAGGTTGGTTCTAATAGTGTGAGATGCTGGTTCTTACATTGTGAAATGTTGGCTCTTTTAATTAGTGTGAGATGCCACCTCTTATAGTGTGAGATGCTGGCTCTTATAATGTGAGATGCTGGCACTTAGAATGTGAAATGCTGGCTCGTAAAGTAGACATGCTGGCTCTTATAGTGTGAGTTGCTGGCTCTTATAGTGTGAGATCCTTGCGCTTAGAGTGTGAAATGCTGGCTCTTAAAGTACATATGCTGGCTGTTATAGTGTGCGATGCTTGCTCTTATAGTGTGAGTTGCTGGAGGTTATAATGTGAAACGCTGGCTCTTATAGTGTGAGTTGCTGGAGGTTATAGTGTGAAATGCTGGCTCTTAAAGTAGAGATGCTGGCTCTTATAATGTGTGTTGCTGGAGGTGTGAAATGCTGGCTCTTATAGTGTGAGATTCTGGCGCTTATAATGTGAGATGGTAGCTCTCACAGTAGAGATGCTGACTCAGTATGAGAGGCTGGCACTTATAGTGTGGAATGTTGGCTCTTATATTGTGAGATGCCGGTATTATAGCATGATATGTTAGCTCATAAGGTGAGGTGGAATTTTTGCTAGTTCTTACTGTTTGCTGCATTTACTGAAATTAAAGTAAATTATTGTTAAAATAATGTACTTCTATTCATGGAGCACTAGCCAAATAACAACTTTAATTAGATATTTTGTTATTACAAATAAACAACTGAATGGATGAATTAGAGCCTAGCATTACAAAAAAATCTAACTCTCGATTATGTCTTAAAATATATCAGTATTATACTCAAGCCTAATACTGTATGAACGTAGAGAGATATATAACTCTGTGTGACGACGATGCCACCTTAGTTATTGGTTATTTTTATTATTATTAAACCATCTATAACTATTTACGAGAATCTTAATTTATGTTATTAATAATTCCCCCCACCCCCCAAGACATCACTCGTCTCTCTCACTTGGCGGATATGTGGGCGCTGTAAACGTTTTCTCTCTTCCACAACATTAAAGATAAACTTTTACCGTCACACAATATTTCCGTAGGTGGAAAACTTCTTAACAAAAGGATAAGACAATCCGCGTCTTTTAATCTAATTTTATTTAGCGAGACCCCCATCCACCCACTGTCTCTCCAACATATGATTATCAATAAGTGTAAGAAGGTCAATAAATTTAATGATAAATTTATTAAATCAACAATCAAATATACAACATATGAATATAATCAAAGAGCATTGACATTTACATCACTTCACAACAATGATTAATGCGGACATTTATTCAGATTTCTTAGCATAGACATTAGCAGTCAATTATAAATATATAATCAAGTTCATGGATATCATCACGAAAATGAGAGCAGAGTTTCAGAGAAATAATGAAAGTCAAATGCACATAACTTTTTCAAAGATGGCAGCTGTCACTGGCAGTGTTCACAATTACGCAATTTGCAACAAGACACTGTTTTGTTTATTATTTGTTTGAGAGAAATGGGATTTGGATGAACATATACGAACAATGTTTTTACTAAAGTAAAATTGATGTAACATTTAATTGACCCATGTAATTTGGTAGTTTTGGGAAAAGGGGCATGACATGACCCATTATAACTTATCTCTCTTATTTTATTTTATAGATTATAAAAGCGTTAAGCTTTTGTTTTGATTAATGGTGGTAACTGATTATTTAATTACGGTAGAAATATTATAGCTTATTATAACCCACAGTGAGAGCATTTATCATAATATGCAGAGAACTAAGGTGATAACTAATAAATTTTGATATCTATGTTTTCGATACACTGCTTCTACAAGCATTAACATTTCTTTAAAACAGAAAAGTAAAATTTTACAACATTTAACTATAAGAGGAATATCCATAAATAAATACATCTCGCCACCGTCCACCATCCAAACAAATAAATAAAAAAACTAAAAAACCGACACAAAAGAAGGGGAAGTCTAGTAATGAAGACGCGTAACTGAGCCCTTAATAATGACGTATGGAAAGTACCGATAACTTAGCAAATTTCTTACACAATGAAGTTAGTGAGAGTGCAGAGGGAGACAGAAGATAACGAGAGCAGGAGAAGAGAGAGAGAGAGAGAGAGAGAGAGAGAGAGAGAGAGAGAGAGAGAGAGACAAAGAGCAAGAGAAGAAGAGCAGAAGAGAGAGAGACAGAGAGAGAGAGAGAGAGAGAGAAGAAGAAGAAGAAGAAGAAGAAAGAGCAGGAGAAGAGACAGAAGAGAGAAATATAGCAGGAGAACAGAGAAAGTGAGCTGGAGAAGAGAGAGAGAGAGAGAGAGAGAGAGAAGAAGAAGAAGAAAGAGCAGGAGAAGAGACAGAAGAGAGAAATATAGCAGGAGAACAGAGAAAGTGAGCTGGAGAAGAGAGAGAGAGAGAGAGAGAAGGTAGCAGAGGAGAGAGAGAGAGAGAGAGAGAGAGAGAGAGAGAAGGTAGCAGAGGAGAGAGAGAGAGTAGAAGAGGAGAGAGAGAGGAGAGCAAGAGAAGAGAAAGAAGAGAATAAGCAGGAAAAGAGAGGGAGAAGAAAGAGGATAAAGAAAAATAGAGAAAGAGCGCAGTAGAAGAGTGAGAGAGAGAGAAGAGAAAAAGGGAGCAGAAGAGATGGAGAAGAGAGAAGAGAGGAAGAAAGCTGGAAAATAGAGAGAGAGGAAGAGAGGGAGAGAGCAAGAGAAGAGAGAGCGGGCGAAGTGAGAGCTGGAAAAGAGTGATCCGGAGAGGAGAGAAGAATAAGAGAAGAGAGAAAGAGAGCGGAAGAATAAATGGAGAATAAAGAAAGTGAGAAGGAGAAGAGAGAGAAGTAAAAAGAAAGACAGAGAGAAAGAGGGCGGGAGAAGAGATAGAGAGAAAGGAAAAGCAGACATGGAACGTGTGCGTGCCAAATCTCTCATCCGGAAAATGATGATTGCGAACAGAGAGAAAATGTCGGCTCTCCCGAAGAAGTTGTGAACATGAAAGACAGAGACGCAGAAACTAATTTAGACACGACATCCCTTTCTTCCTTTTCACTAAGTCTTCATCCAACTTCAAATCATCATACAACAAATGCATACACACACACACACACATATACACACACACATACAAACACACATGCACACAAATACACATAGGGCCTACTCACAAACACACATACGCACACAAACACACATACACACATACACACACATACACACACAAACACATACGCACACAAACACACATACACACACAAACACACATACACACAAACACACATACACACACAAACACACATACACACAAACACAAACGCACACAATCACATATACACACACAAACACACATAATCACACAAACACACATACACACAAACATACACAAACACACATACACACACACATACACACACAAACACATACGCACACACACTCAAGCACAAATACATATACACACAATATTTTAAATGAAAACAATTGGATAAAGTGATGAACAACAAAGTCTACGTAATTTACTAGTTTGTAATAAATATTAAAGATGCCTAGTACACTACTAGTTTGTAATAAATATTAAAGATGCCTAGTACACTATTAGTTTATAATAAATATTAAAGATGCCTAGTACACTACTAGTTTATAATAAATATTAAAGATGCCTAGTACACTACTAGTTTATAATAAATATTAAAGATGCCTAGTACACTATTAGTTCATAATAGATATTAAAGATGCCTAGTACACTACTAGTTTATAATAAATATTAAAGATGTCTACTACACTACTAGTTTATAATAAATATTAAAGATGCCTAGTACACTATTAGTTCATAATAGATATTAAAGTTGCCTAGTACACTATTAGTTTATAAAGATATTAAAAATGCATAGTACACTATTAGTTTATAATAAATATTAAAGATGCCTAGTACACTATTAGTTCATAATAGATATTAAAGATGCCTAGTACACTACTAGTTTATAATAAATATTAAAGATGCCTAACGCAAAATAATGTTTCGCTCGAATACCACCTAGTACAAGTGTTGACGTCAGTTAGGGTATCAGTGCTCTCTTTACTTTTGTTTCTATAATGGGTTTGATTCAAATTAAGTTTCATATTCATCAAATAAAATAAATCAAAAATATTAAAATAAAAGTATTTATCTTTCTCTCCTCATAAGATCTGTCTATGTGACTCTCTCTTCGCGTGGTTTAATTCTTAAGTTTTATCGTAACCGACATTTGATGTCGATATCCAAGCTTTCCTTCACAACAATAGTGTGAATGTTGTACGAGTTGTTTGGTATTAGTAATATTGTTTACATAAATGATTATTACTTACAGCATTATCGCAGGCATTTAATAAGTGTGAAAATATACAGTTGCCTTAAGGGTTTGATGTATAATGTTTAGACAAATTAACAGGTGTATTACAAGAGATTGCATGTAGCAAAGAGCAAATGTTAGAACCAGAAGAGCAGTATACTTTACTCATTGAGTAGTAAACTGTGCACTCGCTCTAAATTAATGAGTCTCGTTGTGATTTGTGACACAAAACAACCAGCCGACTGTGGATTTTGATCACTTGCAATCATTCAGCAACATTATTCTTGAAATCATACAACACAGGGTATATAATACTGACTACACAAAAGTACAAAACATGTGTACTCTTTTTTTTTTTTTTTGGTAATTCTCATTGCTGTGTTCATGGGGTGGGTGGGGGTGTCTCTGTATTTCAGAGCAATTTGACATTAACAAGCCCCGTAGCAGTAAATGCAGAAGAAAGAGTTCCTTACAGATACACTTCATCAAGTACATTTACTTATGTGATGTTAGTAAAGACATTTTAGGATTATAATTAAATAATGTATTTAATTATTAGTAAGTGTGAAGAGTTTATATGTCAGTTTTCATTACTACTCAACTTGATCAGCATTTAAATATGTAACATACAGTCAGTATAAAAATAAAATAAATATGCAAACAAATAAATACATGAATAACTCTGCTTCACCTACCAGAACTCTGACCCCTTTTTTACTACCCCTATTTATTGCTGCTACTGCTACTGCTAAATAAATTTAGTTATGTTTTATGAATTTAAAATGCATGCATATTATGAATGAAATTGGAAACTTGCAGTGTGACATAAAAATACTGTTTTCATTTGTTACGAATTTTGCTGCTCCTGGGATAATCTCCATATTCTCATGTACATTTCTGTCTTCCGTTGGTTGATAGAAATAACTGCAAATTTCAAAATCTGGACATGCATATTGCACCAGTTAAAATCTCAAACAATGTTTAGTTTTGTTTTTAATATTATTATTATTTTTTTTAGTTTACCTTAAAGTTAAAGTTGTATTAAATATATATATGTACATATGACTCGTAATAAAGAACAAAATGACCAAACGCATTCTAAAAGATTATTGCTGGGTGTGCAGAGGCTTATTAAGTATGTAGATGCAGTCTATTATTGGGCATAATGTTCAGCCAATCTCTTCAAATCTGGCACGAAATGTAGGTCAAATTGGGCTAAACCAAGGAGTGAGATCAATTTTGAAGGTGGTGGTCATGAATTTTGCAATTTAGTGACATTTTTTTTTTTACATCAGGAGAAATGTGTAACGACTGCGAGCCACCTGTCTGTCTCCAGCAGAACATTTAGACAGATCTGCGGTTCAACTCTCTCTACGTAATTGTAATTCTTTTTTTTTTTAATTTCTTTCTTTTATTTTTTAAATTGAAATGCAAACTCACGCAAATGATAGGCAGCCATTGGTGTGGGTACTTTGACGTGGAATGTATATCCTGGATGCCAGGAGTATATATATGTATATTGTACAACGTGGATCATATGACTATGTGGTATAAAAATACACCAGGACAGTGACCTAATGTCACTGTTGCTGCAGGTAACATTTATGAAGTCCGTACGCACGTTATTGTAATTTTCTTAAACTGCACCATATGCTAAGTAGATAATAATAAAAATGATGATGATAATAAAGCAGGATTTCTTGTAGAAGTTCTAAGTGTTTTACAATATTTAATCATGAAATAAACAAAATTCTTCACTCAATCTGCTCAAACACCTAAGAAATCTAAAGGTAACAAAACATTACAGAACGATGACTTACATGGCGAAATGACAACACAAAGTACATGGAAATCTAAAGGTAACAAAACATTACAGAACGATGACTTACATGGCGAAATGACAACACAAAGTACATGGAAATCTAAAGGTAACAAAACATTACAGAACGATGACTTACATGGCAAAATGACAACAGAAAACACATGGAAATCTAAAGGTAACAAAACATTACAGAACGATGACTTACATGGCAAAATGACAACAGAAAACACATGGAAATCTAAAGGTAACAAAACATTACAGAACGATGACTTACTAGGCGAAATGACAACACAAAGCACATGTGTACAAAACACTAAGGAAAGTTCTAATGTCAGCAGAAAAACACGCAAGGCACAAACAACAAAATGACTCGCTTTATGAAAAATGAAATTGTTGTCCCTCGTTCACATTTTATAAATATGTTCTTCTACGTTCATGATATACAGAAAACAGAGAGTGTCTTTTACATATTTTCTTTTTAAAATATTAACTGCTAATCAGCTGCATTTTAGATGTTATACTATTTTAACAGACAAGAAATGAAACAAAGAAATAAATTAAAAATATAAAGAGACTAGTTAATCATCGAACACAAACCCAACAAGCCATCCAACAAAATGATCAGGCATTCACCTAAAAAAGACAACAATGACAAATGTATTTTATATTTTCACACAGTTTAAATAATAAAAATATCTGAAGTAAGTTTTTCCTGATTTATTCTATTTTTTTTAGTTAGGTCTAAATTATATTGACAAAGCAATACATAAACACAATACAATGGCATGATCAGAATGTCAGATATTTAATATATAGTGTATTTAAGTAGATAAAAACATGGACATAACTTCTATAAAGTTATTACAGTGGTTTTATTTAATGAATATTGAGCAAGAATGTAAATTCACAACAAAAAAATAAAAACAATTTATAAAAAATATTAATGCACAATTATTTTAGTTCAGTTATTTGTTTTCATGACCAAGAACGCACAAAGATGTGTATAGAGGGCGAGAGGTTGAGCTAATGCAACTATAAGATACGTGATTTCCATAAATTAGATGTCAAGGGGTTAATGAAACTTTACAAGAAGACACGTTTACGTCACGTAAGATATTTAGAAAGAGTTAGCGAACTTTCCGGTGATCATTCGTCTTAGACGTGTGTAACAAGTCAACTGAACTCTCACATGACTGATTTCAGAAAGATAAATAAAATAAATGCACGACAATGAAAAACTTGTATTAACGAGCTCTAAAAACTGATGAAACTACAGGAAATGTGAGCAACTCGACTGTTAGCAGATAATTCATTGTAACAAAAGAATTAATGTTGAAATGAAGAAGCGGGGAAAATAGGCAGAAGAAATTTAGAGAGAGAGAGAGAGAGAGAGAGAGAGAGAGAGAGAGAGAGAGAGAGAGAGATGAAATCTGACTGAAGGACTTGGTAGAATACATTTATTATTGTTTCATTTGTTTGGCACATACGACCAAAAATATAAATGATATGTGTATACATTTAAAGTAGTGATCTGTCCTTGAGAAAAAATGTAACTGCGCCGAAGCTTGCAGGACTGTGCTGAATGACAATGCAACTGTTCCATCGACGAACTAGTGCTGCTGTACTGTGAACTTAGCGTGTCTTCTTGAGTCAGGTCACAGTGACCCATTAATATCCTTTCCAGAGTCCGACTTTTCCACATGGCTAAAGAATCGGTCAGTTTCATCTGCTATCACGCCAGGACTGGGTCAGTTTCATCCGCTATCACGCCCATTAAGAGGAAGCAGAACAATTTTATTAACGTCTTTTTGCGCCAGATTACATCAATGATATATTATAAGACAAAAGGAGAGAGGGTAGGAAAGAAAAATTGAAAAAAAGACAGATTGGAGAATGTATGACTGTGAGAGAGATATATAAGGAGGTAGATACAAGAGAGAAAAAGGGAAGGCAGATAAAGGAAAAAATATTTTAGAAAAGAGAAAGACACTGGTGCATTTGCCTTCCTGAAGGCTGTTTTGAAAAGAACGAAAGGCGAGGGCAGTTCTGTCTTTCTAAGGTCACGGGGTCATTCTGCAGATCTGTTCGAATAAATTTGAGACAACACTTTAAACAAAACAAACTTAATCTCTGTTTGTGGGTCACCAAACCTCGCATTGTTCTCTTCGTGCCCATTCATAACAACGCCATCTTGATCTACATCTTTGTTCTTTGAGACTTTCTTCACCTTCGTGCCCATTCATAACAACGCCATCTTGATCTACATCTTTGTTCTTTGAGACTTTCTTCACCTTCTTACTTTCCTGTTTCTTTTTTAAAGATAATAGATACCCAGGTTACATCTTAATTTTGTGCACATACCAATATTTCTGTAATATTGTCTTCCTTTATCTACAATTAATTTCTTTACCTCTTCAAACAATCCATTCGTGTAATCTCGTGTGTATGCATATTGTATGCTTTAGAAAGTGCATAGCGTGCGTAAGGAAATGTGTACTTGTGTGTGTGTGTGGTGTGTGTGTGTGTGTGTGTGTGTGTGTGTGTGTGTGTGTGTGTGTGTGTGAGAGAGAGAGAGAGAGAGAGAGAGAAGGGAGAAATAGAGTGCGCACTATTTATGCATGTGTAATATACAATGTCACATTCCATATTATATGAAATATAAAAGTTTCAACTTCCACATTATTTGAAATATACAACAGTTTCAAATTCCACTATGTTGTTCCTTTTAAAACAAGTTCGAAAGTTTTATTATGCGTACAAATGCAAAATGTACTTGCTCATAGGCAAGTAATTTTAATTTTATTGTTTATTTGTTCTTTGCTTGACTCAAAGTAGTGTGGAATTCTTGCTTCAGTAACTAGTTAGTGACAGCGCGTCATCAAAGCTTCATTTCAAGGTCATAAAAGAAATAGAAATGTATATTTTATTAAATCCTTTTATGTAAACAAAAGTGCCAAAGCCAAATCTTCACAGCCTTTTCAAGGTCTGGCAGCGTATTCTTTCTGTGTAAAAGTCATACTTATGCTGGCATGTTTATGTACACATCTTTGTGGCACAATTGTCTCTATAAAAAAAGAGAATTTAACTCCTGAATGTACAGAGGGAATAAATGCGCAAAGTTTTTGTTCGGGGTGTTTCTTTCGTTTTTGTTTGTTTTTCTTTTTTTGGTATACTGCAACAGCATGGTTTTTTTTTTTTTTTTTAGCCGATATCTTTCGTTACAAGAAACTCAAGTCGTTGTATTCGAACAAGAACCTTATTAAACGTGAATTTTCAACAACAACACAATTCCACTGCAATTTTCATTAATGTGTCTGTTAAATCAGGTAGATTTAAGTTCAGAAAAATACAGTGTGTGAGGCCGTGAGTTTACTCAAGGTTGATACCATTTTGCCATCTTGTTGCAAAGCAAAGTAATTTTTAAAACACAAAACAAACAAAAAAAAACAATAAAAGAAGAAAGTCCCAAACAAAACAAACAAAAATCCAGGATTTGGTGAGAGTCGTGAAAAGTGCCACCGCGAGAGATCCACGCGCTTGGAGGCTGGAAGCGGACATGTCTTGTAGATTTGGCGCAGACGATTCATTAATCTTTTCAACCCTTTGGAATCGTTTGTCTGGCTCAGAGATGTCGATTCAGCAGACTCCCCTTATAGACTTCGGATATGTTCGGGGTGCTTGCCTTTAGCTGTCAGAACCAATAAAGATCCTTTCCTGCCTCCTGAACGGCGGTTTCCAATCCTGAAAGAAAAGCGCAGAGAGCGATGAAGCTTGACAGTGCGATAAATTGTTTGACCCTTTCTCCCCCTGGCAGTCTATACGTGGTACTATCATCTCAGTTCTCAGTGTAAGATTAAACTATCTAAGGTTTCCGCTGTTTGTGGTGGCTTGCTTGCTTGTTGGTGGATGGTTTTGTGTATGCATTAGCAAGTCCGATTAGTGTAATGGGGTAACCGTACATTTCAAATACAAATATTATATTATGTTGTTACGTTAAATCATGCGCTATCTTATATTATGTTTTGTTGTGCTATGTTATGTTATCAGAGTTTCCATTACATTTAAGTTTGTTGGGCAGTGTTTCTGGAGGTTGGAAAATAATTAACAATTTGCTATTTTAGCAGGACGTGCGAATTATGCCGCTACAGTAAAAAAAAAAAATATTGCACTTTAGTAACTCTAGATTTATTTAACTAGTTTCTGGTAAGCCTACATTTCAAGAAGATGGGAGAGATTGTCAGACTGGTATCTGACTTTGTCCGCGGATGTATCTTTTTCAACCTCATAATTAGCAGAGAATTCTAAAAATAGCCGTTCTCATTGCAGCTAATCAACCTTTTGCGGTCTCACTAAAATCATTCTTGAGCAAATATACATTTGGTGCGCTTTCTAGTGCCCTACTTTCATCAAACTCTTATACAAAATTTGCTTACAAAGAATATAGTTCCAATTCAACCGAGATTTCATTCAATTCCAGTCTCAATGGTTAAAGTATTTGCACAAGAAAAATATTGATTATTATTATTCTTTTAAATGCTTGATTGATTGTTTGAAAGTAGAAATGATGACTGTTACAACTAGATCCCCTCCATGATTGACACCGTTCCCCGCCACACTTCCAGTCAAACAGATTCTTAAAACTGTAGCAGACTATTGCAAATTTCAAATCCACATCGCGATTTCTTTGTTATGGAAGCTTGATATATTGAAATATAATGAACTGTAACAAACGATTGAATAATGTAACAAATTATGTTAATTATTAACCAAACCCAACGTTTTAACAACTAAATAATTAATAAATTTAATTTCCTAACTTATTGAAGACAAAAGAAACCAAACTAAATAAAATTGCTTAGTAACTAATAAATTAACTAACTCAGACTCAATACAAATCGTTCTTACTGTCTTACGTGGCAACATGTTGACTTAATAATTACTTAAATATGTAAAGAATTAATAACGTTTAAATACTTTAGACAGTAATAATAAACTTTCAAAGCTGCAACCTTAAAGAATGAACTAACTAGTGATCTTCTATAGAGTAACCCACTCACCAGCTAATTTTACCCTAAGAAAGAAAGAAAGAAAGAAAGAAAGAAAGCAAGAAAGAAAGAAAGCAAGAAAGAAAGAAAGAAAGAAAGAAAGAAAGAAAGAAAGCAAGAAAGAAAGAAAGAAAGAAAGCAAGAAAGAAAGAAAGCAAGAAAGAAAGAAAGAAAGAAAGAAAGAAAGAAAGAAAGAAAGAAAGAAAGAAAGAAAGAACTGTCTACCTGCAAGAACACCGTTCTTATCAAACTCCCTGGGTCGGGGTAATTTTGCATAATGGTCCGCAATCGTCTCAAGGTAATTAACTCCCGCATCTGTGCACTGGCCAGATGTTATAGTTGCTGAAGGGAGGTGGCCGCGACGAGTTGAAGCTGGCCTCATGGAGGAATGCAAAGAACCATAACCGGCTGCAAATAATCTCTCTGCACTTCCGGTCGTCCTAGAGGACAACCCGCTGGACAATGAATGGCGATCATACGGTAGTGTGCAGTGTAGATCCGGATACGAATATTGACCGTGGTGGGCTGGGGGGATGAAAGGGAATGCCGTCCAGTGGTCTTGGTACATTGATGGGATGGGTGGGAGACATTGGTTGTAGAGTGAACCGTGGAGCTGGGAAGATGAAGTTATGTAAGAAAAGTCACTGGTAGACCCGTGGTGACCCGTGTCCGCCTCCAGTGCTGTGTGCGATGTGTACGGTGTGTACACGTGGTACGGGTGGTGCCGCTTTGGTGAATTTCTCTTCCAGAACGAGGCTGGCAAGTTCCGCTGTGACATTTTGGGCAAATCTGAAAGACAGGCAAATGTTTCACGTGCAAACAAGACTTCATGATGAGAAATTATATAAAATTAGTAAGATTGATTAATAAAATGATAATGTACCTGAGTGTACACATATGCGCGAGTGTTTATAGGCTGAGTATGTATATAAAATTGGTCTTTACCTATGTATTAGGCTGTAGATCTGCATTGGTGCTTGTGTTTAGAGGACTGTGCATGTAAGCATGTGTGCATACGTAAGCACGCAGATCGATGTTTTCATTTTTCAAGAAATAAACAATGAGAAAAAAAACTCTTCATCATTTATTAGAGGCAAAAAACGTTTAAATACTTAAACACTAAAGACAGATATAGATAGGTGTTAACGTAGATCAAATGATGATGATATGTAATCGGTGTGTTTGTGCGTGTGTGTGTATTTGAGAGAAAAAGATTCAATGTTGTGGATATGTGTTAATGTATTACTTTCATGAATATAGATGAACTTATTTCATAGATAGATAGACAGATAGTTAGATAGAGAGATGTGTTTGTTTCTTCGATGAACATGCGATTGATGTCTGAAAAGAAAACAAAATTTAAGAAGAAGAGGAAAAAGAAGAAGATTTTTTTTAAAAAATTGCAGATCACAACTATTAGACATCACACACATTCTCCACACACAGCTTTAAGTCTTCCGGTAAAAAGACTTAGACCACGGGTCATCGGTCACAAGTCAAAGGGGAAAAAAACGTGTCAAAAGCACGTCGCTACCCAATCCTACAGGCCAAGATCAAAACGCAGACCTGGACCCAACCCACCCATCGCCAGTGGAACAGGCTGCCTCGCTGTGTTGGTGAGGAACAAACAAAACTTGTTCTCAATTTGGACAATTATTTCACTTTTGTAAAGCCAAGAGGTATCACTTTCGAATTTGGTTTTGTCATAACTTATCTCTTTCCCCTTTGACTTAAAATGTAAACTTGACAAATGACTAGCGAAAGGAGATCATTTCTAAACACCTGACGGACAAGAAGACTAGACATACGACTTGGGTTATGTCTTAAATAATGCGGTAAATGAATATTTACTAATGAGGGGTTGGCTTGTTCGGAATGATCTCCAAACAGATTAAAATTACGCTGTAAACTTGAAGTTTAACTTTCATAAATAATGATAAACTAATACATAATAAGATATTTTAGTTTTTAATGAAACTTCACTTTTATGGCAAACTCTTGACATCTCTAGTCGGTCTTTTAAATCACAGAATTGAAATGAGTAGTAAAATAAAACTCCGACTTTGTGATTTCATTTTTTAAAAAATCATCATCGTCGTCTTCATCGACGAAATCATCATCGCTATTGTCACATATTATCATAATAATTTTCACCGTAATTATCATCTTAACCATCACCAACACAACTTCATTTAGTTTAGTATTGCTCATCTGTCTTCTTTCTGGAATATTTGAATTTCTTCAAGAGCAGGTGGATACAAGAAAAACTTTTTTGTACTTTAGGCAGAAATAATTCCTTGAGGAAGGTTCCTCAATGTCTAAAATAAAACTGAGAAAAAATAAATAAAATCATTAATCAAGCTTGATGATGATGATGAATATGTAAAAATGTAAAAGAAGAAAGTGAAATTCATACATAATGAGCAAAGTGCACAGTGTTGTACACAGAGCCAACGTGAGAAACGTGTCCAGAAATATACAGTGAGCTAACATGAGAAAAGTGTCAGAGATATACAATGAGCCAACGAGATAAAAATGTCCAGAAATATAAAGCTTCAATTAACGTAATGCTCTTAATTGATTTCCTAGAGCATTAGTCTACTGGATGTCCGTTGTCCAGTGAAATTTGTTCAGTGGTCAGTATCATTTCTTCCTGTTTAAAATCCCGAAACATTCAAACTACCGTTCTGTGGGCAATCATCACTGGGCGATAGAAATCGTATTTGCTGGAGTTTTGTAGGAGTTTGAGGTTGTACAGAAGCGCTTTCAAAGCGACAAATCCCTTGTTATTGACTCAGAAATGAAAGCAAAGAACGCGGTCGTGCTTTCGTCACGGAAACTGACGAGCCCTACCATCGCTGAGTTTTTGAACACGACTTCACTTTTTCACTTTTAAGTATTTTATTTAACGTGAAAGGTGCTTTGTTTTAAATGGCACTTTGAAGAAAATGGGAGGTGATCTAATTGGGGAATTAGGATGCGGGTGGAGCTGTAAGTAAAATGGAGTTGATTCATCACCACGCCCAATCTTTCGCTTCATAATTGCACCAAGAGACAGAGACATCGAGAGATAGAGACACCGAGAGAGACACAGAGAGCGGAGGACGAAGACAAACAAAGAGTCAGAATGGTAGACAAGTAGACACACAGAGCTAGAGAGCTAGAGATAAATAAATGAACAGAATTAGTTGGATAGAGGTAAACACATGGACAGGGAGAACTGAAGAGAGACTGATAGAGAACTGTAGAGAGTGAATGATGGAGAACTGTAGAGAGATATTGATGGTAAATGCGAAGTACGTAAGTGGGAGGTGAAAATTTAGAAGTGTAAGAGAGGCACAGAAAGATGTGGGGGAAAAGAGAGAGAGATTAGGAGAAAGAAAACTATGAAGTGTAAGAGAGACACAAACGGTCGTGGGGAAAAGAGAGATTAGGAGAGGGAAAACCTTAACGTGTAAGAGAGACAGAAAGACATGGGGAGAAGAAGGAGAAAACTATAATGGGGTAGAGAAAATTACTTACATATACTGACAGAATAGACTGGAAAAGAGAGAAAGAGAAACAAAGCAACAGATGAAGGAAGAGAGAAAAAGACAATTGATCATTGCCAGTGATATGAATAAAACGTATACACTGCATAATACTTAATGATTCATATTCACATGGCCATTTATACTGGTCGTTTTACTCTTACAGACAAGCAATGGCGATTCCAGAATTTCTATATTAGAAGAACTTAGGGGTGATAATCAAGTTGGAAGAAAGTGGGTGGGGCTATGATTCTTGTTTTGACGTTGAGGTTGTTGGGGCGTGGTGGTGGTGGTGGTGGTGGTGGAAGGCTTTAGGGGACAGGAAAATAAGGGCAGGTAAAACTCCTAACCCGCTCAAAACCATTTCTTGTCGCGTCACAAGTTTCTTGGAATATTAAACGCTTAAGAGGTTTTCTTGAGAAAATAGTATCTCTTCAACCTGTCACAAACTGAAGAGCATGTATGAATGTAATTTTTTAGAGGGTAGGGGTAGGCTTATATTTACCATTTAAATTTGTTTCTTTATTTGTTTGTATATTTTTTTCTTTATTTCTTACCTACTCTGCCTGCACAACCTTATTCTCTACCATCCTGCATAACACTGAAAACTTTATTCATGTTGGCTCACTATATATTTTATGGACACTTCTCTCATGTTGGTTCACTATATATTTTATGGACACTTCTCTCATGTTGGTTCACTATATATTTTATGGACACTTCTCTCATATTGGTTCACTGTATATTTTATGGACACTTCTCTCATGTTGGCTCACTGTATATTTCTGGACACTTTTTTCACGTTGGCTCACTGTATATTTTATGGAAACTTTTCTCATGTTGTCTCAGTATATATTTCTCGACACTTTTCTCAAGTTGGCTCACTGTATATTTCTGGACACTTTTCTCAGGTTGGCTCACTGTATATTTTATGGACACTTTTCTCATGTTGTCTCAGTGCATATTTCTGGACACTTTGTTCGTGTTGGCTCACTATATATTTCTGGACACTTTTCTCAAGTTGGATCAGTGTATATTCTGGACACTTTTCTCACTTTGGTTCACTGTATATTTCTGGACATTTCTCTCCTGTTGGCTCAGTGTATATTTCTGACACTTGTCTCATGTTGGCTTTTGCAGTTGGTTAATTCGCGGACCACTCACTCACTCACTCACTCACTCACTCACTCACTCACTCACTCACTCACTCACTCACTCACTTATTCGCAAAATCTACAATTCTAGGAAGTAACGCTAACTAGAAATGAATACAGCGTTCTTTCACAGACTGACTAATTAACCAGCACCAGAAAGAGTAACAAGTAAGTAATAATTTCAGTTGAACTGTGAAATCTCCGTTCCTATCGAGTAAAAGTAAGTAATAATTTTAGCCGAAATGTGAAATCTCCGTTACTTTCGAGTAACAAGTAAGAAATAATTTCACCTGAAATGTGAAATCGTTACTTTCGAGTAACAAGTACGAAATAATTTCACCTGAAATGTGAAATCTCCGTTACTTTCTAGTAACAAGTACGAAATAATTTCACCAGAAATGTGAAATCTCTGTTCCTTTCTAAGAGCTGACACTATCCCTGAAAGTGTGAATGTGAACAGCCATAGCAATTAGTTCGGCATTCAGCTTACCGAGTTAACATATACTACTTACTGCAGGAAAGAGAACACAAACTATTTTCTAGGTACCTCAACCTATCTCCTCCTATTCCCACTGAATTTAGCGCAATCGCTGAGCATGAGAATACCATTGAAATCCAGACAGGTAGCAGAGGGGGGTCTGCCTTGTCTCACTCTAGCATGCTACTTTAAAACCTTGGTCGGCTTCAATTCTTCCGGGCTAGAATCAGATCAAAAGAGCTGCAGACTAAATTAATGAAGCTGACAGGCTAAGCGATGACAGAAGCTAGTGCGGGTGAAAGGGAAAGGCGAGCACCGCCATGAAGGTTTCGGTCAAAGCAGTCACGCATGACAGAAAATTTGTTTTCTTGCTTCACGAGCGTAAACTAAGAAACGCAACTCTAGGAACCCCCGAGAATGACTTTGGTGTCGAAAGCTCACCACCAATCCACGTGTATTGGATGTTACTCAATTTGTAATGCCTGGAACATAGCTTTGATTGTGAATTCAATTATAGTACTGGGCTGGGTGGTGGTTTGGGGAAGTGCTGATCCGCAAGGTCCCACCGTGTACCTTAAATTCGTTATCAGCACGGACCTATCTGAGTACTGGATAACTATAAACCAAAGCTGAAAGCATCGAAAACTGTCAGATTTCTGTTATCGAGTAATATCAAAAGCAACATTCCAATTTTCTTTGCCATTAAGGACGAATTCTGCCTTTTATATACGATGTGTGTCCAATTTAAACAGACACTTAATTTTTGTTTCAATGGAAAAAAATAATGCATCACTTCAACTTTGCTGAAAATATGTATTCTTCATTACCGCTGCAGTTCAGTTTTAACGACTAAACTTACGTTCAGTTAAACATGCATTTAATATATATGAGCATAAACACTTTAAAGAATTTGAATAACTGATTTAGCATGAAAATGCACACGACATGACCGTGCCGATAACTAATGTAGCCGGACAGTGGTGCAGTCTGGCCGTGCCCGATAAGGCCAGCCTTATTTTTAAAATGTTCGCTATTTAATGTTAAATAGAATGCTTCGGCGAAGATTATGAAAAAAACCCGTATCATGGAACTTTCTTTCTTTCTTTCTTGCAGGCACGCACGCACGCACGCACGCACACACCTCGTCCAATTTTCGGTGGTCTTTATTTTTTTGTCTGGCTCCTAGCATTATAACTTTCTGGCTGTTGTCTTTGTCTCTTTGTATTTTTCTCTATCCGATTATTATAGTGATTGTCTTATTTGTGAAAAAAGCCTGTACATAACAATGATGAATGACCGACAGAAAAGAAAGAAAAGAATAGAAAGCACAATTTAAAACGGACTTTTAGTCACTTTATACTTTCAGTTCTATAAAAGACAAAATAAAACCGGTGTGTGGCATGTGTGTATGTGCGCGCGCGCGATCATTCGTGCCCTTTAGATCACTGCCAATAAGCGCCTTACCTGTACTATTGGTACCTGTCACCGACGACATGTCATTGTCCACACTGACGCTAGCGCCGAGCGCTCGAGAAAAATGGTCATCAACTACCTGTCCCGTCTCTTCGGTGAAATACGTCAGGACCACACTTCTGCTGGTGAGGTATTGCATCTTCTTTGGGGACTCGTCGTCCTCTGCCATGGCCTCTTCTCCATCTCGGACCGAGGACAACACAGATGACGGTGATGCGACGGATAACGGTGGCGATAAAGGCAGTGAAAATGATGCCGTTGAGGGCGATGAGAATGTCGAGGAGAACTGTGGATGTTGAGACTGCGACGACGACGACGACGACTGCGAGAGGAAATGCGGATTCGTCAAAGAAGGGGACGTCTTGGAGAGGGGCCTGGAGAACGACGTAGGAAACGAAGAATAAGATGACGAAGCTTTGTCTTTTTCCCCTTTGGCCTCAAACTTGCTGCAGGAAAGTGGCGACTGTGCCAGGACGGAGGCGGAGGCGGGCTGCAAAGCAGAATTCTGAAGCGGTGACGGCGAGGAAGACGAGAAACACGATGACGCTGTGGTTCCCTCGGTAGACCCGAACAAACTGGATATCCCGAAGCCTGGCACCTAAGAGAGAAAATAAAATAAAATAAAGGGGAAAATAAAGAGGACGAGGTCGAGGACCTTGATGGGAGAGAAGATGAGGTATGAGGACGATTTCTCACCGATGCTGATAATTTAATACCGCAACGACAAGCGGAGGCCTGCGGAACTCCAGACGCGTCTTTGGCGCGCGTGATTTGGGAAGCGCGGGCATATATCCACGCCGAGAGGGGCCGAGGGCAACATTTCTACGCAAGAGTTTTGTTCTGTCCCCTTCGCTCACAGCTTCGCAGAAATGACGATCGGTTAGATGGAGTCTTTTTACTTTAGTTCATTAAGTATTTGCAAGTGTAAATGAACATATCAACAAGTGTTCATGAACGTATGTTACTTTTAATAAAATAGCGATGTCGTGGTAGAGAATGTTTGAATATCTAACATTAAAATGTTGAGGAATTTTTCAGGAAAAAAAAGAACAGGATACAGGTTTCAATTTTATCTTCTCATTTTGCTTGCAGCAAAAAAATAAAAAGAAAAAAATGATATTTTTCAAATCTTAAAATAAATCTTTTGAAATTGTGCAAGCTGAATTTACAATATAAAGTTTAAAAGCTCGAGAGCAAAAATACTCTAGCAGCGGAATTGTGACTGACAATTGTACGGGTATTTCCTACATGTCAACAACGTATTTCGAAGAAAATTTTATTGTTTTTAAATCCAACTGTTTAAGCTAATAGAGCAGAAATAAAGTCCGAATAATGTATTTTTACAGTAGCCATATTTAATTAAGATAGAAATACACACTTTAAAATTATTACTTATATCACTTATGCTAGCAAGATAGAAATACACACTTTAAAATTATTACTTATATCACTTATGCTAGCAATACTATTTTAAGTTATATGTGAAAACAAAAACCATTTTTACAGCGCCACAGCCAAGAAAATGATCTGATAGTGCTATAGAAAACAAAATGCATTTTACTAATTGTCTTAAACTAATTTGTGATTTCATTTCATTTAAACTCATGGTATTAATCATATACTTCCAATTAGAAATATAGTACGCCATTTTAATATGAGAAATTAACGCTTATAATATTTATTGCAATCATAAACCAAAACGTTGTTAATTTTGTAAACTTAACAATGAGGAGTTCCATGATAAAAGTATTTCGTTTCGTTATATAGTTTCCAGTTGAACTTTTCATATAATGTAATTAAGAAGAAAAAGGTGGACTTGTGTACACCTGTTAAAGTTTGCCGCTCTACTTGTAATTTATTCTGAATTCTCTCTTGCTTAATAGAAAATGTGAAAACCTTTAACAGTGAAAAAGATTTTACTGTATTTTCAGTTGAAGATTATTCTCTTAGAATTTTCTAAGAATGACTAATTGCGACACGATTGACTTTGATTTAGCCATGTTTGTGTCTGTCGTCAGCTAATCTTATTCTACCGAATATCCATGCCTGGTTCATTCAAGCGATACAATTAACCGAAACGTACGAACATAACGCCCATGAAAGTCAATGCAAACAAACGAGCAAGCAAAACAATAAAAAAAAAAAGTCTTATTACAATTAAAGTGAAAGGTCACAGAAACACCAAGAGTGTATATATACAACCAAGCAATAAGATCCCCAGTGATAAACAACACGATCTCCAGCGACCAACAATACGTTCTCCAGTGACAAACAACACGATCTCCAGCCACAAACACAGTCTCTAATGACAAACAATGAATGAATCGAAAGAACCTATGTACATAATCGTTCGTTATTATATAATTAAGTTTACCCCCCAAAAACAAACAAACAAACAAACAACAAATAAGGAAGTAATTTTAATACTCTATTACAAACACAGACACACAAGCGCCAGACGCACACATACATACCCGCGAATATACACAGAAACACCTATATAATCATATATAGATAATTTAGAAACAAAACAAAGAAAACCATTTCACATCATGATTAACACAATTTAATGTTATTTAAAAAGAATAGTTATTATTATTATAATCAACAACGTTATTTGCTAGTTATCCCCCTTGTGTACGGTATTCATGGCAATGCATTTTACTAAATATATATTTAATTCTTACCTGAAGGCTGCTACTGTTCATATTGACATCAATGTAGTTGTCGTTGCAAGATTCGTTTAACGTTCGCTGGTGGCGAAGAAATCTGGGTGCCAAAGCCGGATGATATAACACTTCTGTGCAGCTCATTTTCAGTTAAAGTAAACGTGCTTTCTGCTCCTTAAAATTGGCTCTGTAGCGATTACAAGTAACTCTGTAGCGGTTACATGCAGCTCTGTAGCGATTAAAAGTATCATCAGTTCACGCAGATCGTTTGGCTGTGGACAGGTCGCCGCTGTGAGTCAGACTCGCTGGTATTTACTTAGCCGGACACTTAGTGGCAATTTGTCCGCGAAACAACAAAATATTCCTAAGAGGATATAATTAAAAAGACCGTTTTATGTAGTCTAATGGCGACAAAATACTATTTCTGAAACTTAATAGTATTTTTGTTTTTAAAAAAAGTTCTTTCCGCGATAGTACAAAAAACACAACAACACCAAAACAGATTGTTTCTAAAATTCAAAGGTATTTTTTAAACAATTGGTGACCTGGATGCAACACTGTTTGCACAACATAGTAGCATTAACTTTGTATGCAACTTCTTCCCTAAAAAAACGTATCACTCTTGACTTCTCTGACAGCAGTGGTACTCTCAAGAGGTATTTTGAGAATTGTGTACATTCGGCATATGCCAAGGCGGGACCGCCAAGCTCGCGCTTTTAGCCCCGCCTCCGTCACGCGCTCCCGTCAATCATTTCTCTCCAGACAGCACTACCGACGTCAAAATCCCACCCCTCATGAGACCGCACCAGACTCTTTCATCGCTGCAAATAGCATCCGTGCAGTTTGCTGTTTTGGCAGCATCACTGAAGTAGCAACAAAGCTAAAGTGTAGTGAGGTCCATTGACTGATTGCGAAGGCTTTCTGCTGGCATCTTTGGTAGTCATCTGAGAATGCCATCTTTGTACTAGTAAATTTACTGTTCTAGCACTCTGATAGCTGATCTTTGGTAGTTTAGGCAAGGTAATTGAGCTTTCTTACAGTAGCCTATTGTAGCTACTGACAAAATTAGCACGAACAGTTTCATAAGTCTGCCGGTTATTGTTACTGCATACACGTTTTAAGTTCGGAAGTCTTGAAGTAATCTTTTGTCCTCTACTAACTTAACTGGCTGTTAAATGGCGCATTTCTCTCGTCATCGCTTATCTATTAACTTAACTGGCTGTCTTAGGTCGCATTCTTCTGGTCATCGCTTATCTATTAATTTAACTGGCTGTCTTAGGTTGCAATCTTCAGGCCATCACTTATTATCTACTAACTTAACTGGCTGTCTTAAAGCATATTCTTCTGGCCATCGCTCATCTGCTAACTTAACTGGCTGTCTTGGAGATTATTCTTCTGGTCATCGCTCATCAACTAACTTAACTGGCTGTCTTAACATTCTTCTGGCCATTGCTTATTATTTACTAACTAGACTGTGCGTTCTTCTGGTCATCGCTTTTTATATTCTAACTTAAATGACCAGTTTCCTGGTTATCTTTTATACACTACTAACATAATCGACTTTCTTACACCACAATTTATACTTTTGTAGATTAAACATACCTGGATTTCTCTGAATTTTTAAAAATTGATTTATGAACTATTTCTTCTCTTGGATATCTTTTATAGATTAAACATACCTAGTTTTCTCTCAGTTTCTAAAAAAATATTTTTGAACTATTTCTTCTTTCGGATATCTTTTGCTAATTACAAGCATAATTGGCTTTTATTTTAACAGTAAAGTCTCGTGATTATCATTTCTGTTCTATTTACATAACTGGTTTTCTTACAGTAAAGATTTCTGATTATATGGGGTTGGTTATAAGGAATCGTTTTCAACTATTTTGTGTTATACTTACATAACTGGATATCTTACAACACGATGGGGTTTTATGGAACTGTTTTAAGCTAAAGTTTCTGGAGTTCTTATAGGATGAATTTCTGGCTCTGCTGCAGATTCGAGCCAGCGATTGTAGGTCATGCTCTGCTGGTCATCCTTTTAGTCCCCTCACGTAAAGGCTTATTTTTTTTTAGATGACGTTTTGTTGTAGTGTTGTGATGCAAGTTAGTTAAATTTCAGTGCAGTTTGTTAATGAGTGTTTTCTGTAATCTACAAATTTAAATGGTTCCTTTATGCTGCAGTGTGTTAATGAGTGTTTTCTGTAATCTACTCATTTAAATGGTTCCTTTACAATGCAGTGCTGACTCCATCATCCTTATTTTTTCCCCAGAATTGGTCGTTGTGTTTGGTACTACCAGCTGCACTTCCAATTCCATTTTCGGTTACATTAGCTTCTAGCTTTAACGCTTTTTGTACGGCCTGACGTCTTGCTTGCACCGTCTACTATAGTAACTATTTTAAGGCGCTTTGCTAATTTACTTATTAATATTTTTTTAAACAGAGCCATATGATGGTAATCTACTATAGTAACTATTTTAAGGCGCTTTGCTAATTTACTTATTAATATTTTTTTTAACAGAGCCATATGATGGTAATCTGCTATAGTAACTATTTTAAGGCGCTTTGCTAATTTACTTATTAATATTTTTTTTAACAGAGCCATATGATGGTAATCTGCTATAGTAAGTATTTTAAGGCGCTTTGCTAATTTACTTATTAATATTGTTTTAAACAGAGCCATTTGATGGTAATCTGGTATTTGCTGTTTTAAGAGGAATGTTAATTTATTATTAATATTGTTTAGTTATAAGAGAAATTTGATACTAATCTACTCTAGCACGGTTTTAAGATGTTTGTTAATTTACTTATTAATACTGGGGGGTTGGTTGGTTTAGATTTTTATTTTTTTAAAACAAAGCTATCTGATGGTAATCTCGTCTTGTAGCTGTTGGAAGATGCATGCTAACTTATTAATACTGTTTTTGTTAACACAGCCGTCTGTTGGTGTTATTTGAAGTTTTTTAACTAAGCACCATCTTCTTACCTAGCTTTCGTTTCGCTAGCGGAAGTGTATAGGTAATCATTATATAGTCTAATAACCCGAGTACGAACATTGCTTACAGTAAACTATAATAAAAAATGCAAAAAAGGTCACTAATAAATAAAATAATTGACTTACAGATAAACAAATAGATGAGAATAAACAAACAAACCACAGATAAGAAAGAATGGTTGAAAAATGTCGAATCGAGTCAACAACTGTCAAGATTTCTGCATCGTTATTCGTAAGAATCGGGAGATTTAAAGTAAGCTTCCAGTAACTTGCTGTTCACTAAAACAAACAAACAAGCAGGAAGGAAACAAACAAACGAATACATTTACATGGTTTGTAGCGCGCTGATTTACATTCTAACACAGACATAGATTGCTAGGTCATAATGACCTGTTTAGTGTCTGTACTAAGTCTGGTTTAAAGGCACAATGTTTTTTTCCGTTTGTTTGCAATGAGTTATAAAATGGATTGTATTGTTTAGTTCGATTTTGGAAAACAGTATGTTTAAAATCTTAATAGTGGAACGCCTTTCGCCCATAAAACAATTACCGCTTTCTAAGAGATGAAACCAAGTGCACACAACACATCTCATTGTCACCGTACATAATATGCACAGAACATTGATTTTTGTCAATATAACATACACTCAGAAAGAGACTAAAGTTATTTGTAATACTGTCTGCAATGCAAAACCAAATTAAGAACAACGAAAACGTGCTCGACGGAAGCATCTTCTCACGGAGTCGACCGATAATTAACGAACAAGAAATCTTCTCACGGAGTCGACCGATAATTAACGAACAAGAAATCTTCTCACGGAGTTGACCGATAATTAACGAACAAGAAATCTTCTCACGGAGTCGACCGATAATTAACGAACAAGAAATCTTCTCACGGAGTTGACCGATAATTAACGAACAAGAAATCTTCTCACGGAGTCGACCGATAATTAACGAACAAGAATCTTCTCACGGAGTCGACCGATAATTAACGAACAAGGATCTTCTCACGGAGTTGACCGATAATTAACGAACAAGCATCTTCTCACGGAGTCGACCGATAATTAACGAACAAGAATCTTCTCACGAAGTTGACCGATTATTAACGAACAAGAATCTTCTCACGGAGTTGACCTATTTTATATTAACGAACAGAAATCTTCTCAGGAGTCGGCCGATTATAATCAAACAAGAAAAAAATGTGAAAGTGAGTCATAAATAAATACTGAATTAAAATTAGTAACAGTGGCAATGCAAAATGCATTAAAAAATTAAATAGTTAAGAATCTGACTCATGTTGACAATAGCATACATATATTTACTGATACCGCATTTTAAAAAATAAATAAATTATGATATACAAACCGTAATACATGTACTCTCAAGAGTGATAGTTCTATTTGCTGTGAAATTATTAATCATGACCTCTCAAGAGGGATGCATTACACGTACATAAATTGTGACCCATAGTTCTATTTGCTGTGAAATTATTAATCATGAACTCTCAAGAGGGATGCATTACATGTGTAAGTCGTACAGTGTACTTGTTGCACTGTCTATGTGTGAGCAAAGCGTGCTATCGGGAGTCAAATAAATATTAAATTGTTAGTGACTTAAGGTCTACTGTTTATTATGTGTGTGTGTGTGTGTGTGCGCGCGCGCGCGTGTATGTGCGCGTGTGTGTATTGAGCAACTCAATTTCATATATTTAAAATTATATATTTCATAAAAAAGCGTTCTAAAAATTGTTCAACTTATCAGCATGGAATGATATCGGTATCTTTCAATATATATATTTAAAATGATATGGTTCCGCTATAAAAAAAAAAAAAAAAAAAAAAAAAAAGTAAACTTCCTACGCACTGTGTACGACGGAAGTTATTTTTAACTCCGTTTTTACGGAATAGTCCGAACTGGCGTTCTCAAGATACCAATTGTCAGTCTCAACTCAATCTGTAGTTATTTTTAACTCCGTTTTTACGGAATGGTCCGAACTGGCGTTCTCAAGATACCAATTGTCAGTCTCAACTCAATCTGTAGTTATTTTGCCTTCGATAACTTACATATAACTATATACGAGAGTGCGAATATAAACTAAAGATAACTGAGAGTGCTATTTTATCAGTTAAAACTGTTTTTTAAAAAGCACTCTATACTTCTTGAAAGAGCCATTATGGCTTAAAGAAAAAGCTTTTAGGGCAAGGAACGAACCGGAAGAGAAATAATAAAAGATCCCTGTAATTGAAAGAAAGAAGTTCTGAAAAAGAAAGAAACGTGAAAATCTAAAGGTGAACCAAATGAAAGCAAAAGATTTTTTTTAATGGAAGGGTCATAGTGACAGTGCAAGATCTAAATTTTTAATTTAATTTAAAGATGATTTAAATTCTACGAATATATATGACAACATTTTCTCGTTACTGCAAGAGCTGTAGTTATTTCAATCGCAACAATATTATTCATTTAACCGTAAACAGATTGCTACCCCATAGACTCACAGCAGTTTGTTTTCAAATATCGCTGACTTACCTGTAATGTGAATGCTACTTCTATAGACTTATAGCACTTTGTTTTTGGGTTTATCGTCACTTCCAACCATCGCTGATCTCGCAGGCGGTGTAGAAGTTCACCCAAGTATTTGCGACTGGCGCTCTTGACTGGAGTTGTGAGCTGAGATAGAGTAACCCACACCCGACTATGGTCACCCAATCACGACTTAGGTCACCCAATCCACGCACACGACAAAATGTCCCTAGATTTCAAAGCTGAAAAGTAACGCTGACCACGATTGCTCGAGATTTGGTCCACATCAGAAGCCGAATCGCACCTGTCTGTATTTGTGTAAATTGTATATAATATACAATTTTATGTTTCTATTTTAGATTTATCAGAAATATGTATATATATATGTTCAAAATTTGTACATTCAGTAATATGCAATATAAAATAAGCGTAGAACAAATATGTAAATATTTACATATGCAAAAAGAACAAACATAAAGGTGGACAACCTTTAATAATACAATACTTTACATATTAATGGTATATCATATCTTTATCTCCTTGTCACATTCTGATTCTGTATTGTCACATTTTTCTGTAATCAATAAATATTCGAAAAAATATTTGAGAAAAAACTGTTGTATATAATACCAACAACAACAAAAAATCACCAAGGCTATGATAATCTATAATCATAGTATTATGATTATCAACTTAGCTAAGAGGGGTTTTAATATTTTCACTGTTTACAAATTACAATGATAACATTTCAAAAGTGTTATCATTTCTTTCAAATTTAAATTTGCATGCATATATTATGACAGTAATACTTAATAATGATTTTAGAACATAATTGGAATAATAAAACCAGTAGAAAAGAAGTTTTATATTAATTAATTACATTTACATTAGGGATTAAATAGCGTTTCTATCACGTATTAGTGAAATAACAATTATCAAAAATTTTAAAATTATTTTACAGATAAGAAACGCAAGAGAAATCTAACTCGCCTCTCATTATATTTATTCATTCTAGCACAATATGTCTCTAGTATGCAAAGATATAATACATTGGTGAAAGGAAACATTACAAGTTAGAAAAGTTATTACTCTCGAGTGGCCTTGACTACGCATATGTATCAGAGCAGGGACTGCCAAGGGAAAGGAGTTGACTTTGACAAGGGAAGAGAGAGACAAGGGTTATTTCAACAGGTCTCTTGCTGCCTAACCCCTATTGGTCAGCTAAAGTTGGCCATCACGTTGTCATTGTGTAGCCCTAATTGGTAAGCCTCAGAAATGCTTGCCTCATTTGATGTCGTTTATCCATATTTATCACAAGTTTCAAGAAGTGGACTCATAAATTAAATGGAACTGTGACTATTGAAATCCACAAGGAAGGAAACAAGTGTCATTTTATTATAATATTAGGCAACGTCTAGTTAATTGATTAGGATGACTGTTACAATTTTCCCATTACGCATTTTGCTCAACGTGCAGTACACGATGTCTACTTTTAAAATCTAACTGCATAAATATCAGTAATATGAGTAAGTGTTCCACAATTTATCATAAAAATTTTACATATCTCAAAATAAATTTGCCTATCCTTATTTCTAAACTCAGTTGTTATATAAATTGTTAAATGCCAAAGTGACCCGACATTGGGCACTGCAGGTGCTCATATTTTTAAGTGTCAAAGTTGGAGTAAACAACTCAGGTAAAGAATGTGCTAGACTTGCTGATGTCATCTAAACCGCTTGTAGATGGTGTGATAGGCAACGCCACCTAGATAATGGTTATCGATTATTATTGTTAATTAATCACCTATAACTACTTAAAAGTGATGAGAATATCAATTTACGTTATTAATAATTCTCCAGAAGACACCACTCATTTCTCTCACTTGGTGGATAATCGAGTACTGTAAATGTTTTCTCTCTTCCACAATATTAAAGATAAACATTTACCGTCACACAATATTTCCGTTAGAGGAAAACTTCTTAATAAAGCAGAAGACAAATCCATCTTCAATCTATATTTAGCAAGCACCCATTCACCCACCTTCCTTTCATAAGGTTATCAGAAGGTTAATAAATTTATTAAATCAACAATCACATTTATATATAGGATATACAATGAAAAATATTATTTGACATCAATATTTCCATGAACCCCTAAGTTTAGAAATAATGATAGGTAAATTTACTCCGCCATAAATGGTATTTGACAAGATTTCTTTATAATGTGCAGAAAACTTTCAAGATACAACGTCATATTTGTCTTTCCGACATTGGAATAGTTTGTAAGGGTCACTCTAACAAATTTCTCCATGAGCAAAGAAGGCCTGAAAGGGGCATCGTCTATTGTTCTGTCGAAAGGTAAACTCATCTCTATGCATATATTCACCCGTAACCTTACTACCCGATGTAACATTTCAAAGACTTTAAGTTATTAAGTTGTACATAAAAATAAAATTAAACAGTTCGGTTACCGTAAATTATTTATTAAAGCAATGAAACATAGGAGAGAGAATGGTACGAACATGCTTGTCCCTTAGCCACGTGACTGCAAATGCCTCAATCATACGAGGCTTTAAAAAATTCAAATCAGTCTCTAGTTTCTCTCTCTCCTACCCCCCTCCCCACTTCCTGAACTGTGCGTGCGCGCGAGCCACTAATCGCCGCATTCCTGATTTTTTTTCTCTCCTGTCGTTCGCGTCTTGTAACTGTTACAAGGCCGCCAAGAGAAGACTGGCTGACTAGTCTGAAACTTGCTCGAGTTACAACAGCTACTATAGTGTCTTAAAACAAAGTGATCATTGTTGGCCACGAACTTCAAAGGATGCCAGACCAGGTATTATTTTAATGCAAAAAAAGAAAAAAAAGGCAATGCTACCTGAGACAAAACAAAAACAACTTGTTCTTGTGCATGGAAACAAACAGCAATGGCCGGGCCCGCCTGTTTGGTCTATACGACAGAGGCATATGCTTTTAAATTTTATCAATTTAGGTCCAGTTTGCTCAGCCCCGGACCTTAAACACGGGCAGCGGCGCGCTTGCCACGCCGATCGTGGTTATAGTTCGGAATATGCTGGACAACCTCGACGAAAGGGACTGAGTAAGAAGCGCCCTCTGTGACAGTGGCAGTGTAAGGGGAGAGAATGCTAGCAGGTATTTTATGCGTGCATTTCCACACCTTCGGACATCGCAGGTCTCATGGGTTCCCTGCCGGTACCGGCGCGCGTCTCCGCCGAGTTGAGCACCTTTTGAACCAGTGTCACTAAGTTTGTAGTGGGGCTGCTCTTACTCTTGGTGTTTCAGTCTTCATGTCATGACGCACGTTAAACGTGACTACGCACGCACGCACACACACACACACACACACACACACACACACACACACACACATTCACCATTACACACAAACACCCAATCAGTCAATTGCACAGTTTGACAGAATATATACATACACATGTACGGTCACAGACAAGTACTCTCACAGAACATATACACATTACAATCACATACGCATACACAATCGCATACATGCGCATAATTACAGTGACACATGCAAGCACAGTCATACACATACAATCATATACTCAATTTGCTGTCTTATATATATACAAAAACAAACCAACAAACAAACAGCATATGTTGACATAGTTAAGTTGTCCGAAAAAGTTAGTTACTTTGCGAGCATTAATCTAGAAACAATGACTGGACCTGAATAAGTTGTCCTCCTCCTGACGGACATGACGAAATAACCCTTCCTAAGAAACACTTTGCTAACCTTTTATGACGTCATATTTAACAGTTCACATTTACAGAGGGTGGTGATGGTGGTGTTATTATTTACATCAAGGTCAAAATGGCCGCGTTTGCCAGAACAATGTTTGTATTTGCGATGTTCATCCGGGATAACCTATGATATTATTTGTTGTGCATCCACGAATCGCGTTCAGTTGTCGACCCTGAAAGCAGGCATAAGAAACATTCACACGATACGTTGAAACATGTTATTTTGCATAAAGCCTTTTATAAAATAAAACCAAAATCACTATCTGAATGACCAGGAATCAACCTCTTACTACTTAAATACATTGTAGTTCAACGCAAGCGTACCACGATAAGCATTTTCTAAACAATTAAATAACAACTTTTCTCCTTTATTAAAAAAAACATTTTGAATTTTATTACACAATTTACTGTTTTATCAGGGAAAAAGCAAAAGATCAGAGATTGGTAGACCCTTTTGTAACTGACAAATCAGTTGAAGTAAAGAACAATTTCCAAATATTTAATTTTGTACAGCAGTCTTAAGAGATACAGAATGATTGTCATTTAAAAATAAAACTAAGTAAATTAAAACGAAAATAACACACGCCATATAATTTTTACATTCACTGAACTTGAAACTATATTTATTTTGTGTTTTGTTGGATGGAATTAACATTTATTTAATAGAGGATTCTAATAAGAAACATCCAAACAAGAGAAATGTTGATTCGTAAAACTCAGTTAACAGACGGGGTTATTTATTTTAATAGAAAAATTAATTAGATAAAAGTAATGTAGATTGTCCTAGATATTAGAAATGGATTCAACTTCATTCAGCATTTGCCTGTAAAAGGTTAATTGTAGATTTTGGTGCACATTATATAACAAAACAATAGTTCTTTCTTTCTTTCTTTCTTTCTTTCTTTCTTTCTTTCTTTCTTTCTTTCTTTCTTTCTTTCTTTCTTTCTTTCTTTCTTTCTTTCTTTCTTTCTTTCTTTCTTTCTTTCTTTCTTCATCTCCGGCAAAAAACCAGTGGTTGTCGTTTTCATCATCATTACACTATCTTTTGGATTATTGATTTATTGTTTACGTTCACTTTCACAGTTCGTTAATCACGTGGTATGGTTTTCAATCACGACAGCCTTAGAAGGATAAAAGCGATTATTTCTTCCATTCGGGGAGAGAAGAATAAATTTTATCATTCCGGCGAGTCAACGACTTTGTGGCTTAGAGAAAAAACTTTGCAACAGACGCCAGTCTTCAAGTAGCTGTTTAAGTTAAAGAGAGAAAAACTTTGCAACAGACGCCAGTCTTCAAGTAGCCGTTTTAAAGAGAAAAACTTTGCAACAGACACCAGTCTTCAAGTAGCCGTTTTAGTTAAAGAGAGAAAATAGAAAAGGCTTATTATTTACGCACTCCGACACTTGACGTTCACTTGTTTATTATTTCTGGATTATCGATTTGATGTTCACTTGATTATTATTTCTGGATTATCGACTTGACGTTCACTTGTTTATTATTTCTGGATTATAGATTTGTTGTTCACTTGATTATTAATTCTGGAGTATCGACTTGATTGCTCATGCTTACAACTCTTACCTGATGTCTGTCAGGTGGAAAAAAAAATCAAAAGTAGATAGTTAAACAGTGCATGCATGAATTGCAGATGATGATAATAATAATAAATAAATAATTTTAAAATGGTCATAATAGTGATGTTGATGACAAAATTAATAAAATTGTTGTTAATAGCAATATTATTGATACACCAATTTCTCCTACTATTAAAAATTTACATGATGATAATAATAATGATGAAAACTATGATAAAAGTAATTAATAATAATGTTGTTTATATATACTACTAATGTTAATGAGCAATACTGTTACTACTACCACTTATAAACAATACTACTACTATCACTACCACTATTAGAAGGACAGCTACTACTACTACAATTACTTTTGTACTACCAATGAACTATTTAAAATTATAATTAAATTATATTATTTAAGCAAAGATGGAAACGTTCAATGGACACACATTGAAAAGAGTATTCATTGATTTTATTTATTCTCCCCACTCCCAATCCCCAACCAATCGAGGAATATGCAAATATTGTACAAAAATGATTAAATTTGATTAAAATCAAATTCCCACTCCTAAACGGAACTTTACTCTTTCCCTTGATTCATGAAATGATTTCGCGACTACTGTTATGCGGTGTTACGTTTACCACAACCTACAGCTTTGGGCCATGACGTCAAGTGCTTTCCCTTGAGAAACTCTTGAGTAACGGAGGTTGTTTTGTTTGGACAGCTTCCGGGAGGTAATCTTTTGCAAAACGCGCTAGATGCCTTAGACTTTGCTGCCGCCGGAAGTTCACGGCCGGTTGACAACTTGCAGAGCTTTCCTCAGGTCGTCTGGGACAACTGTATTGGTTAGGTGTTTGTTTGGGGTTTTTATTGGTGTAGTTTTGCTTGTTTGCTTTCTGTTGTGGACAAAACCCTACGAGCCACACCACACAACATATCCAAAGACACGTACGCATCACCTTCTCTCACAGTCGCCTTTCTAACGAGAGTATTCGTCTTATAGAGGTCGTGACCTTGCGACGAAGTATTTCAGTAAGGATAGAATGTGTTTAATTCGTTGCTGTCTCATCCACTATTAGTCGTAGAGTTTTCCTAGGATTGAGCATCTGTTTAATCTTTATTGTTGTCATTTATAACGTAGTTTTAGTAGCTTAATAATAAACATTACCATTAAAAGTAACAACAAAACATTCATATAGAAAAGGCCTGCGCCAGGTGTGACAGGAAGTTTATGTACGTCAATACACTGGGATACAAGCAGGCCGAAAGATATGGGTACGTTCTAATGTTGGGTGGGTGATCGTGTGTGTGTGTGTGTGTGTGTGTGTGTGTGTGTAAAAATAAAAACAAATAACATAAATGTACGCTCAGTTTCTAAATATTCATGTATAAGTACTTCCCACTCTAACCTTCACATAACCATCCTTAAATAATGATGTGTTCATTAAGTTCGGGAAAACTCGAAACATTTTCCTTCTCAGGTCCTGTAACTCTGCACGACCCAAGTCTTTGCAGTGCTAACTGTGGGGAGACAACTCTGCACGACCGCAGTCTTTGCAGTTCTAACTTGAGGACAGATAACTAACTGAATGGCCGCAGTCTTTGCAGTAGTGAGGACAGACAACTCTGCACAAACAAGGCTTTGCAGTACTAAACTAGGACAGACAACTCTGCACAGCTGCAATCTTTATAGTAATAAGGACAGACAAATTTGCATGGCCGCAGAAGTGTAGTACTAACGTGAAAACAAACAACTCTGTACGACCGCAGTCTGTGCAGTACTGAAGACAGTCAACTCTACACGGCCGCAGTACCGACTCAGAATCCAAATCTAGACACATACGGTGCATCGCTGTGTTGAACAAGTTTCAAACTAATGAATGTCAGCTGTAAGCAACACCTCTATAGACAGGAGTGATTGCTTGTTTAACCAAGGATGAAGAAGACCTGTAGGACAGATCAAAGAAAAGACGAAAATCAGATTAACCTCGGGTACGGAATAGACCAGGGGTTCAGCTAGCCGCGCGCCAGACGACGTTGCAATAAATTGCCTGAAGCTCGGTACAGCGAACTCCGTCGCCATGAGCAGCGCAAAGTTCTGCGAGTTGCAGAGTCAGTCGGTTACCCCATCGAAGTGACTGAAATGGCCATGTCACAGCAATGTGCATAGTGTTCTGCGAAAGGCCTTTCTAACCGTTTCCGCTGTTTTAACTGCGCACCTGCACGGCGCTCGGTATGAATGTCAAGGACAGTCTTGCGTCAGAGTGCGCACGCACTGATAATTAGTGTAAGATGCTGGATGTAGATACTGATACACCCGCCCACCCACTTCTAACTCGGATGTTTCTATCCATGCAATTGTGTGCTTTACCTCCACCCACCCCCTTTTTCTTTTAAACAAAGAACTGATGCCAGTATTTGAAAGTAAGAAAATTCAGCCTCCCCTATCCCTCACCAAGGGCTCAATTCCCATTCCCGTGAAAAATTACGATTGATAACCAAACCTAGCTTAGTGGGTTTTTAGCTTCCATTCCGTTGGATGGGGCAATAAAGCAGCTCTCGTGGCCATGCATGTAAGATCTCCAAGCAATAAAAATTGGAAAGAGTAGGTCATTGGCTGCCGGAAACTAGCAGCTTGAAAATTTACCAAACATCCATTCATACATTCACTGTCCCAATTATAGCCCTCTATCTCTTTCATAACTTCTCATTTGGTACACTATAACATCCATTCAAACATTCACTGTCCCAATTATAGCCCTCTCTCTCTCTCTTTCATAACCTCTCGCTTGAGCACTATAACACCCATTCAAACATTCACTGTCCCAATTATAGCCCTCTATCTATCTCTTTCTCGCTTGAGCACCATAACACCCATTCAAATATTCAGTCTCAATTCTAACACTATGTGGCACTATAATACGTTCTGCCTCTACTATGATTACGATTATGAATACCGTTATATAATAAAACATAATCACTTATCAGTGGTTAAATTTAGGATTTATTTCCAACACGAATTCCACAATCATACACCACTATAAGTAACGCACTACCGACACGTAATTTATCTGTTCGCAGGTGGAACTTCCTACTTAGGGAGTAATGTAATTTATCACCTTACTAACATTCATCCAATCATTGACTCATCATGCCCCCATTCACCCACTGACTACTCCTGACATGCATCAGTTAACATGTGTAAGAAAGGAATTAAGATAAAAATAAAAGTAAATTAAAGTAAACAAAAATAAAGATTTATTATAAGAAAATAACATTATCCTAAATAGATACAAATAAGTTTTGAAACAGCCACATATACATATTACTAAATAAATGTTCAGTTTTCTTCTCATACACAATCAATATTTATCAATGACTACTTGAAGGAACAATCTCTAATCAAGGTTTACAGTTTCTATCACAGGACTGGAAAAGAAAAAGATAAGAGATAAATAAGTTCGTGACCTGTTCTGTCGAGCCACCATATATTACGTCATAGAGAAACACGTGGAAAGTTCATAACAGTCGATAAGTCACCAGAGTTCGTATTTGCTCGTATATGCAATTCATGTGAGAGCACTTGAACTTGCTGGCAGTCAAAATGATGATGATAAGATGTCTCTGCTGTCACCACCCTTGGGGTTCCCATGGCAAATAGTATTGAATTAGTAATAATAATAATAAAACATAAAAACATTATAATAAAACATAAAACTGAACTAGTAGTAGTAGTAGTAATAATAAATAATAATAATAATAAAAACATACTGAACTACTACTACTAATAATAAAAACATACTGAATTAGTAATAATAATAAGAAAACATACTGAACTAGTAACAATTTTAAAAATTACCACAAAATACAAAGAATCAGTAGTTTAGCGAAAAGACATAAATAACCGGTTCTACACCATCACTCTTCAAACTTCACGCCTTATCCATCTCAAACAGATCACGCTTTATCCGCTAACACGGAAAGTGCATGCTGTCTCCCGCTCAACTAGTCAGGTTTCCCAGAATTCCATCTTCTCTGTGGACCACATGGAAGCCGGATCTCTAAAACATAGCAGCGACACCGCCTTAAATACGTCGAAATGCAACAGACCGTGAAAAAATAGAACTTTCGACTGCAGAGCGTGACTAGACAACTGCAAAATAACTGCTACCAAGGCCAACTGGTTTGAGAATCAATGACGTAACAGAGGGCTCGACATGGAACCGTTACGGCCGAAAGAACTCCGCGACCCCATTGCCTGGCGCCGACGAGACATCGGCGGCTAGGCGAAAGAGCTTTAGCAGGCCACGGATGAGTTGATGAAGGAAGAAAATCGATTTCTTGGAAAGAGTTTTGTGATAAATCATCTTGTCTTTACTGCCTGGGGCAATCCGGCACTTGGACCTCGTATGCGTTAAGGTAATTATGGTAATTTGTTGATGCTCACTTAGTTATTTATTGGAAGATTTTTTAAACTTAACTTTAAAATGACATATTGTATTGTTGCTTAATGCGCCAAAGTGTATATGCCGATTCCTGCTTTCACATTCTCGTTCTGTGCCGCGTTCCCCTCAGTATCCTTCAATCATTCTGTTCTTCTCGTCTCGTAGAAAGTCAATCTTTCTGTCTGTCTCACCTTGTAGAGTGTAGACAGTCTTTCAATCTCTCTGTCCATTTCGTCTCGCAAATAGTTTTTCAATCTTTCTGTTTCGCTCATCTCGTAGACAGTTTTTCAATCTGTGACGCCAACGCCATTTAGTTAATGGATATGATTATTATTATTAATTAATCTTTCATAACTAATTACAAGTGTTGGGAATCTTAATTTATTTTATTAATAATTCTGCAGAAGAAAACACACGCGTCTCCCTCACTTGGCGGATATGCAGGTGCTGTAAACGTTTTCTCTCTTCCTCAACATTAAAGACAAACATTTACTGTCACAATATTCCGTAGGTGGAAACCTTCTTACTAAAGGAGAAGACAAATCCTTTCTTTAATCTATATTTAGCAAGCCCCCATTCACCCACTTTCTTCTCCAACATAAGATTATCAATGTTTAAGAAGTCAATAAATTTTAACAATAAATTTATGAAATCAACAATCAAATATACATATGACAAATTCAATGAAAAAGATTACTTGACATGAATATTTCCACAAAACCAGGTTTGAATAATTTCTATATTTCACAATCATATATCCAAAGAAAATGCAATTCACCAAGTCAGTACAAATCAAAGGACAGAAATGGAGTTATTAGAGACATGCCTTATTAGTCTTTACATAACCTGAATTAGACAAAGCCACAATTGTCTTTCATGCACTTTATGCAACAATGTCACAAGTTTATTGTCTGTTCAATTTCCATGTGTTCTCTCCTCACATTGAAAACAGATTCACTGCTTGTTCTCTAGAAGTCAACCACACCAGTTGTTCAAGCAGAACAGCAATTGTAGTAATTTCAAGCATAGCAGAAATTTTCTCGATGTAGTCGCATACTTTGCCACCATACATCAAAGGAATGTAGTGTATTGCTTTACACTTACACACACTGCTCCTGCCTCTACCACGGTCATCATAGCAGTTTACAATCAGTGAACCAGATATTCAAATCATAACTGAAAATACACTGCTTCACCTGAAGAACACAATCAGGGAGCAACACTAAGTTTCCAGTTTATCGTTTTATAATTCCATTCTTTCTTGCATTCTAGTCTCAACTTACAGTTTCCTGCAGTGGTATTTATTAGCCTGATACATGCACACATCATAATAAATACTGCATATCAAAACAATGTCAAGTGATAGCCTACTATAATCGAACATCTTAATTCATTTATAGAAATAATAATCTACTAACATAATAAATCTCCTCGGCCAGCAGTCACCTATTCTCTACAAGACTACATCTGGACGCCAGTTTTGAGGCTGTTGTTAAAAATATTTATAACTTGTTAGGCGAGACTGAGTTTGATGTGATGTACAAAGGTGGTGGTGGTGGTGGTGGCCAAGATATAGTAACTATCTTCTGTCGGTGTATCAGACTGGTGTGAAGTCGAATGAATGTGACTCGGGATATCAACACCCACTCAACCAAATGCGCCAACGAGTTTATTTTGAAAATTATTTTACAACTACTGCAGCAACCTTCTATCAACAGTGCTCACGTCACTTAATACGCTCCGTTCTTTTTAGAACTCTTGTTAGTGCATACACCTCAACTTTCTACTGCTTGTACAATTATTGTTAGTGCGTACACGTCTACTTTCTACTGCTTGTACAATTATTGTTAGTGCGTACACATCTACTTTCTACTGCTTGTACAATTATTGTTAGTGCGTACACATCTACTTTCTAGTAAATTATTGGCAAAATATAACTAAGTGTTACAGCATTTATAAAGTATGGCGTTAAATGTCCATTCCAGAACTGATTTACTATGGCTGATTTTTAGGAAAAAAGTCCGATGTGAATTCTTTAAACAACGTAGAGAAAAGAACCACACATCTTATTTAGAGGTTTGAATGGTAACTGTCACAAGTATGGCCAGTGCAGAGGCACGCTTACCACTGAATCATGTCTGCCTACAATGGCAGAAGGTAAAGCCATCATTCCGACCAGGCTGGAGAGAAAGCGTTTCTGTAAAACGACTTGCTTTGAACCCCCAACCAAGGGGGCACGTTTCGTCACTTCATGCATGCAATCAGTCGCCTGTTTGGCGGTTTCGTTTCGGTCATCTTTGAAAACAATAATTTCCCTTTGATATTTGAAGCGCACAGATCGACACACAATATCTCCTCAGGAAGCAAAGTAAGAAGCATGCGCACATAATCCTACCAATACACTCACACGGACACTCATACACACGCACTCATAAAGAAATATCTACATAAAAGCAATACAAGAAGATTTACCCACACCACACGCACAGTATAAAGCTTTACTAGCATAGTAAGACACAAGTGTAAACTCACGCATTGAGACACAGACTGAGGGCTTGGTTGATTGTGCTGAGATAACGTCCTGTGAATTATAAACAAGTATTTAAATTACAGTACATGATGCAATATGTTTGGTGTTTTACTAAATCGCAAAAGCAAACACACAAATACCCATTAACCATCTATCTACCTATGTGTCCATCCATCCATCCATCTATCTATCTATCTATCTATCTATCTATCTATCTATCTACTTAATATTTCAGGGATTAGTTTTGTAAACCATTTTTCATACACCAAATACAGACTAATTAAAATTTAAAAAGACTAAACAGAATTGATGATGGTAACAATAAAGAAAAATACAAATATGTTGAAAAATGGTTTCATTTGGCAAGTCACAATTAACATTGTTATGAAATAACACAAAGTGGCCTATTTATAGTCTCATTTCACAAAGATGATAGAACCTCTAATATAATTTTTGGCCAAAACTATTTCGCCTTTTGTATATTCTGGAAGCTTTCTGCAGACTATTTTACTTTGGTGTATTCTGAGGACACTCACGAGACTATTTCATCTTGGTGTAGAATGAGGACATTCTGGAGACTATTTCATCTTGGTGTAGAATGAGGACATCCTGGAGACTATTTCATCTTGGTGTAGAATGAGGATATCCTGGAGACTATTTCATCTTGGTGTAGAATGAGGACATCCTGGAGACTATTTCATCTTGGTGTTTTATGAGGACACCCTAGAGACTATTTCATCTTGGTGTATTCTGAGGACATCCTGGAGATATTTCATCTTAGTGTTTTCTGAGGACATCCTGAAGATATTTCATCATGGTGTATTCTGAGGACATCCTGAAGATATTTCATCATGGTGTATTCTGAGGACATCCTGAAGATATTTCATCATGGTGTATTCTGAGGACATACAGCAACTGACAAAACCAACGCAGACGGTAAATTCTCTTTGTGCATATGTGTTAGATTAGTACCATGAGTATTTTGTGATCACGTGTGCTGTTGAAACGAGAAAGACATTAAAGTTGATCTGCTTTGTGTATGTCCGCGTTCCGAACCGCGCTTGCGTTTGAAGATTTTTTTTCTTATAAATATACCGACTAAGGTAGTGGGAACCTGGTACGCAGATTAACATATTGCCACAGCTCATTGGCAACGGTTTACAATAACGGCAGGCACTACAAACATAAGCGGGCGTCACCCTTCATTAGCTAAGTAATGTAAACCCGGAGGGAAGGTATGGATTCGAGTGTCTTTATAACTTTAACACCCTGTTTGTGAAGTTGTCAATTTTTCGCGTAAAGTTTTCTTTCGACTGTTTGCTCTTAAACTGATGAGTCGTGTCGATTTAAATGGGACGCTTGATACTTGTGTTTTTCCCATTTAACAAGCAACAGGCTCCTGGACCTGTCTTTTTGTCAGCTGAATTCATGCAGCTATTACATGAAAACTAATCGACCGAGAGGCATAGAAAGAACATGGAAGGAAAGAAAATCGGCTGGAAAAAATGTTGTTTTTGTTTTGTTTCTGGCAGAAATGGAAAAGTAAGAGTGAAAAAGTGGTATGGTGAGAGTCAGAAATAGATATATGGAAAGAAAAGCAGATTGATAGGATATACCAAGAAAGAAAGAAAGAAAGAAAGAAGAAGAAGAAGAAAGAGAGAAGCAAAAGGCAGAATGGAAGTGGAAGAAAGAGAAAAAGAAAAAATGAAGAAAGAATGAGGAAAGAAGCAAAGAAAGGGAGTATGGAGAGAAAAAGACACACACACACACACACACACACACACACACACACACACACACACACACACACACACTCACTCACTCACACACAAGGATATGATACCGTTTGTAGAGATATACATACACAGACAAAGGTAAATGACAGTTTGTTAAAGAGAGAAAGATTACACACACATGGAGACAGACAGACAGACAGACAGACAGACAGACAGACAGACAGACAGACAGACACACACACATCATTACTATTTCTATTTCTGATATTATTACTAGTTCAACTAATACTACAAACTGTACTAGTGTTACAATTACTACCATCATTACTATTTCTATTTCTGATATTATTACTAGTACAACTAATGCTACAAACAGTACTAGTGTTACAATTACTACCATCATTACTATTTCTATTTCTGATATTATTACTAGTACAACTAACGTAACTATTACCATTTCAACTATTATCACTTTACCATTGCTACAGCTAATGCATTGTTATTTCAAGTATTGCTACTGCTGTTCCTTATGTTACCACCACTTGATTGTTGCTACTACGGCTTTTATTACCATTACCACTTCTCCCACTGTTGTCATTATTATTATTACAATTACGACTTCTCCCACTGTTGTCAATATTATTATTACATTTACCACTTCTCCCACTGTTGTCAATATTATTATTACAATTACCACTTCTCCCACTGTTGTCAATATTATTATTACAATTACCACTTCTCCCACTGTTGTCAATATTATTATTACAATTACCACTTCTCCCACTGTTGTCAATATTATTATTACAATTACCACTTCTCCCACTGTTGTCAATATTATTATTACAATTACGCTCCCACTGTTGCCAATATTATTATTACAATTACGACTTCTACCTTTATCAATGTGTTAATACTGTTATTCTCACTTTTAAAAAAATGACTTCTAACGTCTCTGTTGCTACACTCCATTAATTTCTACTACATGTACTCTTTCTACTGCTATGCCATTGCCTCTTCTATTAAAAACTTTAATATTAGCACTAAGTCCACAACCAGTACTGCTCCTACTGCTTGTACGCTCAGTATTATTTCCAATACTCCATCTACTGCACATGTTATTCATAGTGAGCTGCTGCATTTGCCGCAACACGACAGAAAATTCCACAACTGTAAACTCAAGTAAGCTCTGAAAGTCTTTTATTGACTCCACAGCCATTTTGAAACTTTGCTAATTCTACTCTTCACACTTAGTAATCTGTGTCCTGCAGTATTTCGGCAAGCAGACTGCACTGTCCCGGATCAAACAGGAGTTCATGAAGATCGCACGAAAACGGTTTTCTGAAGCAGCGTGAAGCATTTTGCTCATGAGCGTTAGTAACCGCCAAATGTTAATCGGTTAGGCTGCTCGTTGAATCACATGACGTCACTGTTTCTAATGTACAGACGCCATCTATCAGTGAACGTGACCGGCTATCTCCTCAAAAACAAAAACAAAAAAAGTACCGGCTATCCCCTCAAAAACAAAAACAAAAAAAGTACCGGCTATCCCCTCAAAAACAAAAACAAAAAAGTAACTGCCCTATCACTAATGCTCTATGAAATATGCATATTTTTCTATTTGACTTTATGGGATAACAAATGTGCCACTGACATTTGTCACTGACATGTCACTGGTATGCTTCGTTGATTTGCACTAATCAGCAGAGCCACTTGCGAACAGGGTGCCCCCTCCCCCCAGGAAAGAAAAAAACAACACTCTGTATATGAACGTGTGGTCCTCACATTAATGTAAGAAAAGGTTGAAAGTAAGAGATTTAGACTTATATCAACCAGTCCGAAATTATTTGAGATATCTCATGGCGTGTTCCTGCATGAAATGCTCCTGTTTTTATTGTCGGTAGTCGGTATTTCCGAATATCGTTACTGAGCGTGTTTACTTCGCATTACGAAAGAAAACAAGAACGAGAATCGCACGTGCATGCACGTCACACTCCCCAACCCCCAAGCCCTAGAACCAGCATAGGCCCTCCTAATTCAAGAGGAAGAAAAATGCAAAACGAAGAAAGCATCGGAGAAGGAGGGTGTATGGGTGGGAGGTAAAGTGGCAGTCATTCATGAAGACAGCTGATGCAACAAATGTCATGCGAAAGAAGGCTTACTGAGTAAAGATACCCGACAGATCTCCATGAAGAAGGTACCCTCAAGAAATGGCTGCTTGTATATTGCGACCACACAAGTGGAGAAAAATAAAGAAAAACAAACTGCAATGAACTGCATGGTTTGTGCAGCAAAAAGAAATTTTAAAACTGTTCGTACACCTCTTTTCTCCATGATAACAAGACACCTGCCAAATCGCTTCCAGTAACTGTGCAATTGTTTTGAAGTGTCACGTTAAATGCATTAAAGCACGCACTACATCAAACAGTCAGTAATTTCTTGTCTCGATTTATTGTATCTAAGCCATCGACCTCTCTTTTTTTCTGGTTTTGATTTTCTTCTTTGGTTTTACTCTCGGGATGTTTTCCATTAGACACGTTACAAACGTTTACTCGCTTGCTTTCTGAACAGTGAAATTGTTAATCACTATTGCATAAGGGATTATCTGATAAATTGATTTCTTCCTGATGCTTGCTTCCAACATTCAATGATTTCATAAAAAGGAGTTTGTGGCGGAGTAAATTTTCCTGTCACTATTTTCATATTTAATTGTTATATATTTTTTAATGTCATCATGACTTGACCTTCGGTTATTGTATATGACGATATTTTTGTAAGTACCAGAGTTAAAATAGACAACTTAGGTAAAGAATAAGCTAGAACTTGTGATGCAATCCAAACCAGTTCCAAGCAGATAAGTAGTTGTCTGATTAATACACTCATACTTGCTCATAACAACTTCATCCAATGGGGATACACCGAAAGTTACTTTGTTGAAGAAGTTCTATATTGTATTCACTTTGATTTTGACATAAATCAAGTCTGGTCATTAAGGCGATCATTAGCTTATGCTAAATTAACTGAATGATAAAGGAAGAATGGACTTAGAAATATTTCGTACATTTTTTTTTTATTGATCTGTGATTTGAACTGGAGAATGCTTTATGTAATTGAACCATTATTTCTATGTTCACTAATTTGATTATGTTGTATATTATACTTGTGAATTTTGATCGATGTTATATATCTTATGCTGCGTGTGTATCAGGCCAATGAATATCATTGCAGGATTTGTAAGTTGAGAATGTGTGTAAGAGAGAAAGAAGTTAGAGATGAAATATGCCTGAAACGTAGCGCTGTCCTTAATTTAACTTTTACAGAGAGGAACATTCATTTTGATGCTTCTGATCTTTTTTAAACTTGTATTTGTTCAGACTGCAGTGACTACTGTACTCTACAGGATCATGTTGGTGTGTGTATCCAGCATTGTCATCGATCATATCAGTAAACTTATTGCTGTAAGTTGATTCGTCATAAATTGTGCTTCTATCTCTTTAAGTGTGGAGACATAAGCTAGTCATGTTCCAACTTAATATGAGAGAAAATAATATATTTAATGCTTGATGTTTAATGCTCAATGATTATTGAGTTATATTGATTTATTAATCTATCATTTTTAAAACCCTTATTGAATTAATTATTTATATGTCTTAAAATTGACATAAAACTTTTGTCTCATAAATAGTTATTCGTTATAGTGAAAGGTACACCAGAAACATTTGGAATGACTCTGATTTGAGCTAATGTTAACTCAGTGGTTAACATCTCAGAAAAGAAGGGGCTATGTGGTGAAGAAAATTTACCTGTCCCTATTTAGAAATTTAATTGTTATATAATTTGTTAAATGTCAATGTGACATGACCTTCGGATACTGCACACGACACTATTTTTGTAAGTACCAGAGTTAAAATAACTCAGGTAAAGAATATGCTAGAACTTGCTGATGCAATCCAATCCATGAATAGTTTTTCTGACGAATAGCGTCATACTTGCTCATAACAATTTCATAAAATGAGGATAGACTGAAAGTTACTTTGTTGAAGAAGGTTTTATATTCTAACCACAATGATTTTGACATAACTAAAGTCTGGTCATAAAGGCAATCATTAGCGTATAGTAATTTAACTGACTAATAAAGAAAGAATGGACTTAGAAATATTTCGAACATATTTGCTCTTTGATCTTTGATTTGAATTGGAGAATGCTTTATGAAATGAACCATTATTTCTATGTTCACTAATTTGATCCCATTGCATATTATACGTATGAATTTTGATCAATGCTATATTTCTTATGCTGCATATATATTGGGTAATGAATACAGTTGCAGGATTTGTAAGTTGAGAATGTATATAAGACAGAAAGGAGTTTAGAGATGAACTATGCCTGAAACTTAGCACTGGTTTAATTTGAATTTGCAGAAAGGAGCATGCATTGTGAGGTTTTTAATGCTTCTGATGTTTTTTAACTTTGTATCTGCTTCAGACTGGAATGACTACTGTACACCGCCCAATCACCTTGGTATGTGTATCCAGCGTTGTCATTGAACTTATCAGTAAACGTGTTGCTGAGTTGATTCTTGTTCAAGAGCCAATATAGTGGAAATTGAGGCTTGAATATGGTTTTGAGAATTCTCAATTTTTGAACATTCTTCATAGTGTGCTTAGTGGTGCACATTAAGATTTGGGAACATTCCTCCTGATGTGCTTTGATAGTTTATGTGTGAAGTTCACGGTGATTTTCCATGGTGTGCTTTGATAGTTTATGTTAAGTTCACGGTGATTTTTTTATAATGTGTCTGCATTAAGTAGTGTGGTGGAGTAAATTTGCCTATCCCTATTTCCAGAAATAATTGTTATATAAATTGTTAAAGTGTCAAAGTGAACTGACCTTGGGTACTCCTTATGATGGTATTTTTGTAAGTGTCAGAGTTGGAGTAACACTGGAGTTGAGAATGTGCTAGAAATTGCTGATGCAATGCAAACCAGTCCCAACCGGAAGAGTAGCTTTTGTTATCAAGTGGTTAAGATTCACGACCAGCCTATGGGCTGAGATCAAAAGTTTACATGCTGGAGGGAATTCTATTGTCTAATCACTTGAATTTGGTGTGGCAAGAAATCTAGTAATGAAAGATGGCCGTTAGCGTAATGATTGAGAGAGAATGGACTTAGAAATAGTTCATGCATTTTTGCTATCGATAAGTTATACTTGTGTTTGACTTAAATATGTATTATATGAGTAAACTATTATTTCTACAAAAGTTTGAACTAAGATGCTCGAATATAGTGTACTAAATACTTGACATTGTTTCTAGTGAACCTGCTCATTGGCAATGATATGCTATATTTACTGTGCTGTGTATGAGTATCAAGCTAATAAATACTGTTGCAGGAAACTGTAAGTTGAGATTTGATTGTAATAAGGAATGGAGTTATAAAAGGGGTGAACTGGAAGCTTAGCTTTTGGTCCCTGATTATATTTTAACTGGGATAAAGCAGCCTTTCATTGTGTTATTTGAATGTCCTGGTTTTCTGATTATAAACCGCTATGACTGTGACAGGGAAGTTACTAGAAATTGCTACAATTGTTGTTCTGCTTGAAGGAGCTGGTATGTTGAAAAGGTGCTCAGGTTGGCTGCAAGAGAATAGCAGTGAATAGCAGTTTTCAATGTGAGGAGAGAATCATGTGGAATTGACACGGACAATAACTTGTGACATTTTTACAAAAACACATGAAAGACTAATGAGACAACGCCTAAACCAGGTTACATAGAAACAATTATCACTTTTCTCTAATAACTCCATTTCTTTTCTCTGATAAGAAAAATCCTGTGATTTGTATTGACACTATTGTTGAATTGTATTTTAGGAAATAAGACTGTGTAGTATAAAAAAAAGTATTTGAATGCGGTTTCATGGAAATATTGGTGTCAAGTAAACTTTTTCATTGTATCTATTATATGTATATCTGATTATTGATTTAATAAATTTATTGATAACCTTATGTTGGAGAAGAAACTGGGTGGATGAGGGCTCGCTAAATGTAGATTAAAGACGGATTTGTCTTCTCCTTTAGTAAGAAGTTTTTCACCTACAAAAATCTTGCGTGACAGTAAATGTTTGTCTTTTATGTTGTGGGGCTGTAAACGTATTCTCCCTTCCACTTGGTCTTTAAATTATCTCATGCTGCTTTGTTCACAGATTATTTAGACTCAGTGTGAAATGTCTTTCATTGTTGTTTCGTCTAAATGAAAGAGAATGATATGACACTAACCCAAGCCAACATTGTGTACCTTTTACTGGGTGTGTGTGCAACGTGCATGTGCTAGGAAGGAAAAGTGCCCTTTAGGATGTCCTGTAGTGCCTGCCGTAGTTGAGTTTGTCTCTTCTCCTCCTTTAATAAGATCTAGAAGTAAAGCATGCCAGTTGACCACTATTTCACTTTTTGAAAATTGTTATTAAACTTTTCTAATTTTTCAACATTGCTTTAATGTAAAAATTTCATTGAAACAAATATTTATTTTATAATTTTTATTCACCAAAGCATTGACTGTTGAGGTATTATCTGCCATTTTCTAAATGATAATTTGCTCATGCCTAGTGTATATATTCTGTCATTATTTCTATATGCAGTACATCTGTATAGATATGTGACCTTTGCGTGCTTATTAGAAATTTTATAGTTAACTATTTGTTTGCTTTGTAAACAGTAAAATAAGAGTTATTAACTCTTCAAATGTGTCTGAGCAAGGACTATAAATGATAGTCTTAATTAACGCAAAACTGTTTCATTATAAGAGTCCAGTGTTGTGTATATTGTCTGCTTACGTTCATGTTGTCTTTATAATGCTCTACCGGCTATGTTTATTTTCTTTTAACAATCAGTCCCTTGTACAATCTACTTACTTTCCTTTATCAATCAATCTCTTGTACAACCTATTTACTTTCCTTTAACAATCAATCCCTTGTACAATCTATTAATTTCCCTTTAACAATCAGTCCCTTGTACAATCTATTTACTTCCCTTTAACAATCAATCTCTTGTACAATCTATTTATTTCCCTTTAACAATCAGTCCTTTGTACAGTCAATTTATTTCCCTTTAACAATCAGTCCCGTATACAAGTATTTATTTCCCTTTAACAATCAGTCCCGTATACAACTAGTTATTTCCCTTTAACAACCAGTCCCGTATACAACTATTTATTTCCCTTTTAACAATTAGTCCCTTGTAATGCGCGAAGGCGGCGGAAGCCGGAAGCGCCCCTTACACTCAATCAAATCAAGTCCCTTGTAAGTCTATTTATTTCCCTTTAACAATCAGTCCCGTATACAACTATTTATTTCCCTTTAACAATAAACCCCTTTTAAACTCCATCTTCTTATTTCCCTATTTTTACTCTTTTATAGCTTTCTTAACCTCAGTCAGGAAAGAAAAAACTTGTTCTTAAATTCTTCTTGTATTTTCCTGAAATGTTTAGTACTTTCACTTATTGTCTTGAATACTTCACCTGCCATCGACACTCAACTCTTCTTTCAGTTTGTTTTACACACGCCCATCCCGACCAGTATCTACTGTTTGCAAGACGTAGCGTACGATTTCGCCTTCTTTTTAGCGCAAGACTTATTTAAATATTAAATTTGACTTGTGTTTAAAGATTATTTTGCTGTAATAATTATTTTTGACTGAAGTGTCATTTAATTTTGAACAATCTTTGAAATTAGGTATTAATTATTATTTGATATCATTTCTGTTTTACGTATTCTCTGACGTAATAAATAATGGAAATAAGAAAATATAAACACGCACACCCACACTCAACAAATATTTAAGTAGTAGTTTAAGGAATGTATTATTTTTGTTTTAATATTACAGTTATTTTTCTTTTACCTATATGTGCAGTGAGTAAACGCCATAGTTACAATTTTACAATAAAGTCTGCTATTTGTGTTTTATATTCACTTATTCTCTCTATTACCAACTAGCTTATATAAAACCAAGTTAAAAACTAAAAAGAAGAAGAAAGAAACACTGAAAGTGATACAAATTTTAGCAAATAAAATCTTAAAAGTCAGTAAACAAATAAAAGAAAGAAAGAAAGAAAAAAGAAAGAAAGAAAAAAGAAAGAAAGAAAGAAAGAAAGAAAGAAAGAAAGAAAGAAAGAAAGAAAGAAAGAAAGAAAGAAAGAAAGAACACACTAGCAAAAAGCTAACCACCCAAAGTCACAAATCAACGCATATCACTAGAACAAAAGCAGAACAAACCAAAAATGCACACAAAACTCAAACACTGAATTATACAAACAAAAAAATAAAAATGTAAGCACGTCTGTTGTACACAAACAAAACAAGTTTTCGGTGTGAATGAAGTATCAAAGGCAGAGCTTACAAGCTACCCTCAAGCATCAAGCAGTCAGCGAATAAAACCACACAAATCGTAAAAAGTTTCAATTTTCTTTCAAAAGATTGGTATCATAGTCGAGAGATCCCCGCCCCTCGTTTTTTCTCCTCTGTAATTGCTGTATTCTCTTCAACAGAAAGCCAGCGAACCCACTCCCGCATACCGGATCAGCTTTGATCGTAGAACTCGATAGCCTGTCCAATTTCCCAGTAATGGCCGAGCGCTCTCGTCTGCGGTTCCTACTCTTCTGTGGACATGGTGTATGGGAACGGGCCAAGCAGCTAACGGAATCTTATCAGGACTCGTGGTCAGTACTTAATAAGAAAATTAGCGCGAGGCACCTGCACCTGTTGCTACTTTTCAATCACCGATGCCTGCCACTCACTGCTTCCTCCTTCCTCCGACAACTACCCACCCCCTCTTGTATGCCCTCTAGAGGATGAGGAACATGTGTGCCTGTGTGTGTGTGTGTGTGTGTGTGTGTGGAGGATGGGGGAAGGAGATAAAACGTATGGGTCGGCGCTAGACTGTCGGACATTTATTTGTGTTGTAAGAATTATGATAGTAACTACTTTCTCCAGGAATTTGAAACTCAGAGCAAAATTGTTAGTTATATTGCTATTGTTATTTGTGCAGTGTGCGGCTCTCCCCTACTGTGCGCGTGCACGCACGCACGCACGCACGCACACACACACACACACACACACACGCACGCATCAAACACTCATAAACAAGACATTAAATTATATAACATCAATAAATGAAAAAAATACCCATAAAACTCTTTTGATTTTTAACGAAATAAAAAATATTTTAAATTTAATACATGAAGAAATCAATAATTGTATACATTCAATTTGAATGTAAGAAATTTTGTTCACTAACAGAAGAGAACGTCCTCACTATATCTGTTCAAACATTGGTAAAACGTCCTGTATAATTATAATAATGAAACACTGGTAAAACGTCCTGTATAATTATAATAATGAAACACTGGTAAAACGTCCTGTATAATTATAATAATGATACACTGGTAAAACGTCCTGTATAATTATAATAATGAAACACTGGTAAAACGTCATGTATAATTATAATAATGAAACACTGGTAAAACGTCATGTATAATTATAAAATGATACACTGGTAAAACGTCCTGTATAATTATAATAATAATACACTGGTAAAACGTAAGAAATACTCATTATTGATTAGCAACAGCATAACAATGTTAATAAAAAGAATTCAGAGACATAATTATTGTACTTTTAGTGTTGAAATTACACAAAATGCACACATTTACTTGAATTTTTAGTTTTAAACATAATGTATTGCTCTCACAGAATTACTTTTCAAGATATGTGGTGTCTATGGCTCTCTCAGACAAAAAGGTTCCCGACCCCTGCCATAACCAATAACTTGGGTGGTGTTGTGTCACAGATTCACGTACCACTGCGATGGGATACAATGAAATGTATCCACGAGATATCAAATTGATGGTTGAATAAAGCACAGGGTCTGTTAATCCAACTATTTCAGTCCTCTGTTTTGAGCATCAATTCATGCATTTCCATTCCATTCTTCTCTCACATTTGTTCGACTTCAGATCCCCTTCCACACGCAGCTGTTGTGTATGTCGCCTAGTCTAGAGTTTCTGTGAAAAGTTGGGCATGACATTTGACCTAATCAGTGTGTTGGGCGATCATGATAAATGGCTGCACTTGGCTTCTCCTGGTGCAATTTGCCTCGAAGTCTAGCGGATCCTGGAGGAATGAAACGCCATAGGAATTAAAGGCAGGTCCCCCAAACTTGTTAGTATGGACTGGTAGAGAGAGAAAACGGACTAAAATTGAGTGTGTGTGTGTGTGTGTGTGTGTGTGTGTGTGTGTGTGTGTGTGTCTCGTGTGTGTGTGTGTGTGTGTGTGTCTCGTGTGTGTGTGTGTGTTTACCTCGTCTACTTAAACCTGCTGACTGAACCATCCGTGAGGTCAGGTGCACATTTAATCAGGTGGATTCATTCGTCTCAAGATAACTGACGTAATTTCACGCCAAAATGCACCCAATCGTACTGATTATAACGAAAAGGATATAGTAGATGGCAGGTAAGATAGGGTACTGTTGATGACGAAAAAAAGATATATGGGCGTTGTGTTACAAGTACATTACAATTCTCTATCTTTAGGTAAGGATAAAGGGAAGTATCATGGTTCAAAGTTTATGATAATCCAGTTAAAAAAACAAAGTACCAACATCTAATTATTTCTTCCAAACAATACTGTATCAACTGTCTATGTTAACAATATAACCCCTCCGATGTTTTAACACTCACTCACTCACTCACTCACTCACTCACTCACTCACTCACTCACTCACTCACTCACTCATATTTTTAACATGTACAAAGATGTATTACCCAATTTACTAAATCTATGATTATTCAATACACTATTAAAATAATAACTAAAGGAAAAGGCTGACAAATAATAATATTAAACACTTATAATAAAAGAGAATGATAATATTTAAGCTGAACGGTGAATGTTAAATTATACATGAAAAATAAAAAAAATTATAAATGAACTCACATTTATGAAGTTGTTTTCTTCTCTGAATAGGTCCGTTTTCCTTTAATTCTCCAAGAGATATTAAACCATAAATATAGCTTGTTTTGTGATAAACATATTTCTTTTTGTGTGCATGTGTGTGTGTGTGTGTGTGTGTTAATTGTGTATAGTGGCATGTTTGTATGTGCGCACGAGTTCCAGACATATTTGTAACATGTTGCAGTGAGGAACAACTGTCGATGAAACTGCCAAGCGAATTCGACGATTGCTCTTGCGAATCTTTCGCGGTTTCACCCTGTCCCTTCCAGACACAAATTCTTCTCCTTTCAAGTATTCAATCATTGAAAAAACAACAAAAATATTTTTTTCCTCCCCACCTACCATCCCATTCACTCACCTCATCACCTACCCCCATCTTCTTCTTGTGCTTGGCAGGTATGTCAAAAGTGTTCGTGCAATTAGTCCTGCTCTTCAAGTTGTCACGTGACGCGCACGCGTAGTTAGATGTCTTCTAGCTGTTGTCTTCCGAACAGAAGATATTTGATAAGGAGTCCACAGAATTTGCTCCGCTCTTTTGGAACTGTTACAAGATTCGCAGTTGCAGTCTTCTGTCATTCATTTCGATGAGTGGTTAAACTGTGACCTTTGAGAAGATCGCTAACAATTCATGTTTCTTGTTTTCAGGTGGGATGTATGCCCCCCCCCCCCAAAAAAAAAAAAAAATAGCGAAAGATAGCAGCAAAACAGAAAGCCAACCAAACAAAAATAAAAACAACAGCCATTCAAAAAATAAAAAACTTCATTAATAAAATCATTTACTTAATGTTTTATTTCGATTTAGTTTTGTGACATACTAGTAGAAAACTGCGATGTCGCCAGAAGGCAGAAAACACTTGATATTAAATGATTAACGTAAATATTTTAATTTGTTAGTATACCCCGGGTCTTGAATCATATCAATAGTCCATATTATACATGAGGGTAGAAGGAACGCCCCCCTCCCCTGGGTCGCTATGCCTATGGAGTTGCACCATACCTCCTTGAAAAAATTCCTAGTTTTCTCTCTGCACCTGTGATTCGTACTGATTAATAGCCCATCGTATGTTTTTGGGTGGAAGGGGGCATTGGGGGTGGAGTGGGCACACACGCTGACCCTTCTATGACAGTTCCGGGTGAACCAATCCTCCTTGAAAAAAAGTAATCTTTTTTAGTCCTCCTAAGCCGATTGTGATTTGAACACAATCGGATACAAATTTTTAGCTTTATTTATAAGATAATGACCTTTGCTGTTAGCAGGGTCATCAGGAATCGTAGAACTTGAAAGAAAGAAAAGAGAAGATATTAAAGAGAAGAGATGTATTATTAAGGAGCCCGATGACATATTTTTTCGGGAGAATAGTGAGATAGTATAAAGGAAATTTGAGTGTTGCAATATTAAGGAGAGCTGAGCAATACTATCAGAGAGAAAAAGATTTATTATCAAGAAGAGTAGTGAGATAACATCAAGAAGAGTATAAATAAATTGCTATGAGACTAATGATATATTATCGAGGTAGTACAGAGATATTATAGATAAGAGTTATCATGACAAGAATAGAAAAGTAATTATCACAGAGAGTAGTGAGATACTAAATAAAAAAGGAAAGAGGTAAATGTTGATGAAAGAGAAACTAAAGGGTAAGATATTTTACATAAAGAGAAATTAAAGCGTAAGATACTTTTACCAAAGAGAAATTAAAACGTAAGAGTTTTACCAAAAGTGAGATCTTCTAGGAAAGAGTTAAGATAAATGTAATTAAAAAATATTTACGAGTGAGAAAAATTTACAAGAGGAGAGAGAAAGTAACGAACAGAGTACGACATAAATCATAAAGGTGAATAGAGTTGAAATCAAACAAGAAAAGACAGGATTTAACAAAGAGTATAGAATATATTGTCGCAGAGTATAAGAAAAGATATTTTATAAAAGAAAGCAGTGTATTGTCATAGAGAGTGGCACGACGTCATAAATATGAGTAAAGAAATCATCTTCAAGGAGGGTATAAATTTAAAATATTATCACATGACGTAAGCCTATATTGTTGAAGACATTTTAAATATTCCGAGAGAACACATCTTTTTTTATGCGTAGGCCACTGTGAGGAATTTTATTTTGATCAGAGAATAATGCACACAAAAGAGTTTAATGATTAATAAATAACTGGCCACAAGTGTTTCTTCAAAGTTAAGAGAGAAATGTCCATATTGTACCATCTGTGATAAAGATACACATTACTAATATTTATACCATGGTCAGTATAAGACCTCCTTTTTTATTAAAATAAAATTCCCAGGCCAGTTTGACGTAAAAGACCAATTTTATCAATCTTGAACCATTTGCAGTACAAAACCTTTGTAAAACCAATATCTGGACCATTTGCACTGTACAACACATTTATAAAACCAATTTCTGGCACATTTGCAGTAAAACACCATTGTAAAACCAATATATGGCCCATTTGTAGTAGAACACCATTGTTAAACCAATATCTGGACTATTTGCAGGAAAATACTGATTTTATAAATATTTGGACCATTTGCAGTAAAGAATTCATTTTATAAATATCTGGACCATTTGCAGTAAAAGAATCATTTTATAAATATCTGGACCATTTGCAGCAAAAGAATCATTTTATAAATATCTGGACCATTTGCAGTAAAATACTGATATTATAATTATCTGGACCATTTGCAATAAAAGAATCATTTAATAAATAGCTGGACCATAGTAAAATACTGATTTTATATATATTTATAATCTAGGCCATTTGAAGCAAAACACTCATTTTATGAATATTTGGACTATTTGCATTAAAGGACTTATTAACAATTTGCAGTAAAAGACTAATTTTATAAATTAACAATTTGCATAAAGGACTAATTTTATAAATTAATAATTTGCAGTAAAATATTAATTTTATAAATTGACAATTTGCAATAAAAAATTCATTTTTAATAATTTGAAGTAGAGGGCTTACATTATCTGTATCTTACATTTCAAAAATTCAGATTTTTAAAAAATGAAAAGAATCATCGATATAATGCTGTAACGGTGTAGCAAAACTGCCGTTACAATAACTTTTCAAAAATTATTACTGCTCTTTAAGACTGTAACAACTATATTACCACATTGCTTATTATTATTTCTGTGAATCTGTCTCCTCTGCTACCGTTGCTGAAAATTTTGTACACATTTACTGCTATTACTGTAAAGCCTGTTCTGCTACAGTTTTAATATTTTGTTTTACCATTAAAGCAGTAATTAAAACCTATTAGTGTATCTTTACAACAATGGTGAAGGGCTATTATTGTATAATTACATTACTGAAGGACTATTACTGTATTATTACAACAGTAATGAGGGGCTGTTACTGTATCATTACAACAATAATGAAGAGCTATTATCGTATCATTACAACAATAATGAAGAGCTATTATCGTATCATTACAACAATAATGAAGAGCTATTATCGTATCATTACAACAATATTGAATAACTATTACTGTATTATTACAACAATAATGAAAGGTTATTATTGTACCATTACAACAATAGTGAAGGACTATTACTGTATCATTGCAACAATAAAGAAGGGCTACTATAGCATCGTTACAACAATAGTGAAAGGCTATTACTGTATCATTATAACAATTGTAAAAGGCTATTACTGTATCATTTCAGCAATAATGAAGGGCTAATATTGTATCATTACAACAATACTGAATGACTATTACTGTATTATTACAATAATAAAAGGCTATAATTGCATCATTATAACAGTAGTGAAGGACTATCACTGTATCATTACAAGAATAGAGAAGGACTTATTACTGTTACTTTAATAATATTAATATTCAAGTCATTAAATTTCCCTTGTTTTGAGAGTGATTATTTTAATGCTCAATGTTATTAGAAAATAATTAAATACATTTTATTTCTAAACGCATAGGTCTATAAAACTAAGATCTAAGTGCGATTCGGCCTCACACGTCCAGTTCTTAGACATGAGAATGTGTAAGCCGAATGGGGGTGTGGATGGGGGGGGGTAACTCTGGTTTCTCTTCAACTCTTCACTTTCTCCTCAACTGTCTCTCACCCCCCACCCTACCTACACTCCATCCCGTGATCTTATACAATGAGACCACTCCGTTACTAGGCTGTTTCGCGGCTACGATCTTGTATCAAGACAATGTGCAGCAGTCTCTTCATCGCCCATTGATGATGTCCCTTTGATGAGCCTGGATGAGGGAGTAAGACCCAGTTCCAGCCCCGACCGGGGAGGGGTTGCAAGCAATACCCAGCACGTGTATAATTTCCTGAGTTCTTTCAAACTGCTGCATAGTGAATGGTCGACTTTACGGTTTCTTGACAAGGTTGTAAAGATCGATATTGTCAACCGGAAGAGAAAAGGGAGATGAGCCACATCAAATGTTTCTCTGTGAAACAGAGTTATTGTTTTCTCTTTGCAATTACGTTGGTTCAGTTTAAATGTCTTTGGTCAAATTATTGCCCCAGATCCCGCTTTTATTTACATGTGTTTGTTTTCTGTCACAGTTTACGTCAATAGTTTAAAATTTTAAAAATAAATTTTTTTCAACTTATTAGATTTGTGTAATGTTATTTTTATTTTGCTTTTCTCATAAATGTTGCCATATTATTTTCTTCTTCTACTTTGTTAGTTTCATTTCGATGTCTATTTATAGAAATTACTTGTCGGACATCGTCTCTTAGTCTGTGTATTTGTTTGTACTTTATATCTCTCTACTGTATGTCTGTGCACCAATCTGTTTCTCCCTCTGTCGTAGTGTGTGTGTGTGGATGTGTGTGTGTGGATGTGTGTGTGTGTGTGTGTGTGTGTGTGTGTGTGTGTGTGTGTGTGTGTGTGTGTGTGTGTGTGTACATGACAGAGATATGTGTTCCAGTAAATTACTTTTATAGCATTGACCTTCACAGTTATTTAATTCACTGAATTCATGGCATAAACTTTCTTGCTCTCTCTCTCTCTCTCTTTCCATTTCACTGTCTGCTTGTCTCGCTCTTTATATATCTCTCTAGCGCAATGACGTAATGACACTCACTCACAAGCTTCAGAAAGCGAAAAAGCAAAGTTACCCAACACTGTAGTAAAATAGTAATAGAATTATAACAACACCATTAAGGACAATTTTGATGATGATAATCAACTCTTTATACACATAGAAAGCGAACTAATTATAAACATTTTGGCGTCAAACTATTAACATGCTTGTCCTAATTTATGTCTGTTGCCGGGGTGATACATAAATTGTTTTGCTAACTGGCGGGAACCCTTTATCCAGAGCTATATGCATACATTTTGCTAAGAATCCTGCACCAGAGAAAAACACGAACGTATTGGAAGTCTCTATCTCTCTCTATAATTAGTATTAAATAAATTAAATAATAAACGAATTTATTTATTACTGGATAACACACCAAGAGAATGGCAGTAAATGACACCATTAGCGTAAACAAACCAAGAGACGAACAACACACACACACACACACACACACACACACACACACACACACACACACACACACACACACACACACACACACACACACACACACACAACTTTTCATGTTTGTTATTTTCTTAGGATTCAAAGCCAAGAGGGAGAGAGAAAGAGAGAAAGACAAACAGACAGAAAGACAGATAGACAGACAGTCAGTCAGACAGAAAAACAGAAACACTCGATAATTTTGTCAGGAATTCTATGCAAAGAGTTAGGGAAAGAGGGAGAGACAGACAGACAGACACATACACACAGAGACTCACTTATTTTGCTAGGAATTCTACACCCAGAGAGAGAGAGAGAGAGGGAGAGAGGGAGGGGGAAATACGAAAGACATTATGTATCATTTTGAAAGAAATTCTGTGGTCTTCTGAGTTACATTTATGCATTATTTTTATCCAAAATCTTCTCTGTATTGAGAGATACAAACATGGTATTATGTTGTTAGGAAATCTTGTATGTTAAAAATCACAAGTATTATATGCAATTTAGTTTGCAAAAGAATCCTTTACGTTGAGATATATAAAGTTGGGTAGACATACTATTTCTAAAGAATCCTGTAAATTGAGATATATACTGTGTATGCATAATATTTCTAAAGAATCCTGTAAATTGAGATATATACAATTGTGTATGCATAATATTTCTAAAGAATCCTGTAAATTGAGATATATACAATTGTGTATGCATAATATTTCTAAAGAATCCTGTAAATTGAGATATATACAATTGTGTATGCATAATATTTCTAAAGAATCCTTTTCCATAAGATATATTCGAAAGTTTCTTTGCGATTATATATATAATATAAAACAATATAATATAATATAATGTAAACATTATATAACTATATTATACTATTTTCGCAAGGAAATCGTATCTTCATAAAATAAATGTGTGTAGGTTGCTTTTGTGACAGAAACATGCATTTATTAATTAGCTATGAACTCTGTATTTTGATTGATATATCGTTATATAATATTAATCGAATGCCTGTCCATATCCTGAGAGATGAATTGAGTCCTTCATCACGAGATATATATTGTGATTGGTCGTGATGATGATGATGATGATGATGATGATGATGATGGTGGTGGTGGTGGTGGTGGTGATAACAGTATATTGCCGTTCCAAGTGATTAGAAACAAAAACAAAAGAAAAAATATAGGAAAGTACCAGGATCTCATATTATAAATTCAGAGACTGTGGAATGTAAAAGCAGAAGTGATGCATGTAGTGATAGGAACCTTGCGGAACATAACATCTGAGTTGGAAGGCTCTTTGAATAAATATCTGGAAACCACAGGCTCGCTCCACTACTAATACCAGCGCTCCTTGTAAATGCCTACATCCTCTGTAAGACCTGGGATCTCTCAGAATCTTGGTAGGATTCCGATACCTTGATTCACAACTGACAGTCAACAGAAGTCGTGAAAATGGCTGACTACTATTACTACAACTGCTACTACTACTACTACTTCTACTACTACTACTACGTCAACTGCTACTACTACTACTACTAAGCAATCATGGCCGCCAAGTCGAACATCAATGAGCTGGGGAGTGGGTGAGAATCGATCAAGAAAATCCCCAGAGCAAAGCTAGACTCGAACCCAACACTTTCTACAGTACTTCAGAAAATAGGGCCTTTATTTGACAGCCACCACACTCCAATATTTATGTGCATGACTTACCGTCCCTCTATCTCCGATAGATGAATAAATGTAGCCTGTTATTTTGCTCACATTACCTGTTTCGTGAGTGATACATGTGTAATTTATTTTTCAAAACAAGTCTAGTACCAGGAACGAGCCAGAACCGTGTCGTGTTTGGGTCAAGGTAAACCCACGGACAGGCACGCTTAGGTGCAGTTATGTGTAGAGCTGAGTTTCGCTGTATGTGAAGGAGTGCTGTTCGCTCCACATCGCATTTGTGCAGATTGCTATTTGCACTGACAAAAAACTGAGTGCGTTAATTAGAAGCAAATTGTGATTGATGGATCGAAACATCTACTGCCAGAATGGACAAACCTCTTGACTCTTTCATGCCAGTTTGCAAATCTTCAATGTTAAAATTTTGGTGCTGTTGTAAAAGTTCAAATTTACAAGTACAGGGTGAAAGATAAAGATGGAAGAATGGATTCAGGTTAGAATTATGAACAAATGATTGATTGATTATGATAGATATATAGATAGACAGATAGATAGATAGCTACTGAAAGGAAGAGAGAGATATGTATATTTGAATCGAAGAATGAATTCAGATGGTTAGAATTATGAACAAACGATAGATAGTTAAGATAGATACTGAAAGGAAGAGAGAGATATGTATGTTTAAATCGATAGAAACCGAAAGCAATAGAAAATGGGGGGGGGGGAGTAAAGCTGGATGAATGTGTGAGTGGATGGACATAGAGACAGATAGATAGACATAGAGATAGATAGAAAGACATAGAGATAGATAAAAGTAGATAAGCGCGTATTCCCATTGAGCGATACAATGTACACCATGAAAACAAAAACAAACGCCGTCCCCCAGCTATTAATTACGCCCCCGACTTTATAGATCTCATTCTGACTCTTTATCACCGCAAAGTTTTACACGGCCATATATGTTATCTCACGCTAGCGTGCACATCGTCAAAAACATCCATAAAATTATATTCCAACCATGTTTGCTGACATACTACAAACATGGCACTTGAGCTTTGCAAGGGCGGTAAGACGGGCCCCGCTATTAAATCCAGCTCATACATGTGTTTGGCCATTAAAACCGACAGGCGAAACAAGAGCTCTGAATTTTTTGCAACATTAATATGCCTGTCCCAGCCTTGAAACTTGTAGCGGCGAGGAGCCCATCTAGGTTTTTGTCAAAGCGTAATGGAGGTCGTCCATGACACGTGACATGCAGAGTGGGCCACGTGGTTTGCGCAATACCAGCGTCACAGAACTAGGAGCACCTACTGGTAGGGGGTGGGAGAATTATAAACCCCACACGAAACTTCCCATGGCATTTAACTTTTTCTGACTGCTGTTTGTGTCTTTTGTTTTTTCCTTTTTTCTAATTTATTTTTAAGAAAGCCAGGATGTGGCATTTATGCTTTTGATATTATTTCTTGGTCTGCAGTGTGATGGTATTAGATCGGACAGCGATGAGATGATATCTGGTCGGACAACAGTGGGATGCAATCAGGTCGGACAGCGGTGGGATGATATCAGGTCGGACAGGAGTGGGATATCAGTCTGCAGTAGGATTATGTCAGGTCGGACAGCAGTGGTATATCAGTGTGCAGTAGGATGGTATCAGGTCGGACAGCAGTGGGATATCAGTCTGCAGTAGGATGATATCAGGTCGGACAGCGGTGGGATGATATCAGGTCGAAGAGTAGTGGGATATCAGACTGCAGTGGGATGATATCAGGCCGGACAGCAGTAGGATGATATCAAGTTTGACAACAGTTGGATGATATCAAGCCTGATAACAGTGATACGATATCAGGTCGCATTCTATCTGTATACGATATCAGACAGGATTCGGTCTGCAAGGGTCGATATCGTCTATACTTTACAAGTTTGTATATTATAGCAGAGATGTGAATAAAAGATGTACACTCCAGCAAAAGTGTGAATAAATGGATATATATTTTAACATAAATGTGAATAAGCATAGAGCACTGAATCAAAAATGTGAATAGACGGACAAAGTTTGGCAAAAATGTAAAAAGACATAGAATACTCAATCAGGAATGTGAATAATCCAGGGTTTTTCAACTGGGGCTCCGCAAGAGATCGTGATTTTAAAAAAATTAAACATCGTAGATGTAGTAATATTTATGCAGGTGTTCACTGAGGGGTTTCCTGAGACCTGAAAATTATTTCAAGGGTTCTTTCAGGTTTAAAAGAGAAAGGCTCGAATAGACAAACACTAGCAAATATGTGAATAGACAGAAGTTACACTTCAAAAGAAATTTGAATAGATTATATCAATCACTCAAGCAAGAATGAGAATATACAAACATACATTCAAACAGAAAAGTGAATAGATGGACATAAACTCTAGATGAAATGTGAATAAAAATTAAACTAATAAAATAAACATACATGAATAAACTCTAGATAGCTGAAATTTGAGTAAAGGAATAAACTAAAAATAAATAAATACACTCTAGATGAAATATGAATAAAAAATAAACTAAAAATAAATGAATAATCTCTAGATAAAATTTGAATAAAAAATAATCTAAATATAAATGAATAAACTCAAGATGGAATGTGAGTAAAGAAATGGGCACACTGTCCAGTGGAAATGGACACAGACGGACATTCACTCTAGCGATAACGTAAAAGGGCTTTTCCAACAATTTCACAATGTCGTTGTCCTCACGTGCCTCACGTCACTTATGTGGAAACATTGACACACTGTTAAATTCTTGAATGAACTTCAGTGCTCTCCTCACCATGTCAGTTCCTTCAACCAGAGTACAATGATTACAGTAATTCTGCTCAATGTACCAAAATTCTTCAGATGTATCCAGCATATACATCAAAGTATATAGCATATTCATTATGCTTACACACACCACAATAGACGTTTCTGCACCTTCCTGGTCATTCAAGTTTCTGACTGGTGAACGTGTGAAGAGTAACTGGAAACTTGAGTTGAAATTCAAAACTCATACTCAAAAGTGAAAAGGCCTCTTGTTCACTGCAAAATATTATTAAGAAGCAACCCTAAGTTTCTCATTTATCAGAATATAATTCTATTCTATTTTCAGATTACAATTTCCTGCAACAGTATTTATTAACCCGATACACACACATGGAAAAATAAATATAGCATATCAAACAATGCCAAGCCCTAGCACACTACATGTGTGCAGCTTAGTTCAACATTTGTAGAAATAAAAGTCAACTCACATAGTACATCTCTACATACACACAAGTATAACAAATCAATAAAAATGCATGAAATATTTCTAAGTCCATTCTCTCTCAATCAATCCCTTTTAACTCACCATCATGCTAATGAATGCCTTTCAAAACCAGACTTCTCCCTTCCACTCAGAATTGATCAGAGAACATAATTTTAAGTGAACTCCTTAACCTAAACCCTTTGGCTGGTCTCATAAATTATAATAATTGGATAACAGAAAACTACTCACTCAGTTTGCATTATATTAGCAATCCAGAATATTCTTGCCTCGAGCTGTTTACTTCAACTCAGACACTTTCAAAAATAACACCATAAGGAGTGCCCAAGATTGGGTTACTCTGACAATTTAAAATTAAAATAGGGAGATGCAAATTTACTCTGTCATAGATAGATAGATAGATAGATAGATAGATAGATAGAATGAGAGATAGATAGAGATAGATAGATAGATAGATAGATAGATAGATAGATAGATAGATAGATAGATAGATAGATAGATAGAATTTTGTATTTGAAACCGAACAAACTCATAATTAAGAAAACTAGCTTTTAGAGGCTAAAACAACTATAATCCTTTGTAGTGTGCATGCTTCCCTCTGGACTTAGCATAATGGTTTGTCTAGAAGATTTGACCTTCAGACTTGTGGAGACATAAACGGATAACGTTTTAGGACTATAAATAATCATTAATAAGTATATAATATTTAATTAGATATATCATCACCATCACCACCATCAGCATCGTCGTCGCCGCCTCCGCCACCACCATCGCTGCTGCCGCCGCCGCCGTCGTCTTTTTCATCATGATAATAGCCAACTCTACCGTGATCATCAGCAACAACAACGTCACCATTATTATTTTTATAAATAACAAGTATGATACACCTGGTCTAGTGTGAAGACATCCATAAACTGTTTGCTGTGTCACGCACTGAGAATGAAAATAACCTAAACACAACGATCCCCCCTTTGTGATTTAGCAGACGTTTTAATAATAAAAGCTATTACCACGACAACAAGAAAATGGCCATAAAGCCTCGGCTGATACGTAACGTTCGTGGACACGGTATGCGATACTGCATGGGTTCACGCACACCACAGCACTGAAAGTCGTGATGCCTACATGATTGAAAATTTACTACCAAGCATTTTCACTCATGGGGCGGTCTATTTTCAGTCAAGCGCAACCGCTATGTCGCGCACGCACAGGCGCACGCTCTCACACACAAGTAAACATCTACACGTACTTGCCAGCGCGCAAACGTACGCAGATAAAGACATTTTACAGATAATTATGCATATAGATGATTAGATGGATACATGCATGCAGTCATTCTTATATATACAGATACAAATACACTGACAGAAAGATAGGAAAGTACACAAGCAGACAGGCAGACATAAAAAAACAAATAGAAATACCTTCTCCAATATATATATAATATTAATAGTGTTTGTGTGTGTGTGTGTGTGTGTGTGTGTGTGTGTGTGTGTGTGTGGTTGGGTGAGAGAGAGATGGAGAGAGAGAGAGCCAGAGATACATAAGACGCAGCATTCATATATTAATACTTTTCTCTGTAAATCGTTTCTGCTTGGATGCAGTACGTCGGGACACCACTGCATATACACGTAATATAAGCAATATTTCACGGAGCTCTTTCGGGGCGGAATTCTAAAGATCTGTACAGCACGGCGTCGAAATGCAGTTGTTTGCGAGTATCCTCAAGTCTTTGTGCAATCATGCTATTTTATTTGTTTAAAGTGTTGACTGCTGAATATTTGGATCTCCCATACTCAGTTACCCACGCTTACTTGTTCCTTGGATACCGAAGCTAGAAACATCACACGCCAAAATGGCGAGCATCTCGATGGAACACATGCTTGGCGTGTTCTGGATTCCGTCTGGGTGTCTGGAGTCACAGAACCGAGAACACCTCAGAACCATAAAGATTCCTCGTGAATTTTCTCACAGATATTACCAGGCGTGTATACATTGACGATCTTATGACAACGACCCAGTGCCGACTGACAACGACCCAGTGTCGACTGAGACGGAAGAGAGACTACCCCTACTTGTAACGGAAACCGATTTCTAAACTAAGACTTTATCTTCACCTATGATTTTTTTTAATCTGTAGTTGTCTGGACAAAGACAATATTTAGCTTGCTATTTCAAGCAAAAATAAACTTTATAAAATACTAATATGCGAGTGTGACGATAGATAGATCAATAGATCGTAGATAAATAGATAGATAGATAATTAGATAGATAGATAGCTAGATTTCTAATCTTTTGGAGAAATCTTAATTACTTATTCTAAATTTTAAAAAAATACTTTAGCTACCTAAGGTTAACACAGAGAATATATATATATATATATATAATTTGCCAAGATATAACATTCTTTTAGTGAAATCGAATCAACCAAACGAAATGTACCTAACCCAGAGCAAGTCAAATCCTGTCAAACGAAATGAAAACGAACAATACCTCAATCGAATTAAATTAATGAAATTAAAGGATTTTAGCCATTTTGTCACTCCTTCTCAAACCCCAACCAAATTTATAATACTGACCCCTACTTTTCAGTAATATTGAACCCAGTTTTTCAGTAATACTGAACCAAATTTTTCACTATATTGAACCAACTGTTTTAGTAATATTGAACCAAACAAGGCCAAATAAATTGCCCATCAAATCAAACCAAAAACCAAATTAAATGGAATTACATCCAATCAAAGGATATATTTAATCCGTTTAAAATTTAATCCGTTTTATCTTACCATGCCAAATCAAATCAAGCTACGCGAAGAAACCGCCAACAAAAATGATAAAAGGAAAGAAAAACTGAATACAAACTAAATTCGGCCAAACTACGATAAACCGAACCAAACTAAAATGAGCCAATACAAGTGATATCAAATTGAGCCAAATCAAATCAAACTACATCAAACCAAGTCGAGGCAGTCCAAGTAATATCATATTAAACCAAGTTAGACCTCGCTAATCGAGCCAAATCTAGTGGAATAAAATTAAACTGTACTTTATTAAAATATATCAAGCCAACTCAACTGATATCAAATTGAACCAGCCAAACCAAATTATATCAATCCAAGTCGAGTCAGCCTATCTTATGTCAAATTAAGTCAAACCATATAAACTATACTGTGCCAATTCAGGTGATATCAAATTGAACGAAGCCAAACCAAACTATGTCAAACTGATCCTTCACAACTGCTATCAACTTAAATTAAGTCACTCTAAGTCACTCAAATCAAGTCAAGTCGATTCAAGTGATATTAACTTAAACTAATCTATATCAAGCCAAGTCAGCTCAACTGAAATTAAACCAATCTATATCAAATCAAGCCAACCAAACTGATATTAACTTAAACCAATCAATATCAAACGAAGGAAGCCAACTCAACTGAGATTAATTTAACCAATCTATATGAAATGAAGCCAATTCAACTCAGTTGATATGTTCTTAAACCAATCAATATCAAACGAAGGCAAGCCAACTCAACTGACATTAACTTAACCAATCTATATGAAATGAATCCAATCCAACTCAGTTGATATGAACTTAAACCAATCAATATCAAATGAAGCCAAGCCAACTCAACTGAAATTAACTTAAACCAATCTGTATCAAAGCAAGCCAACTCAACTGATATTAACTTAAACCAATCAATATCAAACGAAGCCAAGCTAACTCAAGTGAGATTAACTTAAACCAATCTATTATGAAATGAAGCCGAGCCAATTCAGCTGATATCAACTTAAACCAATCTATTATGAAATGAAGCCGAGCTAATTCAGCTGATATCAACTTAAAACCAATCAGTATCAAACGAAGTCAAGCCATTCAACTGATTTTAACTGAAACCAATCTATATTAAACGAAGCCAAGCCAACTCAACTTATATTAATTGAAACCAATCTAAACGAAATGAAGCTGAACCAGCTCAGCTCATATCAACTTAAACCAATCTTTATGAAATGAAGTCGAGCCAACTCAGCTGATATCAACTTAAACCAATCTATGTGAAATGAATCCAATCCAACTCAGCTGATATCAACTTAAACCAATCTATATGAAATGAAGTCGAGCCAGCTCAGCTCATATCAACTTAAACCAGTCTATATCAAACAAAGCCAAGCCATCCAAACTGATATTAACATAAACCCAAAATCCAAGCCGTACAAAACCAAATCTGTTCGACCACACATTTTGCTTCCACGTGCTTCGCAGTCAGTTGCTTTGCATGAAAACATATTATCAATGTGGCCAATTGCTCAAAATAAAACTGATTAATGTGCATTGCAGAGCAGTCTACGCAGCAACACTAAAAAGATGAAATGGAATCGGTAGGCTCTATTTCCTCAAGGGGAGTTCTGATGTTGACGTTGTACCATTTTTCTCTTTGACGTGTCGATCGTCACGCGTCACTTCCTGGGATATTTACTGATGCACAAAAATTGTTACAAATCTCGGCGTTGTCAGCAGCAAAACGAAGCTTTTGTAACCAAGACTTTTCACCAAAGTCGAGGTTAATTTCAAACAGGAAACAAACATTAAAAAAGAGGGGCCTCTTTTGTGTTGAGGAAAATACAAACGGCAAACAGCGTGCTTAACTACACCTTAAATGATATACGGAGAAGGCGTTGTGATGGCAAGGAGATAGTTATGACGGTTAAGGAAGAAAAGAAAGACCGGAGGCAGTACATCGCGAAAGGTTGTCACCTTTATGTGAGGTTAGCGGGCGCAGTGCGTTATCCGATATCTCGTATGTGTCCTTGCGCGAGGAACAACCAATTACGAGCATAGGCGCTCCAGCGCCGCCCCGGCCTCTCTGCTTGTCAAGGCTGCCGCGATAGCATCTCTGGTCACATCGATCTTTCATCTCGCTTGTGCAAACAAGACACAAAGAGGTTCCGTGTAAGCGTTTGGATAAAAATATGTTCCCGGAAAATATGACACGATATGCAATGCTTTGCTGTGACATAGTTATCTCTCTCTTCCTGTCCGTCTATCTATCTATCTATCTATCTATCTATCTATCTATCTATCTATCTATCTATCTATCTATCTATCTATCTATCTATCTATCTATCTATCTATCTATCTATCTATCTATCTATCTATCTATCTATCTATCTATCTATCTATCTATCTATCTATCTATCTATCTATCTATCTATCTATCCGTCCGTCCGCCTGTCTGTCCGTCTGTTCGTCTGTCTGCCTAACTATCTATCGATCTAAGAAACAAATATTAATACAAAAGATTCTAACTATAATTTTCTGTAACTGCTTGTTTATAAGAGAATTATATAAGGTAAATAAAAAAGAAACTCACAACCATAAAACGTAATAAAATGCTGGTAAAGGTGAAGAGAAAAAATAATTGTTTTTAAATGAAATAATTATCTTGAGGTTGAATTAAACAATTATCATTTTATATGTTATTTGTTAATGTAAGTTTTATATAGATCAAATAAATGGAGCATTTAACTCAGTAAGGAGCATATTACATGGAAGAATTACTAGGTAACTAATAAAGGGTGTAGCGGAATGTTATTGTCATCATAAACTGCAATTCTTCACCTATGAAGAAAACAGTCTTTCAATACCAATAGTTTACTTTTTCCCTTTGTTAAAGTCATGCTTGTCTAAGTTTTATATTCACCTACAATTAATTAGCATTCATTTGTTTGGGAAGAGAGTCCATTATGCGAGATATAAGACATCCACTCAGGCAAAGTCTTTGACTTGGAGAATGGGGTGAAGGTACTGAGCATGTAATCTGCACTGCAGACAGATGTGGTGAGTCCTTAAGATAAACGGACACACTTCGAATAACAACTTACGGATTTTTGTTAAAATTTCTGGTCGAAGACGTCGAAATACTTTCTGAATTATAACTGAAAGTGTGGACTGGACGGGAGTACACGATACAAGAAATTAAAGATAGGTAATTCTGTTGTCCACATGAACGTTTGTACCGAAAGCCCGCTCTCAGGAACATGCTCCAAGCCATGGAACGCAGGTTCATGGGGGAAGATTCTACTTCACAGCTTTTAAAAGACCAGCGGTATCAATCTTCGTCGGGCTGACAAATATGCTTGTATTGAAATTTGCCAACTTCTCGCGCTTGAGTGCTTTGCGTTAAGAACCTTTCTGTTTTACGACCGCCTTGGATGCTGGGGTTGTGCTACCCATTTCAACGTGAGAATCTGGTGAAATTCAGAATGCCAGGGCTTGCTGATAATTCTTAGGATGCAGTGACTCAAGACTTTGGTCCGATAATACAGCGGCTTGTGAGACAAGACATTGATTAGACAGGGTTTGTGAGACAAACGTGAGTTTGTCCGATGAGACGAGACACCTTTCTAAACAGGTCTGTGAGACAAAGTGTGAGCTTACTGATGTCCGATAATACAGAGGCCTGTGAGATGAGACACCGACCGTACAAGTCTGTGATACAAAGCGTGAGCTTGATCCAATGATGCAAAGGATTGTGAGTCGAGAAAGACATTGAAGATTCAAGGACTTTGAGAAAAAGGCACGCAATTTGTGACCGATACAAAGCCTGTGAGATACGATATCTATGGTACCCAGATTCTGAAACAAGGCACACATATTATGTGCGATGATACAAAGGCCTGTAAGATAAGATATCGATTATACACAGACTCTGAAATAAGGCACTCATGTTATACGTTATGACACAAAGGCTGGTGCGATAAGATATTGTTGAATCACAGATTCAGAAATAAGGCACACAATTTATGTGCAATGATACAAAGGCTGGTGCGGATAAAATATCGCTGATATGCGAACACTAACATCAGCACACAGCGTATGTGCGATGATACAAAGACCAGAGCGATAAGATATCGCTGATACACAGAATTAGAAACAAGGTACACAACCTATGAATGATGATACAAAACATTTCACACAAAACATCGATAAAACAATACCCGTGAAAGAGAATGCTGCTTTATATTACGCTACCAGCGAAGTGAGAGATTTAGACAAGATTCTTACGCAAGAATTCTTAGAGTCATCTATTCCAGACTCGACACTGATTAGAAATTTCCAATCGAAACGCCCTCTCCCTTGCTCAGAATTGCTGAGTTCAGCGACCACAGTGTCAAGCGCTGAGAATCTTACCATTTGAAGTGCAAATGAAAGTCTACAGTATTTATATATATCGTACAAATTCCTTGCTACTTGGCCACTAGGACGAAGAAATTAGTTTAACTATTGAAATAAAGATTGCGAAGCAAATATCGTTCCAACTAGCGATAGTGTGCATTGTGACAAGATGCCGTGATGTCTAATTATTCTATGAATGACATTGCAGCGCGTCATCCCAATATTAGTAAGATGTTCGTTTAGCTAATGACACTTAATGGCTGTTCTGATTAAGGGATGTTTGTTGAAAGGGTGTTCTGTTTATGAGATGTTCTGTTGAAGGGGTGTACTGTTTATGGGATGTTCTGTTGAAGGGCTGTTCTGTTGAAGGGGTGTACTGTTTATGGGATGTTCTGTTTAAAGGATGCTTTGATATCCACGTATATGTACGTATGTATGACAGGGGAATGATTCCAAGATATTATTAATTTTTAAATATTCATTTTCTTATTTCTCCACATGCTTCATAACGCTTGCAATAACTCCTATTATACAACCTACTATATATATTAGTTCTCTTTCAGTGAACACAATCTCTATACATTAACGTAAATCTACTGTCACTGTCTATATTTCTATGATATATATTACGTCTATGTCAGTGAACACAATCTCCTTACAATGACGTAACTCTACTGTCAGTGTCTGTATTTCCTGCGGCATACTTCGATTTGCAAACTGCTTTCAACATCCAAATTGTCCTTGTCATACTTCAGTCTGCAATCTAGTGCAAATATCCTCTGCATGCAAACTGCCATTGTAATGTACACATATACTTCCAGCCAATTTTGTTCTGTTCGCTTCACAGGCAGTTTGCAATGATAAAAATATGTTTTCGTAATTCAAGGTTTTCCAACCTATGACGTACAACCATTTTCTTCTTTTAAATGACGTGTGTAGTTCTTGGTAGTAAACTGATCAGAAATATAATTATTTTTTGTCACATGAAAATTATGTTCCAGTCACTTTTAAACTGAATAATTCAAAGCTTATTATATATTCTTGTCAAGTGTAAACTGTCTTATAAAAAATATATTATATATTCTTCACATTGAAGGAAATTTGTGTTTAATTATAGAAAATATGATGACTGAAAAATAAAAGAGCATATAGAAACGATAAATATCTAAGCATACAGGCATGCGCATACACATACGTGCGCACGCACACACATATACAAACACACACACACGCACGCACACATATACAAACACGCACGCATACACACACACACACACACGCACACACATATACAAACACGCACGCACACTTACATACTCACACGCATACACACACGCACACACACATATATAAGCGATTTGAGATTTCTCTTTTCAGTTTGAAGCTCACTTACTAACTCACTAACCAATGAACCCACTCTCCCACGCTTACTCTCACTCTTTGTCAGTGACGTAAAACTAAAGAATATATATTTATATGAACACAAATTTCAAGAAGACTGGAGAACCATGGATTATTGTGATATAACTAAAACTAAATCGTAAATATATTGAAAGAATTAAAACAGTGACGTTAATATTAAGATTGGAGAACCATGGGTTATTGTGATAGAATTAAAAATAAGTCATTAGTATTAAAAATAGAGAACTATGAATTATTGTGTTAAAATTAAAACTAAGACGTTAGTATTAAGACTGGAAAACATTGGACTATTTTGATACAATTAAACAATAGCACGTTAGTATTAAGACTGGAAAACATTGGACTATTTTGATACAATTAAACAATAGCACGTTAGTATTAAGACTGGAAAACATTGGACTATTTTGATACAATTAAACAATAGCACGTTAGTATTAAGACTGGAAAACATTGGACTATTTTGATACAATTAAACAATAGCACGTTAGTATTAAGACTGGAAAACATTGGACTATTTTGATACAATTAAACAATAGCACGTTAGTATTAAGACTGGAGAACCATAGACTATCGTGACAAAATTAAAATTAAGACGCTGGTATAATTATATTATAATAGTATTATAATACTCGAGATCTATGGGTTATTGTGATACATTAAAGGAAGACCTTAGTATTAAGACTGGAGGACCATGGATAACTGTGATTAAATTAAAACTAAGACCTTAGTATTAAGACTGGAGGACCATGGATAACTGTGATTAAATTAAAACTAAGACCTTAGTATTAAGACTGGAGGACCATGGATAACTGTGATTAAATTAAAACTAAGACTTTAGTATTAAGACTGGAGGACCATGGATAACTGTGATTAAATTAAAACTAAGACGTTAGAATAAAGACTAGAAGAATTTAGAACTATTGTGAAAAAAACAAACAAACTAGGACGTTAGTATTAATATTACAAACGTATGAATTATTGTGAGAGAAGTATTGCAAGGAAAGAAGTAAACATTTTGTGGAAACATAACGTTATGGAAAGGAAAAGGCATAATGTGAATGTTTTCCTTTTAACAAATCCGTTTCTGACGTAGCTCTGTCAAACAGCTTTGAAATGCTTTGGTTAAACAACTAATGCCTGATGTTTTGCACATTCTTTAATATACAACATATGAATGATCTATCTATCTATCTATCTATCCGTCCGTCCTTTTGTCCGTCTGTCTGCCTAACTATCTATCGATCTATCTATCTCTCTATCCATTTTAATGCACTACCTACATCTTTATAATCTCTCTCTCTCTCTCTCTCTCTCTCTCTCTCTCTCTCTCTCTCTCTCTCTCTCTCTCTCTCTCTCTCTCTCTCCATATATATATATATATATATATTCGGCCTTGTTATCATTTATTCCTTTCCTCATCGAATCCTTCCTGTTTTGTTGTCTAATTTTGTGACTTCCTAATGCCGTTTAAATTACATACACTATAGATTTCCTTTGTTGTCCTTTCAAACAGTATTAACCGAACATCTTCTACATGAATAAAAGAAATCGGACAATCCGATTAAATTTAAGACAAAGAAATCGGCCAATCCCATTAAATTCAAGACAAAGAAATCGGCCAATCCCATTAAATTCAAGACAAAGAAATCGGCCAATCCCATTAAATTCAAGACAAAGAAATCGGCCAATCCCATTAAATTCAAGACAAAGAAATCGGCCAATCCCATTAAATTCAAGACAAAGAAATCGGCCAATCCAATTAAATTCAAGACAAAGAAATCGGACAGATTAAATTCAATACTAAGAAATTGCTTATTCGTTTACGTTTTTCAAAAGAACTGCAAGCGTATATTTTTTAAATGTGTAATCTCTCTTCTTCTTCACTTCTCTCTGCTAGTTCCTTTCATAATTTTTAAGTAAGTCTGCAAAACTCATTTAATTATGTCGAGGTAAGGTAGCCATACTCAATCACGTTCTGTCACAAGCAGTATGTCACGAACCAAGACTTGCAGAAATAAACAAAGTATCAATAGACTTCTCAGACACTCTATTTTGCGGAAACCCGTTCGACTCCAATTTCCAAAGCACAATTTGAGCCTCTAGAGTTTAGTCTGATTTGCTGTCCGATATTTCCTGGCTTCCATAAATCAGGCTGACACTTTGGGCAAACAGAAGAAAAATAAAATAAAAGTAATGACAACGGGGATGAGGATGCATGTACATGTATACCCCAGTGTTCCAAGGTCTTTGTACAGTTTCACACAGACAAACGGAAATGTGCAAAATTATCATTTGAATGAATGTAATCAGCATCTAGGATTTAAAAAGGAGAACTTTAAAATCGTCAGAGCTTATTTGCTGTTTCGAATAAGACATTCAAAATAATGGTGGTGCATCTCTTTATTACCATCATCGTCGTCGTCATCATCACCATGTACAATGTAATAGTTATCATCATTATCACTATGAACCGTAAACTTCGCATTTAGTACATGGATGACATGATATCGGTTGAAATCTTTATTGTGGGTATTGTTACTGCTGCAAGTACCACTACACTTTTTATAATTTAAAGTGTGAACTTCACAATTAGTACAAAACCTAACGTGTATTCTGTTGAAATGCAGTAACTTTGACATTTTTTGTTGGTGCTGGTGTAAGTCATCGTCGTTCAGTCGTTTGAATGTTCACGTGTCGTCTTGCTCAGTCTATTTGCATATTCGTTTTGTGCTCATTCTGTCTACTGTTTAGTTTTAATCTATTCTCGTGCTTTGAGTATGCCATGCACGTTTCCCGCTTTTTTGCTCCTTCCGACTGTCTTATTGCCAGTTTTTAGATCTATTCTCGTTCCGACTGTCTTATTGCCAGTTTTTAGATCTATTCTGGTTCCAACTGTCCTTTTGCCAGTTTTTAGGTCTATTCTCGTTCCGACTGTCTTATTGCCAGTTTTTAGATCTATTCTGGTTCCAACTGTCCTTTTGCCAGTTTTTAGGTCTATTCTCGTTCCGACTGTCTTATTGCCAGTTTTTAGGTCTATTCTCGTTCCGACTGTCCTTTTGCCAGTTTTTAGATCTATTCTCGTTCCGACTGTCCTTTTGCCAGTTTTTAGATCTATTCTCGTTCCGACTGTCCTTTTGCCAGTTTTTAGATCTATTCTCGTTCCGACTGTCTTATTGCCAGTTTTTAGATCTATTCTCGTTCCGACTCTTATTGCCAGTTTTTAGATCTATTCTCGTTCCGACTGTCTTATTGCCAGTTTTTAGATCTATTCTCGTTCCGACTGTCTTATTGCCAGTTTTTAGATCTATTCTCGCTCCCTTCATGTTCATACTACATCTTGCTTATTCTCTACACGTCTATTTTAAAACCCGTTGTGGTGTGGTGAGTTCGTGAGGTGTACGTCCAATCAAAACAGTTGTCACATTGGTTCTTAAGCAGAAAGGGGTTGAGTGTGGTGCACAATATTATATTCATTGTCGCATTCAACGAACACGTCACAAAAAACCGAGACAGAGAAAACGATTGAGAGGAAAGGAAAACATAAAGGAACTGAGACTGAAAAAAAATATTAAGATGGACAAAACTCTCTCTCTCTCTCTCTCTCTCTCTCTCTCTCTCTCTCTCTCTCTCACACACACACACACACACACACACACATCAGAAAGAAACAATTAGAATGAAATAAAGCGTAAAAAAATATTCGAAAGACAGATATAAAGAAAAAGATATAGCGACGAAGAGAGATAGTAAGCTTAAAGCACAGAGATAAATGTTACAACATATGTGACTGCGTATTGTGAAGAAAAGAGGAACACAATTCGAAAAACGAAAGACAGACAGAGACAGTATGACAGAGTGACCGACAATAGGAAAATATTTAAAAGCATAAATGATATTGAGTATAAACATGAATGATTCCTAGTATGTGTTTGTGTATGTATGTGTATGTGAGTGTGAAGTGAAAGATAGAAAGGAGGAGAGAGAAAGGCACTAAAAATAACATAATATACTGTTTGTGCATGTATATATTTATGTGCGTGTGTATGTGAAAAAGAGAGAAGGAGATGGAGAGAAGAGAGAGACGTATAAAAACTATTATAAAGTTGAACCCTATACCACTGTCCTCGGTACAAATTGTGTTTCTCGGCTTTGGATAATGTAGTTCTCTTATCTTACAGTCGTCACCAAGTGCATCAGACATACAATGTAATTGTTTCTGCATGCCATGTTATTTTGCCGCTTACTCGTGTAAATTAAATTTGTCATCTCTCTCCGGACGAAAGAAAGCATGAATGATTTATACCGTTCTGCTATGGGATTACTATTGTTATTGTTCTCGGCAGCAAATTTACTTTTTTTTCTTCTTTTTATTTACAGAGTCGTAGGAGAGAACTATAAGAGATGTGATTTGTCACGTGATCTGAAAATACACTGTTGATGATTTACGGGGTAGTGGTTTTAGTGGGTGGGTGTATGTTTTTTTCTTTGTCTTTCGTTATGTCAGGCGAAAAAAACATGGGAAAATTCTTCTCTCGCACAACGGTGTGTGAAATGCCGGAATTTGCAATTTGCAAAGATCAACAGATCGATCGTAGAGGAATGTAAATCTACACTTGTAACAAATGTAGTAGCCCGTTAGCATAGAAACTTAATAAAAACTAAAGTTCACGCAAAGTGAGAGACTGGTCGATTGCGGCGTTCCAATCGAGCCCCCCCCCCCACACACACCCTCTTTCCAGTATTCCTGGATTTAATGGCTGTAGCGAGGACGATAGGCAGAATCATGAACAGGAATAGACAAAATGATCACTATATATGCAACTTAGTGGATATATTTTATTAAGAATGTTTAAAGTTATGGTACGGGATGATGAATGCATTGGTATAAATATAACAATCAATCAATCAATGTTGATTGAAAACATTATAAGAGCGGTCGTATTAAACTTTTATGGATGTAATATTGAAAGTTTGTCTAAAACTCATATTTCTGTATTATTAAATTCTCTAACTTTGATGTTTCTTTTTCTTTTTATCGGTGTAAGGAAACGCTCGCTTGGATACAGTAGGCAAAGTGATTTCTTTGTGAAGTCTGGAAGAGAAGTACCAAGAGCTCAAAGTCATTTTCATGAGGGCTCTCAAAACACATCAACATAAATAGCGCTGTCTCTTTTGTCATTGTTTGATATAATTGTACAGTTAGAAAGTGTTTTCAATTATTACCTCTTTTCTTGAAAGAGAGAGCACTCTGTCATACATAATTATTTAGGATTATGGATTAATTTCGCTTTTGTTATATTATTTTTATTTTTGCTGTGAATGAGGACTTTGTATATTGTAATTGAAATTATTGTAAAGCGCTTAAAGGTATCGTAGTACTTAGTGCATTATCAAGCCCAGTTCCTCCTCCTCACCACCACCACTACCACTACCACCACCACCACCACTTCCACCTCCACCTCCACCCCAGCATTGATAGGCTTAAATAATTAAATAGATCTGTAAAGTGTGTGTGCTATCTTAAATGTTTAAGTGCTAGACGTACGCGTTTTATTTCTGACAGTCGTGGTCAGAGGTCAGAGGTCACGTATTGGTAGTAAAGCTTATGGTCGTGGTCTTAGTAGTTATTGCCAGAGGTAAGAGGTCACGTATTGGTAGTAAAGCTTATGGTTACAAAGTGAAGAGGAGTTGACATTAATATTTGGGATACGAAATGAAAGTTTTAATTGAGAAAAAATAATATTACTTTTGCTAACTTCACCCTCGTTCACAACAAACACTTGACAATTGAAGAGATGGAAATGCCTCTTGTTTAAAAACCACTTACAGCACAATACATACGTAGGCTGAAGCTTCTGACAGTTCACAAAGGAAAATTTGGTTTCAGACATGAAACGCTGGAGTGTTAACAGTAATCTTTGTTACAGTAAGCAAAAGAAATATTAATATTTTTTTAAAAAGAACAATTTGGCTTAACTTGTTTTGATATGTTTCTTTGTTACTTGTGAGTTATTTTTCTTTTATTTCTTCAAGAATACACACTTTGTTTATGTAAAAATGACTTCTTCAATTAACAAAATAAGCATGTTTTCGCTAGTGACAAGAGAAAAAGGAAAGATTTTTGTTTCTTGTTCATGACCGCGTAGCGCGTTCGCGCGTGTGTATGTGAGTGTATGTGTGGGTGCGTCATTATGTGTGTATATATGTGTATCTGTATGTGTGTAAATACATATATGTGTATGCGTGGTTGTGTACGTGTGTTTGTACCTGTGTGCATTATATCTGTATATGTGTAAATGTGTAAGTGTATGCGTGTTTATGTGTAAGTATGCTCGAGTATGTGTATGTGTATATGTGCATGTATATATGTAAGTGTATGGGTATGGGTGTGTCTGCAAGTACATGTGAGACAAGTAATAATATGCAATAAGTAGGTTGTAGCTACAAACTCCTTCAACATCCACAACAGTTTCTAAGTGCTCTCACCATCGAGAAGAGATTTTTATATTAGATGAAGGCGGTGGTGAAAATTGGGTTCAAGTTCTGTGTGCACCGATGTCTCTGGAAGATAGAGAAGGAGTGCCAGAGTGCGGTCTTGGTCTTGAGAAAACCGTTGGCTTTAAATGCGCGTTTCTCCATATGTCGAGCGCAAAGAGCGCCGAAATTGTGCAATAATCGCTTTGTTCTTTTTTCCTCAATGCATACTACACAAAACAAGGTACCGTAACTAGAAAGTATACATTGCAGGGTCTTCTTACCTTTGTGTCTTTCCTTCTTTGCGTTTACAGTGTCACGTGCTGCGTCTTTTGGCAGCATCTCAGGTGGCCTTTCACCTCTGAACACGTGACACTTACGTTAACACTTCTGTTATTGCCAACCATCCAAGCGCAGATCTCTAAAGCCCCCTCAAGTTAATGATAAAAAGAGACGTTTGTCGTTTGCCGAAATACACGTAACACGGGAAATTTCAGTGTCAGTAATACATTTGCCTGGGTCGATTGTAATAAAAAGAAAGAAAGAAAATAAACGACTATAAATTACAGCAAAATAAATCACAAAAGTATTCTAGTAATGAAATTAAAGACAAATCAAATAATTATTGAATAAAATAAAATAATCGCGTTAAAAAACCCATCTGATTGTCTTAAACAACGATACTGAGATATATTTAAATTTATGTCCTCAATCATAGGCTTTAATAGAAGTCGTTATCTTAGACCTTTGTCACTGACTTGAAACACAGATCATAATCATAGACGTTAGTCATTGGCTTGAAACACAAATCATAATCATAGACGTTAGCCATTGGCTTGAAAAACAGGACATAATCATAGACCATAGTCAATGGCTTGAAACACAGATCATAATCTTAGACCATAATCATTGGCTTGAAAAACAGATCATAATCTTAGGTCTTCATCGTAAGTTTTATTAATTGACCACAATCATAAACCATAGACCATAATCAAAGACCATATCTAGACCATAATTATAGACAATAGAACATAATCGTGGAAAGAGGCATAATAATAATAATAACACGAAGAATAAGAATAAAAAGAAAAAAAGAACATTAACTAGAAAAAGAAGAACACTCACCAGAAGAATAAGAAAACTAACTAGAAGAAGATCACTAACGAAAAGAAGAGCGCTAACTAAAAGAAAAGAATAATAATAACCAAAAAATAAGAGCATCAACTAGATGAAGTAGGACTCTAACCAGAAGGAGAGCACCAACTAGAAGAAAAAGAGCACTAGCCAGAAGGAGAACACTAAGTAGATTAAAAGAATACTAAACAGAAGAAGAACTTTTATTAGAAGTAACCAGAAGAAGCTGAACACTAACCAAAATAAGAAGAACACTATGAGCAGAAGCTGAACACTAACCAAAATAAGAACACTAAACAGAAGAAGCTGAACACTAACCAAAATAAGAACACTAAATAGAAGAAGAAGAACACTAAACAGAAGAAGAAGATCACTAAACAAATAAAAGAAGAATGTAGTTGATTGAACGGAGATGATAGTTGGAAGTATATGGAAGGCTTGACAGAAGGAATTGGAAAAGAAGGAAATGGAAAAAAAGGAAAAGATGCGTGGTTCTAATACAAGTTCGGATCCTGGACGACAACGAGGACGGCGTTTCAGTCGTCTGAAAACAAGATGGACACAATGTACTGACAGCACTCAGTACCACTGCCAGTCAGCGCTACACGCCAGATGAGAGCTGATATCTGTCATGTATCATGGATTTATCGCCCCTGCTGTGTGCATAGCGTGAAATGCTTTCCAGTCATCTTCGCGTGCTTGCTTCTACAATTTCCGTGCATCTCTCTCTCTCGCTCGCTCGCTCGGTTTTCCTATTTATTTTATTTCTAAAATGTGTGTGTGTGTGTGTGTGTGTGTGCATGAGCGTGTGTAGGTGCGTGGGTGCGTGCGTGCGTGCTTGCGCATGTATTCGAATGCTCGGTGGTTACTTTGTCGGTTTGTCGCCTTTTCAACAGAGTTACATGATCTTGCTGGTTTTATCAGAAATACCTGCAATTGTTGCCATGTTTATTGTTGCTGTATGCGTGTGTACTGTAAATTTACTGGATTTTCTTATTTTGCCATTAAAGCCGTATCTGATTAAGATTGACTTGAGTTTTCTTCTGTAATTCATCTCTCTCTCTCTCTCTCTCTCTCTCTCTCTCTCTCTCTCTCTCTCTCTCTCTCTCTCTCTCTCTCTCTCTCTCTCTCTCTCCTTCATCGTCTCTTCCTCTCTGAAATTTTTCTGATTAAAGTTGCAAGTAGCTTCTTTTATATTGTTTCTTATTTTTCAATTTCTTGTTCGATTCATAATTTCGATAATTTTAACAGGCGGCCGTAAATGCTTAGAGGTGCATTTATCTTCTGGAAGCAATCGAAGCATTGACATTCTGCTAAAAGAAGTTAAACCTCTGCCTTCATAAAAGAATGCTATTGCTTCATAAAATGGTTGAACGTAACTGATACAGAAATTGTTTTCCAATTCAAAGTGATTTCGCGGAAAGAACATCAATGTTCGCATGTCATAACAAGACTGAACTTAACTGATACAGAAACTGATTGTCAATTCTCAGTGATTTCGCGGACGGAACACGTGTCAAGTTTAAAATTTAAAATTGTGACGGTGTGAAGTGTGAACGTTTGAGGTGAGATTTTAAGGGAGTGGAAATTTTCAAAGCAATTTTGCCCGGGCAGTATTCAGTGCACCTCTTCATGCAGTGTGCCTTTTCTTACCGATTTCAGGCAACCGATCTTTAGCTTGGCAGAGGAACCCTCTGTCACATTCCATCCGATGGTCCGGGTACAAATTTCAGAAGTACCCTGAATTAGGGAGTAATAAAGAGTCACTCGTAAGATTTTCTCACTGAAAAGGGTCGAACTCTTAGCTCCTCAGCTACAGGACAGTGTCTTAGGTCAACTCCACCACCAGTCCCAGGTATGACACTAAATAACTGATGTCCACTTCAATGTCCATTTCCAATCTTAATTTTGCAAGCTGGTGGAGGTTTACCATTGGAATAGATTACTTTTATAAAAGGTTAGAAATATGGAAAATTGCTTTAACGCACATTCGTCCTGACCTCCAGTTTCCCAGGGGTCACACGATTTCTTTAAGTGACAATCAACCATCTTTTTTCTCATAGTCCAAAGCGTGACTAATGTCTCCTATGTCTCACGGGAATTAACCATTCAAACTTCTCAAGGGAGAAATCTATCAAGGAGGTCGGAACATGTCTAATTGGTCACAGTTCTAAAATTTAGTCATTCTTGCGACACGTAAAATCGTACGAATGAATCATGTAGTCATAGAAAGAGATGACATTCAGCTCCTTGCACGTACAGACATCCAAATCCAAGAACGTAACTAGGCATTCATCTCCTAGAACGCAATTATTTTACCAAGATCCTAGAACCATAACTCAAGCAGGTCTTTGATCGTAATTAGCCACTCAAAACTAACTAGACCGTTAGCCACACAGGTCTTTGAATTTAATTAGACATCCAGGTCCTAGAATGTATTTGCACAGGTCCTTGTATTTAATTAGACATCCATGTCCTAGGATTTAGTGACACAGATCATAAAATGTACTCAGGCATGTTCTTGAACTGCAATTAGTCATCTAGGTCCTAGAACCGTACTCACACAGGTCCTAGAACTGTACTTAAACAGGTCCTTGAACAATACTCATGAAGGTTCTTGAATGTACCCACATAGGCTCTAGTATTCATCCAGGTCCTAGAATGTAATTAGCCATCCAGGTCCTAAAATGCAACTGGTCACGTAGTTTCTAGTATGTAAAAGCTCATAGAATGCAGGTACTCACCTTCTTGAAAGCAACCACCCTGCTCCTAAAAGTGCAACCAGTCACATCATTCTTTCAGCTTCTAGAAATTAATCTCTACGCTGCTTCTATAAAGTAATTATTCATCTTGTTCACTGAATGTAATCATTCATCTAGTACACATAACTTAAACATGCATCTAGTTCAGAGAACGTAATCATTCATCTAGATCTCAGAACGTAATCATTCATCTTATTCACAGAACGTAATCATTCATCTAGATCTCAGAACGTAATCATTCATCTTATTCACAGAACGTAATCATTTATCTTGTTCACAGAACGTAATCATTCATCTTGTTCACAGAACGTAATTATTCATCAAGTTCACAAAAATAATTAGTCATCTAGGTCACATAATGCAATCAGTCATTTGGTTCACATAACGTAATCATTCAACTAGTTCACAGAACGTAATCATTCATCTAGTTCACAGAACATAAAGAGTCATTTGGTTGGTCAGAATGTAATCAGTCATTTAATTGCTCAGAACGTAATCAGTATTCCACCTACTTGAACGTAATCATTCATCCGGTCTTTATAACGTAATCATTCATCCGGTCTTTATAACGTAATCAATCATCATATGTTGGTTTGTTTGCTTGCATTTTTATACTGAGTCAACCATGTAGATTATCTCATTGCATACATTTTGGTTAAATCGTATAAATGAATGTTGACAAGTGTTGCCAATCATCTAATTGTTGAAATCATTCCAGGACCTGCTAAGTGAAGCTAATTATTGCCAATCGAACAGATAGATAGATAGATAGATAGATAGATAGATAGATAGATAGATAGATAGATAGATAGATAGATAGATAGATAGATAGATAGATAGATAGATAGATAGATAGATAGATAGATAGATAGATAGATAGATAGATAGATAGATTTTCGCGTCCATTTAAAGTCAATTGTTTTCACTGAATCAGAATAATTTTTGGATTTTTTTTAATCATTTGTTATAAAATTACTATGCATTAGAAAATTAAAAATTTCTTCGGCTGTCGGTAGCAGAACCCGGCTTACCTACCCCAGTTGGAAATAAGCTGGACACTTTTAACATCACTGTTTTCTGTTAATGTTTAAAAGTACATTTATTTAAATTAAGCCAAAGTTAGGATACGTCCGAGTGGCTAAACAGATCATAGGTGGTTGGGGTGAATGATGAGTTGATATTTCTTTTTTCAATTGGTAAAGTCCCGGGAGGGGGGAATCAAAAGTGCTGTTGACACGAGAATTGTTATGGGCTGTCGTTGCTTTTAGAACGTTAAAGCTACGTTCGTCAGATTATGAAAATATTGCCAACTCGGCAATTCTGTCTAAATTGTCGTTGAGAAGAAAAGAAAAAGGAAAGAACTTTTAAAATTAAAAAATAAAATGTAAATAAACCACATGAAAGTAAACAATAACCGCCTTAAATGTCCCCATTCCGAACCCTAGTTTGATGCATCTATCCCTAAAATGTCCTGCTCTGAACCCTGGTTTGATGTATCTATCCCTAAAATGAAGCTGTAAAAGCTTAGCGAGAATCCGCTTAAAACAGCCCAACAATTCAGGGCTGCTTTCTTGACGGAATCCAATTTTCTGCTGGTGAAATTCCATAGCCAGGAATTTTCATCTACCTTGTCTTCGCGACAAGGAACTATCCATCACAAATTTGAGTGCGTAAAATGGTGCTGGTACGGGTGGTAATGGTTAGTGGTGGTGGTGGAAGAGATGTGCCTAAATGCAGAGAGGGTGGATGTGTGCTCTGCTGGGTGAATAGGTTTGAATGAAAATGGTTGTGACTAGGAGCACACGTTGTTGACCTTCCGGTTCAAAAGTCCACAACCTGGATGAAACAGGAAAATGTCAGTTATAGAAGACTGAAATTTAGATCTTTCACTTAATAAAATTTGCCAAATATTTCTCCTGCCTTGAACAGTAATAAAATAATATTTTAGTTTAACTTTATTGAAATGAAATTATGCAAGATATATATTTCTAAATAGATTAGCAAAATCGAAAGTTGACTTAGGTTAATGTTTACTGTTGAAATATTGTAATGTTGAAACTGATCATGCAAGAATTATATTTTTTTCCCAGCAACAATTTAGTAATTGCGTACACTGTCAAATTACAATGGCTAAATAGTCTGTCACCATTTGCCTTAGTCTGCAATGTCTGATGACGAGTTCAAGTACTAATGCATACATTCATCCCGATATAAATAGTAAAACAGCATGACAGGAACACTTTGTATTGAAGAATAAAACTAAATGACGTGTGTGCATGACAGGAACACTTTGTATTGAAGAATAAAACTAAATGACGTGTGTGCATGACAGGAACACTTTGTATTGAAGAATAAAACTAAATGACGTGTGTGCATGACAGGAACACTTTGTATTGAAGAATAAAACTAAATGACGTGTGTGCATGACAGGAACACTTTGTATTGAAGAATAAAACTAAATGACGTGTGTGCATGACAGGAACACTTTGTATTGAAGAATAAAACTAAATGACGTGTGTGCATGACAGGAACACTTTGTATTGAAGAATAAAACTAAATGACATGTGTGCATGACAGGAACACTTTGTATTGAAGAATAAAACTAAATGACGTGTGTGCATGACAGGAACACTTTGTATTGAAGAATAAAACTAAATGACATGTGTGCATGACAGGAACACTTTGTAATGAAGAATAAAACTAAATGACGTGTGTGAAGAGTCTTGCATTAGTTATATTACCAAATCATGTACAATCGTCTAATGAAAGAAAAACAGAAAATTCTTTGCTTAATTAGATTATCTTAGGCTTATTACAACAGCTATATTTTAAAAGTATTATATGTTTTTATATATGAGTATGTAACATAAAACTCCAGTACAAATAGATGCTGAAAGTAAGGAAAATCTGTTTCAAATTAAAAATAAATATTTAGGACAAAAGGAGCCTTTGGATGTTGTCGTCATTGACTGAAATCTTGCCTATTTATGATGGTTTTTGCGTACGGGCAGAGGACGCCTATAATATTTTTCTTCCACGAAAGGAAAATAGGATGGTAAGAAAAGGGGAAATAATTTATGACTGCTTATGGTATTTTTTCACTGCAGTTTCAATAACTATGTTGTGACCACTATGTCTTAGAAAGCTGTTCTTAATGCACGCGTGTAGTCAAAGAGTTTAAAATTAAAAAAAACAAAACCTTTAATGCAAAATAGTGTATACAGCCACATCTTGCTTTAGAAAGCACTTTAAGTTGTCAAGACTTGGGAAACTGAGCCAGCGTGACTTGGGAACGACAAGCAGTCGCTGATCGACAGGATAAGAATCCCAACAAGGCAGTGCCCGGAACTCCTCGAATTCTTCAGCCTCCTCGCCCGCCACTCGTGGGATTGTAGTTTGCTGACCCACATAAACTTGTCTTCTGTGAGATCCGAACCGTAAAGAGCTGTCAACCACGATCCAGTGTTTAGGGTACAACAGTCACACAATCGTAATTTTCGCAGAACTGAGAAGGTTGAAGTCCAAATAGCTCGCGATTGACCATCTACGATCATAGTGGTTGATTTAGATTTATCGGGACCTGTGTTCAACCAAGCTGATAAACTGATTACGGGCGTAAAACTGACCACATGGACCATTTCGGAGAATTAATTATGCGGGTGATTTTTCGGGTACTGGAGATAATTTATGCCCAAAGCTTTGCAAAAATCACATTTAATGTTACAGACGTGATGTCTCGACTTGTCGAGAAGTAGTTATTGCAGCACGTGTTGCGGTCCTGATTGTAATATGGTCAGCTGCAAGTATCCAACCTTAACCTTCCGTACATTTCCCAAGGACGAACATCTATTCACCCCTTTTCGATGGACATTGTGAAATATTACACGACTTTTAACAAACACTAATGCACATGCTAACATTTAAACTTCATTCTCAAAATAATTTGTAATCTAATCACTACAAATGTCATATATACATATTTTCAGCAATAATACTTATTCTTGAGAAATGATTTACTAGTAACATAATTTCACTGCAATCACTAAAAGTGATCATGATTTTTATTACAAACCCATTCACACATATCAATTTAGCATATCACCTCAATTAAAAATATGTCTAGAAGTGCTTACATTTTTCTTGCTCATAATTAAGCTCCAGTGCTCTTTTTTATCTCAATATTTATAAATGATATAAATCGACATCACAAAAGTATCACAGTTTCCGTAATAGCAAGAGAGGTAGATTTGTATTTTTCACAAATAGATTCGTTTGGATTAGAGTAATTGTATGTTCAGATAGTATTTTGTATGTTTGATGATGCATTCAGGACAATTAAGTTTTCGTTGCGATATACACTGAAACAAAATATATAATCATTAACACATTAACATTGAAAATTTCAATCTGTTCTCTCTAAAGGGCATTTTAATCTGGCCTCTCTTAAAGGCAATTTAATCTGGTCACTCTCGAAAGGCTTTTTAATCTGGTTTCTCCCAAAGGCGTTTAGTCGGGTTTCTCCCAAAGGTGTTTTAGTCGGGTTTCTCCCAAAGGCATTTTAGTCCGGTTTCTCCCAAAGGCATTTTAGTCCGGTTTCTCCCAAAGGCATTTTAGTCCGGTTTCTCCCAAAGGCATTTTAGTCCAGTTTCTAACAAAGGCATTTTAGTCCGGTTTCTCCCAAAGGCATTTTAGTCCAGTTTCTAACAAAGGCGTTTTAGTCGGGTTTCTCCCAAAGGCATTTAGTCCAGTTTCTCCCAAGGCAATTTAACCTGTCCTTTCTAAAAGACATTTTACTCCTGGAATAATAAACCAGGACCATTCTCAGAGCATCATCTATTATAAAATAACTGTCGTACACAATTTCCTAAAGACACTATCACTTAGAGACTATATGTCTCACATCTACTTAAAGTCTAAGGCAGCATTGATAAGTAATCCATTTCTAGTAAGTAGTAATTAATTAAAATATTACACATTATATTAGAAAATCTTAGTAAATCATATTGTTTCCCTATAAGAGTTATGAAAAAGTATTCTCCTTAGCTCAGAATGTTCTGATACAAAACTATTTCTTATCGCACAGAACACAACGAAAAATCGTGGAACAAATTAATTTTAATTAATTTCTTATTTGTATAGGGGAGAATTTTGTGAAGTATTTTAAGTTTTCTCATCTTCATGACTAAGTTGTTTCCAATTACTTATTACATGATCCTCCCTCCCCAAGACATTGGCATAATAGCAATACCATATAGATTGATTTAGTTTCTTTGAGAGAAGATGCATTATGTTATGACTTGCGAACAAATCAGGTTAATTTTCTTTATTAATTTAACTACATTACTGCAGATTAATCTGTCAAATGATACACTTTGTATGCCGTTACAGTTTTCGTATTGCAAAACTAAAGAATATATCGGGACCAAACAGTCTGCAGGCAATATCATGTGAGGTTAATTACATATGTCCTATTACTAATTCTTCCTATTCGAGATCTGCGTTGTTTTTCATTGGTTAATGAATAAATCGTCAACATTGAAGCGAAGTGTGTGAATAGAGTGACGGGAACATATTTTGACTATCTAGATGTGAGATTTTGTATGAAAATAACCTTCTATTTTTTTTTCTTATTTTGTACAACACCGATATATTCTATTACGATTAAGAAAAGAAAATAAATTTATTGAATTCTATTCTTTTGTGCTATGCGTTCTATCAAATCATAAAACAGACCGCGAGGTGAGAGCGAGAAAAAAATGGACGCGCATGCTGGCACACATAATAGACATACAGCACGCACGCACTCACACACACATACACACACTCACGCACTCACACACACACACACACACACGCGTACGCAAGCATACAAAAATTGTTCAGAGTAGAAAAGAACTAAAGGCAACTAATGCGAAGAGAAACTCTAATAAATCTATCCAGTATAACATCTCTCCGGCCGCTTTGCTCATTACGCAGCACAAAGTTGCGTTTAATCCCCATTATACCAGGGAGTTGCGCTAGACTGCTGTGTTGCTAGTAATAAACTGCGGCCACGTCCCGGGAGGGGAGACAAGTGTTGTAAACGACAAGAGTGGTAGCAAATCGGAATTTGATTATTGTATACTGTGAAGATGTTTCTCTAAGACAGGGCAAATGATTGACTTATTTTTAAGTGTGCGTGTGTATATGTGCACACAGTGACATTTGTGTACATTCATTTATAATTACATTTTTTTTTTTTTTTTTTTTTTTTATACTTTTACATATTTACTGTTTAAAGAGTGCGAAAAGTACGGATTTGGCTGATTGCGTGTTTGTGTATTTCTACTGATTAGTAATGCTCATTATGACTAATTGCGAGTTTGTGTATTTCTACTAATTAATAATATTCATTATGACTAATTGCGAGACTGTGTATTTCTACTAATTAATAATATTCATTATGATTAATTGCGAGTTTGTGTATTTCTACTAATTAATAATATTCATTATGACTAATTGCGAGTTTGTGTATTTCTACTAATTAATAATATTCAGTATGACTAATTGCGAGTTTGTGTATTTCTACTAATTAATAATATTCAGTATGACTAATTGCGAGTTTGTGTATTTCTACTAATAATTTTCCTTATGACTGATTGATTATGTACTGATGGATGATGTTTTTCACTAACTCAGAGATTTTCCACACTGATAATGTTCCTCTTCACTAAAAAAAAAAAAAAAAAAAAAAAAAAAAAAAAAGGGGGGGGGGGGAATGGCATTGTACCGACAAATTTTAAACTTAAACATTGCTTTGCTCACTTAATAAATGTCAGTATATCCACCAAATATTTTTGTCTAGAACTGCAGATTTTCGTTGACGTGCTTGTCATAGCGAGTCTATCACTCACACACGCCTTTGATCTGGTGGTTGTCATAGCGAGTCTATCACTCACACACGCCTTTGATCTGGTGGTTGTCATAGCGAGTCTATCACTCACACACGCCTTTGATCTGGTGGTTGTCATAGCGAGTCTATCACTCACACACGCCTTTGATCTGGTGGTTGTCATAGCGAGTCTATCACTCACACACGCCTTTGATCTGGTGGTTGTCATAGCGAGTCTATCACTCACACACGCCTTTGATCTGGTGGTTGTCATAGCGAGTCTATCACTCACACACGCCTTTGATCTGGTGGTTGTCATAGCGAGTCTATCACTCACACACGCCTTTGATCTGGTGGTTGTCATAGCGAGTCTATCACTCACACACGCCTTTGATCTGGTGGTTGTCATAGCGAGTCTATCACTCACATACGCCTTTGATCTGGTGGTTGCACTTGTTTAAAGGTGGGGGTAGAGGCTATGGGAGGGAAATGAAAATACACAGCCCAATGACAGCAAGTCCGACTGGTGGTCTGTAAATGTTAATTAATATTCGATTAGTAAAGCGGATAAGTTTTACAAATATCAAAAGTACTGTGAAATACAGTGTATTTGTCATTGATTTTCTCAAAGTATACAACTAATAATAATAATTATGAAAATGAAAAGATACGGATTTAAAATAAAAGAATGCAATAAAATATGCCGACAGAAGAATAGGGGCCACTATGAGTGGCTTAAAGCAATATTCTTTAAAAACAATAACGAAACAAAAATAGATAAAACTTTAAAAACAACCAGATAATATAGACGATATAAAGCGATAATCATTTCGTAAAAAATTCTTATTGCATTTATAAAATCTGTATTTGACGAAAGAGCGTCCCTTTTGAAAACGAAACATAATGCGGGATTTTCACTGTTGAAGAAAGTTTTTGTTTGATTCTAACTATAAAGCAGCAATAACAAGTGCTTTAAAATTAAACCATTTAGTTACGAAGGATAAGTACTATGTGCACATGATCAAACTGTTAGTCCTCTGAAATGTATACAAAGAACGTCACTATTTTAACCTTTTCGATTTCAATTTGAAGGGAAAGATAGAAGGTCGTTGAGAACCGGTCGACATGGGCGGGTACGGAAGTGGATGTAGGAAAACTTAAAGACAAAGAAAGAGAGATGAAAAGAGACAGGATGGATAACATGGAACACTGTCTTTTACACTTCTTTTCACACACACAGACACCAGACACGCAAGCGCATACAAGGATCAGAAGAAACACTGGCACTGGTACATCTCACCACTGTACCCTTTCGAGCGATATTCTCACACCACTGTACCCTTTCGAGCCATATCCTCGCACTGAGGAGGATAGCGTTTCCTTGTCGAGGCGACCTATTGTTGAAGAATGTCAGCCGCAGAGCGGCGCCACTCGCGCAAGGGGCAGTGACTGTGTTATGAATATTTACTACTTAATAGCATATGCTCTCCATTTGATAACAAAGCTAGAACGGGAAGCTAGAGCATTTGGCCGTTCCCTCGACAGAGAGACCCATCCGACGCAAAATGAGATGCAAGTCGCCTCGGAACCATGGCGGTCTCTCAGAGGGGGGACTTTCTGAAGATCAAACAGAACGCAGAATTTCCCACCTTTGCAGATTCAACATGGCTTGCCTCTACACAGGTTCGGATTGTCCGCAGATTTCTTCTGCTGTGCTGTAACGCTAACTTTTCTTGAGACAGAAATCAACTGTAGGCCTAAGCATTTGTCATGCTGGAAAGGGAGATAATTACTTAAAATCTGGATTTTACATATGGAGTGATATATAAGTGTGTGTGTGTGGAGGGGGGGGGGGGAGTGGGCTAGTAGGGTGGGTACAAGAAACATTGGCACCTGTCAGACCAACATTAAAAGTATCCCGATTTGTGTGTTTAAAGAGTTTTTGTATTTGTTTTCTACCTTCTTGTTTCTTTTATCTTCTTCACTTTTTCGATTTACTTATTTATATGAATGTTTTGATATAGCAGTGTATGTGATATGTAAATGTATTGTTTAGCAGTGTATGTGATATGTGTATGCTTGATGCGCAATATGACTAAATGTATAAATTGCTCGAATAAGTTTGGTAAGCATGTATTTTGCACTGTATAATTTATATTTATAAGTGCAAGGATGGATGTAGGATTACATTTCGTATGTGTGTGAGTATTAATGCAGGTATACACTTAGTAAATATACTGGTACAGGTATACACTTAGTAAATATACTGGTACAGGTATACACTTAGTAAATATACTGGTACAGGTATACACTTAGTAAATATACTGGTACAGGTATACACTTAGTAAATATACTGGTACAGGTATACACTTAGTAAATATACTGGTACAGGTGAATCCATATGCGTTAATGGTCATGTGTGTTCAATGTGCATGAATATGACGGAACTTTTAAAAGTGTGTTTGTCGATTGTAATTGTATAATTCTTTGAAATATTTATTTATAGAAGTACACAACCTTGTTCTTATCAATATTTGTCTACAAGCCCTATTATTGTAAACTTGTTTCTTGTTCTTTTAATTTTAATTGGCACTAAATAGTAGTATCATTCGTAATAGTCAAAACAGTGCAAGTTGATGATTCTATTACAAACAACAGTTACATTTCTAATGGAAATACTTTTCAAAAGACACTATAAGGCGACAATCAAGACAAAGTTTCATCTTGAAGTAGCTTGATCAAAGTCAACAACATATATTCCGCCGATATGTTTTGAAATACTTTTTAAGGCAAAATAGTCGTATTAACGGTTTGAATTGTGATATGCAGAAAATATTAGATAGATAGATAGATAGATAGATAGATATATAGATGGATGAATGGATGGATGGATGGATGGATGGATATATAGTCTGTCGACAACATTATTCAGTTCAGATTGCTTATACACTCGACTCTGCTGTTGAAACGATAGCACTTTAAATAACTCTGCTTCTTTCATTAAAAATAAATAAATAAATAACTGCATTGGCACATTCTACAAAATAGGTTATGGAAATAAATATGCATAGCTGTTTTATAGTTTTTACATAATTTAGAACGTATTTTTAGCCGTCCATTAATGTAAAAAAACACCAAGAAGCCAAGATGAAGTAATTTACAACGGGCGGCTACTCCATTCAATACCACTATAAGAAAACGAGGCAAATAATCAAACTCGCATCAAGAGAAAATGGGACGCCTCCTGCTAGAAGGGTCGGCAAGGGACCAGGCCGGTGGGTATTTGTGTTCTCCCATGTAGGTGTCGGAAAATGTTTTCAAAACTGCTGATCGTCAGCGGGCGGCGACGGCAGTAACGGTTTCCACATGTCCCCCTGGTCTCCCGTTAACGTTTTCTCTTGCGTTTGTATTTTTTCATTCTTTTCTATTTTTTATTCATTTTTTATTTGTTATCGGCCGATATATATACATGCATGTATTTATTTTCTTTCGTTCTTTCTTCTTTTTTTTGGTGTTTACATCGTGAAGTTCTTTAAGACTGAGTTTGTGCTACTTCTTTTTCACTCCACGAGTAATCAATGAAACCTATTAAACCAGTCAAATGAAATAACCATTCAGCCTCGCGCTCTTTCTTTCTTTCTTTCTTTCTTTCTTTCTTTCTTTCTTTCTTTCTTTCTTTCTTTCTTTCTTTCTTTCTTTCTTTCTTTCTTTCTTTCTTCTTTCTTTCCATCCATCCATCCGTCAGTCCGTCCGTCTATCTGTCTCTCTACTATCTATCTGTCTTTCTACTATCTATCTATCTATCTATCTATCTATCTATCTATCTATCTATCTATCTATCTATCTATCTATCTATCTATCTATCTATCTATCTATCTATCTATCTATCTATCTATCTATCTATCTATCTATCTATCTATCTATCTATCTATCTATCTATCTATTCATCCATCCATCCATCTTTCTATCTATCTATTCGCTTTTATAAAAATGTTTTTCTTACTTATTAAGTAGTTTTTCGTGTGCCTATGCGTAAGCGGGATTTAGTGAAAAAAATTTGGTTTGTTTAGCCTGCTAAAGTACGCATGCACCAGGCAACAGATCCGCAAGTGTTCTCATGATAATGTGCTCTTTGTTGTAAAATGTCCATCTTCATTTGTTTGTAAATATTATAAGAGAGACAAATTATTTTTCAACGGTTTGTAGCATACAAAACAATCTTAAATCTGTCACGTGGCATAAAAATGTTAAGTCCACTGTTTACTGCCGAGCAATATACAAATTTGCTCTCCCCAATACTCTTTATTACACTCAAAACAGTGAATTAATTGATGAGCTTCCAAGCTATCAGCAAATTAACGTTTTATTCCTGTCAGATTACATAGCAGTGAATTCATTAATTGATGAGCTACCAGCTATCTGCATATTAACGTTTTATCAGATTACGTAGCAATGAATTGAGTAACGGCTTACTGATCAACAGCAAATTAACGTTTTATCTCTATCAAGTTACTAAATAGTGAATTAATTGACGGGACGACTGGTCATAATCCAACAAGGTGATTTTTCTTCTTTCGTGGTTCCAAATAGCAAACTGACTGACTGGCCAACATTAATTTTGATTTTTATTATAGCAGCAAATGCACAAATAGCTAATAGTTAATTTGAGAAACAAACCCACACAATAAAATCCCAAACAACTGAGGAACTTATCAAAAATCACACACACACACACACATACACACATACACATACACACACATATACACACACACACTCACACACACACACACACACACACACACACACACACACACACACACACACACACATTCACTATAATAACTATTAAGTTCCAAAATAACAACCCCGAAACAGTAAACCAAGTGATTAATTGACTACCATAGCACTCTCACTCTAATACCTAGTAAGTTCCAAAATACGACGAAGTGTAATTTTGTAAACCCGATCGCCAAACTAGTTGTACCACCCAACCAAACTAACAATCTACCAGTCGGTCCCAATCATCCAGCAAAATCTGAGTTTCATTCATCTATTCCTTAAACCAGCAACTCTCTAAATCTGTCGTGTTTTGCAAATCGTTTCACATTCTCATAGGCAGGGTTTACCCTTCCGCATCCCCCTCCTGTCTCCCCTACCCCACCCCGACTCCTTTATTTTTCATTCCGTGCAGGAAAGACGCTTCCAGAAAGAGACGGATGACAGATAGACACTTTTATTTCTTCGTGGCTGTTGAGTACCACGGCAACCAGTGGTGTTGGTGGCGACTTCGTTAATTCGTTTAATGTGCAGCATTGTGCACAACATGCAGAGTTCGAGTAGGTCAAACAGATAACAGGTTGGAGAGGGTGGTGAGCTAAGTTCGTAGACGATATAGACATCGAATCTTGTATTCAGAGGAGAATTATGGTTCATGTTTGAAAGAAGAAAGAGCAGCATGTGTGAGCTTGATTCTCTGCTGTGACTATAGGTTCCATTTCTCACGGAGAAACTGGGCACCGGATTGCGTCTGTCGAATGAAGTACCACTCGGCAAGCACACAGTGACTGCAATTGTTAGTAGGCATACAGGGCTTTAGGGACTTGATATTTATTTTGTTATTTTTATTCTCTTCACTTTGTCTCCGACCTCTGGGTGGAACCTTTATTGAGGGGAGTGAAAAACAAGGCTATTATTCGCAGGAAGCAAGCCGTGGGTTCAATTTCTCGGTACTTCATACTCGTGAGAAGCATGACTCCCCCCCCCCCATATTTTATAACCACTTGCGTTTGCTAACGAGTCAAGATTTAAAATCGGGTTTATTTATTTATTTACTGATGTTCTAATTTATTTTTTCGCTAAATGACTGAATACCTATATATGTATTGAGTTATAACTATTTTACGTTATTTTGTTACCTGTATTAATAGAATACTACAATCCTTTTCTGTTGTAGTAGAATGAAAGATCAGCATTTTCTGTTTGTTTCTTTGTTGTCAGCGTAAACGTGACATAAATAAAAATGTAAAAGGAGTTGTTTGTTGCTTGCATTGTCTGAAAGTATGAAGTTTGTGCATTTGACTTGACTTAACTTTTCACATAGCACAAACAATAATACTATTTAATCACTAATAATAGTGATGGTTTTTGCAAATGATAGTAATGATGATGATAACAATAATACTAATAAAGTACTGCCACCACCACCAACACAAATAATAATAATAATAATAATAATAATAATAATCAAATGGAGCAACACAATTGTCTTTTCTGCTTCAAACATGCTCTTCTCTTATGCGCTTCCCAGGCTTTCTATAAACCATGAGCCTCCAGGAATCCTGGTAGGATTTCAACGCGAACGCAATAACTTACTAATCAACATAGTGTATAGTGCTTCATTCAAGAGAGAACTTACTAGTAGTATTAGTAAGAGTGGTACTAGCAGTAGTATTAGTATTAACAGTACTAGGAGTATTAGTAGTGCTAGTAGTAGTCGTAGTAGTGAGAGTAGTATTAGTAATAATATTAAGAATAGTAGTAGCATTAGTAGGTGTAGTTGTAGTAATAATAGTAAGAGTAGCAGCAGTAGTAGTACTAGAGTAATGGTAGTAATAATAATAATAATAATAAAATTAGTAGTAATAGTGACACTAATAGTAGTAGTAGCAGCAGTAGTATTAGCAGTTGTATTAGTAGTGACAGTAGTAGTAGTATTAGTAGTAATAATAGATCGGTATAGTAGTTGTAGCAGCAGTAGTAGTAGTAATATTAGAGTAGAAGTATTAGTAATGAGAGTAGTAGTTGCAGTAGTAGTAGTAGTAATAGTAGTGAGAGTGGTAGTAGTAGTGCCCACATCCTCCGTAAAACCTTGGATCCTCCAGAATCTTGCTAAGATACCTTGGTTTACAACCGACAGTCCAACAGAAGTCGTGGAAAGAGGGACTGAATAATAATAATAATAATAATAATAATAATAATAATAATAATAATAATAATAATAATTATTATTAAAGAAGTCAAAATACTGTGGGACTTCGAGATAAGAACAGACCGGGTGATTCCTGCAAGACGACCAGACATTGTAGTTCTCAATAAGACCAACAGAACAGTAACAATTATTGATGTCGCTGTTCCAAGTGATAGAAACATAAAAACAAAAGAAAGAGAAAAAATAGAAAAATACCAAGACCTTAGATTAGAAATCCAGAGACTGTGGAATGTAAAAGCAGAAGTGATACCAATAGTGATAGGAGCCTTGGGGAACATAACATCAGAATTGGAAGGCTACCTGAATAAACTCCCTGGAAACCACAGAATCGCGCCACTACTCAAAGCAGCGCTCCTCGGAAGTGCCCACATCCTCCGTAAAACCTTGGATCTCCCAGAATCTTGGTAAGATTCCGAGACCTTGGATCACAGCCGACAGTCAAACAGAAGTCGTGGAAAGAGACTGAATAATAATTATTATGGTATTCAGTTACGTGATTATGTTTGCCTAATTAATATTACAGTCATGTTTATCTCTTGACATTAACATTATTTTATATTCTTCTTCTTCTTTACTTATCTTGTTTTGTATGTTTATCTTTTCCTTATATTGGTTAATTTAGCAAATTTGTCCTGAAGTGTTGAGTTTTCAAGGCAAAAGATACCACGCAAGCCAACTTGACGTAAATCCTCCTCTGACGTAACCCAAACAATTACATCACACCGATATCTTTATAATAATAATCAAAACGAAATTCATGAAAATTTCAAATGATTACAAATGTAGACTCTGCAAATCCATGGATGAGACAACAGAACACATACTATCTGGATGTCAGGTTCTGGCTGGAACAGAATACACCAAACGACACAATGAAGTGGCAAAACACATACATAGAAATCTGTGTGAGAACTATGGCATAAAAAACCCAGAAAGAGCATGGATGCATCAACCAGAAGCAGTCACCGAAACAGAAGAAGTCAAAATACTATGGGACTTCGAGATAAGAACAGACCGGGTGATTCCTGCACGAAGACCAGACATTGTAGTTCTCAATAAGTCCAACAGAACAGTAACAATTATTGATGTCGCTGTTCCAAGTGATAGAAACATAAAAACAAAAGAAAGAGAAAAAATAGAAAAATACCAAGACCTCCGATTAGAAATCCAGAGACTGTGGAATGTAAAAGCAGAAGTGATACCAATAGTGATAGGAGCCTTGGGGAACATAACATCTGAATTGGAAGGCTACCTGAATAAACTCCCTGGAAACCACAGAATCGCTCCACTACTCAAAGCAGCGCTCCTCGGAAGTGCCCACATCCTCCGTAAAACCTTGGATCTCCCAGAATCTTGGTAAGATTCCGAGACCTTGGATCATAGCCGACAGTCAAACAGAAGTCGTGGAAAGAGACTGGATAATAATAATAATAATAATAATAATAATAATAATAATAATAATAATAATAATAATAATAATAAGAAGAAGAAGAAGAAGAAGAAGAAGAAGAAGAAGATGAATAAGAAGAAGAAGAAGAAGAAGAAGAAGAAGAAGAAGAAGAAGAAGAAGAAGAAGAAGAAAGTAAATAAATAACAAATTTTTTTTCATCCAAACGAACCGGTCGAACCGAAACGAACCACTGATCAATTAAGGAATCAACGAAGCGAACTAGTGACTAAGCACGCCACTGACCAAACAAACGAATTAACGAAGCGATCTAATGACTAAGCACGCCACTGACCAAACAAACGAATTAACGAAGCGATCTAATGACTAAGCATGCCACTGACCAAACAAACGAATTAACGAAGCGATCTAGTGATCAAACAAATCACTGCCCAAATAAGTAAATTAACTTTGCGCATTAACGACCAAACGAATCAATGAACTTTCAGGTAGTGAAAAAACATTTTAAATAACCAGTGAAAAACACTGAAATTGATACTTTCTTTAGATTATTATCTAAATAGTAATACTTCTAATAACAATGCAAACATCTGAACTCGTACAACGACACACATTATATAAAGCAAGAAGTTCGATTGAAAGGCGAAGTTTATTTTGTTCGTTTGAAAGGCGAAGTTTGTTTTGTTCGTTTGAATGTGAAGACACTCTCGTGAAACGTACTTAGCTGAAAATATTTTTTAAAGTAAATGTAGACTTATTTCTAACTAAGCAATTACACGCACGCATACACACGCACGCGTATTCATAATATGTGTATATATTTTCATTTTAAAAATAATATAAAAATGAATAAATACATATAGTTTTGACGATGGCTTACTAATCTAGTAATATCTCACTTCCTAATCAGATTGACAAGTCTATTCGATGTATATATATATATAAAACAGTCATTAAAGCTGTTTGCATCTAGTGATATCTCACTCCCTAATCAGATTGCCAAGACTATTCTATGTATATATATAAAACAGTCATTAAAGCTGTTTGCAAAAACTATTCTCGTTTTACTGACCCCAGGCTGTGATGGAAATGCGTGTTAGAGACGATGGTCAAAATTGCGCTGACATGGGGCGGATCGAATACTGACACCTCTTGACCTTCGACCTCTTCTGACAAGGGGACAAGAGGAGGACAACTCTATAAGCATGCCCTAAGGGAGTTAAAGGTCACCTGGTCTACAGATGTCCTTGGGCCTGCTGGTCTCGTGTACAGACTAAACTGTTTTCATGCCATTTCTGGCAGCTGTTCATTTGTCCTCTTCTGGAACTGCCGCAAGTGTTTCTGATTTTTTTCATCCCCTGCGCAAGTAAGTCTACGTCTGTCTGTCCATCCCTCTGTCAGTTCTTTACTGTTTCGTCCAATCACTTTGTCGAACTCTATCTTTCCGTTGTCTAACCCTTGTTTCACCAATCTTATAGAGTAAATATGGGTAAAGCACAATACGCCAGTAGTGATACGATACTCTGGCGCCAGACTAGGTCTCAGAGCCATGGAGATAGGACCTGGCGCCTGTCTAGGTCTCAGGAAAATGGAGATGGATATAATTTACAGAATGCTTGCTTGATCAGGCAGAACAACAAGGTGCTCGATGCCAGTAAAAACTTGCCATTTATGTCTGCTGCAAGAAAACTATATTATTAAATGTCAGGATTATTATGACGTCAGCAAAGTGAATATGATTGAGAGACGAAGAGACAGAGAGACAGACAGAGAGAGAGATAGAGAGACGGAGAGACTGAGAGAGAGAGACAGATACAGATCAAAGAGGACGGGTTAACGAAAGAGACGATTGCTGCCCTGAAAGGTGTAATATGAATAACGGTAAAATACCTAAGTGGAGAAAACATAATAATACAAGAAAAATAATAGTTATCGCTGAATCCCCACATCGTTCCATCCCCTGTCAAGTAGACAATTGCCAATGTAGGATTAATGACGGTAAAATACTTACTTTGCAGAAGTAATTAGTCAATTGTTATTTTGTGTATATGTGTTCGGGCACCAGCAATCTTTCGATTGTGTGTGTTTATTATATTCCTGGACTTGGAATCTGTTAACAGGAATTATTTTATTGATGTGTTTATATTTCTCTCTGTAGTTAATTATATTTCATCATAACTTTAGGCGAAAATAATCCACCAATCACTAGATACATTTTATATTTCTGCTTTAGCGTTAATAAAGCGTGCGTTTATACGGTATTTCTGCACATAGTATTCGTCAGTAACTAATGATTTATTTTTCTATTAATAATGTATTCGTTTGTACAGTTTTTCCCAGCAGTATTAGTCAATAAATTATCATAGTGCTTACGTTATAGAATATTATCTCAAAAGGTTCAACATTCTTAGCACCTCACTAAGTATTCTCCCTTTTTTTTCACATAACCGCGAGAGGGATGAGAAAAGTTCCCACGTACACAATTAGATGGCTACCCAGCAAGAACGAGATGCAATATCACTCGTGTTCTTGGATATCAGACTCAATTAGGGAGGGTTTAGAGTATGTATAAAAGTGTAAATTGTTTTAAATGAGGGAGGGTATAAAGACTTTCCGTTTTTAGACTTGAGGGCAGCAACTGTGATGATTTCTCGAATGATAGGCGTTTATCTTTTGCTGGTGGCGTGTGCCTGGAGTTGCAGTATCTCAGTGGATATGAACATTGCCTGAGTCATGTTCGTTGTTTTTAGCTTTTGCTCTCAGAAGTTTTTCTATTATCACTACTTTTCTTTCTTTCTTTCTTTCTTTCTTTCTTTCTTTCTTTCTTTCTTTCTTTCTTTCTTTCTTTCTTTCTTTCTTTCTTTCTTTCTTTCTTTCTTTCTTTCTTTCTTTCTTTCTTCTGCACTCCTCACTAGACTAACTTTTAACACCACACTTAAGTTGAAGTATCAGATTACACACTCTCTTAATAACACGGGTCCTTGTGATTTGGGAATCCACGCAGAGTAACAAGCGTAAAAAAGATTGTTCCTTTTTTCGGTCAAATAAAGGGATATATAAACACCCAGCTACACACCCACACACGCACACCCACACCCACACCCACCCACCCACCCCACACACACGCAGACACACACACACACACACACACACACACACACACACACACACACACACACACACACACACTTCTTTTTCAAATGACAGCTCCAAACCGCACCCTTTTCACGATAAGACGACAGCATTAACTGAAATTGCATTACTATTCTTGTTATTTTTCTTCTCTGCTTTTCTGCTAAGAATGTTGAACCTTTTGAGATAATATTCTATAACGTAAGCACTATGATAATTTATTGACTAATACTGCTGGGAAAAACTGTACAAACGAATACATTATTAATAGAAAAATAAATCATTAGTTACTGACAAATACTATGTGCAGAAATACCGTATAAACGCACGCTTTATTAACGCTAAAGCAGAAATATAAAATGTATCTAGTGATTGGTGGATTATTTTCGCCTAAAGTTATGATGAAATATAATTAACTACAGAGAGAAATATAAACACATCAATAAAATAATTCCTGTTAACAGATTCCAAGTCCAGGAATATAATAAACACACACAATCGAAAGATTGCTGGTGCCCGAACACATATACACAAAATAACAATTGACTAATTACTTCTGCAAAGCTATTAACAAAAAAATAACTATTGACAAATTTCTATTGTGGAAAGATACACACTAGGTATATACTGATAGATTACGATTTATTACTTTAAATATAATTTAACATACTGACTGATTATAATTATTAATCTGAAAATGTAGAACATGTTGAAATATTAACACAAAATAACATGTGTCTGTATACCATTTTTGAAATATTAACAAACACACACACACACACAGACACACCCGCAGACAAGTACACACACATATATACACAGAGACTGTTTACTGATTATTGACGTTCAACATAAACAAAGATAAATGCACACACACATAAACTGATAAACTGTTTATTGATGCAGAAATATATATTAAAATGTGTGTTTGTATTTCTGCATCAATAAACAGTTTATCAGTTTATGTGTGTGTGCATTCATATTTGTGTGTTTGTAAATAAAAATGAATTATGAGATTACTAAAAATAGAAATGTGAAGTAATATACTGATACAATAATATAAACAAAATAAATAAATAATAAACAGAAAATAAGTTTTAAAATTTAATTTTAAAAAAATCTGTTCAGATTGAACTTTACTTAAAAAAATATGTTTAACCAAACAAAATTATTATTGCACATTTCAACTGAAATACTTGTATATTACATATTTCATAGCTTAATTTTTAACAGTCAATATTTATTGAAAAGTGTTTTCTAACAAATGATTTTAAAAAATGCAAAAATACAAAAATAGACTTTAAAAAATTAAAGCTTTTGCATATCGTTATTTCCTCACCTCTCTTGCTATTGGTCATCAGGGAGAAGGTGTCACGTGATCGCGTTATCTGCATCCTGTTGCTGACTTCTGAGTCCGTGCACCTGTAACTCTAATTCCTTCAGATTCTGGACGACTGTTCCGTTTTGTGTCTGAAGTTAGAGAATGGCACAATCTGTGGGGTCTTCGAGTGTCTCCCTGTTAGGTCCCGCATTGAGAAAGCAACTTGGACCAGTCAAGGTTTTGCCATTTCCATGTAAGATACACGTATCACCTGCATGTCTTTTACGAGGAGGGATTTTAAAAACACGGAGCTAAAGGAAGAATTAATTTTGATTTACTTATGCTTTTTTATTTAGTTATTTTTCTTTCTTTCTTTCTTTCTTTCTTTCTTTCTTTCTTTCTTTCTTTCTTTCTTTCTTTCTTTCTTTCTTTCTTTCTTTCTTTCTTTCTTTCTTTCTTTCTTTCTTTCTTTCTTTCTTTCTTTCTTTCTTTCTTTCTTTCTTTCTTTCTTTGTTTCTTTCTTTCTTTCATTCATTCATTCATTCTTTCTTTCTTTCTTTCTTTCTTTCTTTCTTTCTTTCTTTCTTTCTTTCTTTCTTTCTTTCTTTCTTTCTTTCTTTCTTTCTTTCTCTCCAATTCCAGACACACGTCATCTAACTCACTTGTCACTTTACTAAATAAATGGTTGTCCCATAAGCGCAATCGTAGGATTTAATATAGGGACTGTTTGCGAGGATTAGGCCGTGGGATTCTGATCAGCACCATGATGAAATGTAATTAGAGTGGGCTAGAGATCTAACTGATGAAATTTTATTCTTGTTGTGGGTCGTGAAGCTCAATAGAACCTGTGGTGGGTCTTGATGTTCAATAAAATCTGTCATGGGTCGTAACTTTCAATAGAAGTTGCACACCACTGGTGTGGGAGTTTAATTAGATGATAGTAAAGAGTGATGCAAGCATCAACAGTCATTTGAATCAAAACAACTTTGCTGCAGATTCACTTTGACATTACGGCTGAGGTTAACAAAAACTAACAAGGAAACAATTGTTTCTAAATTGGTCAATTCAAACTTTTAACTCTGTGCAATTTGAATTTACACAACGTAATAGCAATAGCAATTATTATTATATCGAATATTATTTTGTACTAGATTTGGATGGAGAGAAACAAAGAAAATAAGAATAAAAGAAAGAAAGAAAGAAAGAAAGAAAGAAAGAAAGAAAGAAAGAAAGAAAGAAAGAAAGAAAGAAAGAAAGAAAGAAAGAAAGAAAGAAAAATCATAAGCGCCTGAAAAGTTTCCACCGCTCTGAGACCTCCTTGACTTGAACCTGTCGTAGGTACCACACCACACCTGCTCTAGCGCCTGCAGGTAACAAGCGATTGCACTCTTGGGTGCAAGCATGCCGATAGAAATTGTCGGAAATGGGTTTCGACCAAAGATAACAGCGGGAATGCATGCTATGGGTCTGGCTGTCAATATAAGTAGTGAGATTGACACCTAAAGCTAGAAGAAAGAAAATAAATAAAATGAAATAAAATTTATCGAAAATGTCCTCGTTTTCATTCCATCCATCCATCCACTCCTCACCCCACATCCCGTCTGACAAACAAAACATTCGACATCATATTTGATCAGTGAAATATCTCCCGCATATATTATTCCTGCTGGATGTCAGCAAACGCTGCACTAACTTTCAATTTACAGATTGTCTATAAAATAAAATTTACTGTAAGTCTCGCAGTAACCTTTCCTAAAATTTCTACAAAATAAAACTTACTGAAATTCACACAGTAACCTTTTCTAAAATATCTATAAAATAGATATTGTAAGTCCCACAGTAACCTTTCCTAAACATCTAAAAAATCCACCAAGTCATACACATTGACTGCCTATGGGAACCGCACGCTAGTTTTGTTTGATGTCTATAAAGCCAGTACGGCAGGAATTCACAATCTGACATTTACTGATTGAGTACAAAATGAAAATTCAAACTCCCCTACAGTCAAATGTTAACATAGGACTTTAATTTATATATATATAAACACTCGCGCAAAATTAATCTCTTTTAACCTTAGACACGTTTATTCTCGGAGCTTGAAAAAATAATTAACTGTGTGAGCTATGGTCAATGCCGTGACACGTCTATTCTCGGAGCTTGAAAAATGAATTAACTGTGTGAGCTATGGTCAATGCCGTGACACGTCTATTCTCGGAGCTTGAAAAATGAATGAACTGTGTGAGCTATGGTCAATGCCGTGACACGTCTATTCTCGGAGCTTGAAAAATGAATTAACTGTGTGAGCTATGGTCAATGCCGTGACACGTCTATTCTCGGAGCTTGAAAAATGAATTAACTGTGTGAGCTATGGTCAATGCCGTGACACGTCTATTCTCGGAGCTTGAAAAATTAATTAACTGTGTGAGCTATGGTCAATGCCGTGACACGTCTATTCTCGGAGTTTGAAAAATTAATTAACTGTGTGAGCTATGGTCAATGCCGTGACACGTCTATTCTCGGAGCTTGAAAAATTAATTAACTGTGGTGAGCTATGGTCAATGCCGTGACGCAAAACGACAATGGCATTTCACAAATTAATACTTTGTAGAAATAAAGGAAAATATAACGCAAAAATTAACAATGTAATGAAATAATTATTAAATGCCTCGAAAATATATTCTTTATGCCTCTCTCTATTTGTGTGTTTGATACTAACAGCTTTATTTAATTAAACCCAATAACTGCTGTCTGTTTGATACTAACATCATTATTTAATTAAACCCAATAACTACTGTCTGTATGATACTAACAGTATCTGTCAGTATCGAAAAACATGTAGTTGTTGGGTTTAATATTTAATTAAACCCAATAACCACATGTTTTTCGATACTGAGAGATTTATTTTAAAACAAAGCAATATAATATCCTGTATATTAACCAAACTTTCAACAAATTGCTTAAATATTCTCATAACATCCTATTTGTCTTAAAACTCAATCTGTCTTTCAAAAGACTAGTTTTGCTCTTTTTTCATAATGATGGATTGTCAAATAATTAGCATATGTTAACAATTAAACCATTCTGCAGAAAGGTCGGGGAGGCTTTGATAACTGAGATCTCTGGAAAGAAATTCATTTAGGTAGCATACTTTCAATAATTAATATTGCCTCTCAAAAATATTTTTGCCATTACAAATCGAGTTTGAGGTAAACAGCCTAAGGCAAGAATATTCTAGATTCACTGACTTAATGGAAACTGAGTGAGTAGTTTTCTATTATCCAATGATTTTTATTTATGAGAACGAGACCAGACAATGGACTGAGATTAAAGAATTCAGTTACTGTAGAGAATTCTAACCTTTATTCACTTTGAATCTGAGTGACGAAGAGTCCGGCTTGGAGGCAGTCTTAGCTTGAGTGGTGAGTTTAAGTGAGAGAAAATGGACTTAGAAACATTTCGTTCATTTTACTATGATATGTTATATTTGTGTTTATGTAGAAATGTACTATATGAATTAACTTTATTTACTACAAATGTTTGAACTTAGCTTCACTTGTGGTGTATTAATATGTGACATTTTTTGATACATTGCATTTATTGTACCATGTATGCATGGGGATAATGAATACTGTTGCAAGAATTGTAAGTTGAGGATGGAGTGTGACATAGAATAGAGTTATATTGTGACAAACGGGAAACTTAGGCTTGCTCCTTGATTATATGTTACAGGAACAAGTGCCTTTTTCTTTCTTCTTTTTTGGACTTGAGTTGAAGTCTTGAGTGTCGAGTTGCAAGCTTCAAGTCTTACAGTTACCCTCTATGCATTTGCTGGTTAAGTCATATGACCTGGAGCATAGGAACATCTTTTGCAGTGTGTTTAAGCATAAGAGAGTATGATGAGTATGAGTAAAGCAAGGGATGCTAAGTACATCAGTACAATGAAGTACCATTGTGATTGTGTTCTGCTCAAGGAAAGAAGAAGAAAGCGCCAGGTTGATTGAGAGAAAACACTCGTCAGTATTTTCTATGTGTAAGGCGGGAAACACGTGCTGTCAAGCGGGCATTTTGACAGTGTGACATTGTTGCAAAGGCCAGTGAAAGACTATTGAAGCAAATCCAGGTCACATAAAAGACTTTAACTAATTAACTTTAATTACTCCATTTCTATTCTCTGATAGGACAACCTGCAAATTGTATTGACTCTATTGTAGAACTGTAATTATATATATATATATATATATATATATATATATATATATATATATATATTTTATTATATGTAGAGAATGTAAATAATAGTTATCTGAACCTGAGTTCATGTAATATTGATGTCAAGTTATCTATTCCATTATAATTGTCATATGTTTATTTGATTTTTTCTTTTAATAAATTTAATGTTATCTTCTTATGCATATTGCTATTGATAAGATTATAATCTTATGTTGGAGGAGAGTGGGTGGATGTGGGCTTGCTAAATATAGATTAAAAGTCAGATTTGTCTTCTCCTTTAGTAAGAAGTTTTCCACTCACTGAAACCTTATGTGACTGTAAATGTTGTTTTATGTTGTGGAATAGAGAAAACGTTTACAACGCCAAAATATCCAGCACGTGAGAGAGACGAGTGACGACTGTTGGTGGATCATTAATAAAATAAAATTAATTTTCTCATTACTTGAAATTAGTTATGAAAGATTAATTAATAATATAATTATCTTCATTAACTAAGTGGTGTGCCCATGTCACAACTTGCAATAGTTATAGTTACTGCAAAATTGTAGTATATTTATAGCAGGAAGGTAGCTGCAATAGTCGCAGGAATAGTGTAGTAGCAACCAGTAGTAATAATTACAGAAGCATTACTACAATAATTTTAGCAGTAATTAATAGTTATAGCAGTAATAGTGTAGTAAGTAGTAATACTAATTACAGAAGCATAGTAGTAATATTAATTACTGATTTCGAATTAGTCGTTGTAGTACGAAAGAACCACATGTGCTTAAAATCCAAGATAAAGACTGTTACTGCTGACACACATATTGCTAAAGATGTTAGTTATCGTAAATTTTAAAGTTTGAATGCATTTAGTATGTTTACCTCCAGCCCTACCTTCAACAAAGTGAGATTTAAACTGTTTGTGATCACCATTACAGTTATAATCCATCCTTGTTCAAATTCCTAGAACGGCCAGTGAGATAGCTAACGGGCAGAACGGTTCCTGGCATCAGTGGCATAAAAAGTCTGGAAGAGAATGCGCCCAAAGAAACACCCTGACGGTCTTAGAAATGCTACGATAAATAGTCCCGAGATAAAACGGCTGTCGAATGGTGTGAAAATAGCGTTCTTATCAACCACGTCTGATAATCAACGACAGAGATATGTGAAAATTTTAAGTGAGAAAATTGAACCCTCGGTCTGCTGAGTCGCCGAGGGGTAGCGTCCATGCCAAAGGAGAAACGTCACGTGATAACTTGGGGAGTTTTAGTCGATTTGAGCGGCTGTCTGACACTTGAAGTTCCCGGTTGGTCAACAGTTATTTGTCAAACCAAGAGCATGAGGTTATTGTAAAAATAAATGAACAAACAACAAAACTAATAACCAAATCTAAAATAGTAGGTGGCTGTAAAAAAATAAATCAATCAGACAGCCAAACTAATAACCAAACCTAAAGCAACAGGCAATTGTAAAAATAAATCAACCAGACAGCCAAACTAACAACCAAATCTCAAACAACAGGCAATTGCAAAACAAATCAAGCAGACAACAAAACTAACAACCAAACCTAAAACAATATGTGGCTGTAAAGATTAATCAACCAGACAGTCAAATTAAGAGCCAAACGTAAAACAATAGGTGGCTGTAAAGATTAATCAACCAGACAGTCAAATTAAGAGCCAAACGTAAAACAATAGGTGGCTGTGGTAAAAACAAATCAACATTGGGATTTAAGGAGCAGACTAGGCCTTGGGACTATTAGTAGTTTTAGTATTAAGTATCTAAGTTAACAGTCTTAATAATTAATACTATAACAGGGTCACATTCAAACCATATCAAGTGACAGACGTCAAAATTTTCATAATCCGTTCATTCTCAATTGTTTATCCCTGTGTGGCACTCATACGAACAAGAATTGACTTGTTAACACTTCTACTGCAAATATATGTATAAAATATATAGATATACCGAAATCATTAAATTTAATGAAAATACAGCTTTAGTTAATAGATATATACATACATTTTACAAATAGTTTTTCTTTAAGTGCATTCCAAATGGTAACTACAGAATCACAAGATAAATCACTATATGTGACGTTTGGATTTCTTCCTTAGTTTAGTAATCTTAGTTCGTCTCACGCTTTCTCTCAGACAGATGATTGACGGAAGTGCACATACTTCCGGTTCTTCAGGCACGTATTTATGCGTGTGTGTGTGCGCGAGCGATATATATATATATATATATATATTTCCGCTTGTGTTGAACACTTACATAACAGTCACGCATTAATCACATGATCTTAGTCAGATCTCTCACTAATCGATAATCAGAGTGCCTCGTTATTCAACTGTTAGTTCTCGGTATTGTTATACATTCAGCTCTCGGAATTGTTGTACTGTCAGCTCTCTGAATTGTTGTACTGTCAGCTCTCGGAATTGTTGTACTGTCAGCTCTCGGAATTGTTGTACTGTCAGCTCTCGGAATTGTTGTACTGTTAGCTCTTGGAATTATTGTACTGTCAGCTCTCGGAATTGTTGTACTGTCAGCTCTCAATATGTCTCCACAAGAATTCTCAAACTTACATTCCCATAATAAAATTCACACACATGAGCATAAAATATATGAATGTAATTCAGGATAACATTTCCACTAGAGCAATGTCATATGTTCAACAATGCAATATACAAAATCTCTCTAAATTACAAGTAATAGAACATCGGTTCAAATACAGGAAAACATTTCTAAATCTAATCGCAAACTTATAAAAGTCAATATTCTAAATACATGAAATCATCTCTGAGTCAAATGACAAAACAATAAATCAATAGTTCAAAATGCAAGAAAATATTTCCAAGTCCACTCTTTCTTTATCAGTCAAATAACTCACCAGCTAACGATCAGCCTTTAAGACCGGACTTGACCACAAACGAAATCAAAGTGATAAGAATAAATGATTTTTATAACAGGTCACTTTCTCTTTAACTCGTATTGGTTAGATTAATTATTAATCAGTATCAGATCATTGGTCGCTTTAACTAGTCAGCTGCCTAGAACTGGTTAGCGTCACTGGGTGAGTTGCTTATTACTCAGCTTGGTTTGCTGACTTCAAGAAACTTCGATCATGAAAAATTCCACAAAGGATGACGTGGCAACGTTGCTTCAGGCTATCGTTTAGCTGTGGTTCTAGAGAATTCTTACTTCCTTACATATTATCTTAACATGCTGCGTGAATTTGTTTTAATTTCTTTAATTATTAGCAGTATACAGCAGCAAAATAATTGCAGCATAAACATGTGCGGACAACTTTGCCGTCACAGATAGACAGATAGATAGATAGATAGATTAGATAGATAGATTAGATAGATAGATTAGATAGATAGATTAGATAGATATAATATTCTATAAAAACATACAATATTCAAATACTTCATTGAAAAATAAACAGGAATAACATGGAACAACACGGAATAACATGGAATAACAAGGAATAACACGAAACAACACCTTTGAAAAGAAACGGAGCAGACAGCAAAATGAGGAAGCGCAAAGCAGAGAATTCAAACAATGTATACACAACACGAGAGCGACTCCGACTCCACAGTGGGAGGAAACAGGATCCTTCTACACTGTTCACAGCGGACAGCGTGTTGTGCTGTCTGCGGATGGAGGCCAGAAAGAACCACAAAGACGTGTCGATAAATGTTGCAGAAGCAGATACCCGTCTGTCTTCGAAGCAGCTACATCCACACTCCCGGCAGGAAAAAGAAAATAATAAGTTGGTAAAGCCACTTTTAAAACTATGTTTTTGTGAGTCTGTGTGCATCTATGAGAGTGAGTGAGTGAGTGAGTGAGTGAGTGAGTGAACGAACGAGGAATCCAAAAGTAAAATGAGTGATAGTGAGAATGATAGAGAAGGATATATAAACACGCACGCACGCACACACACAATCACACACACACAAACACACACAAACATATATATCACACAGACGGTCACACACGCATACTCTGTCAGATACACAATTACAAAATAACTGTCCGTATTTATTAATTTTAATAAAATTCTCTCCGCGCTAATTTTCAGTTAACTTGAATGCTAGCACATTTGTCATTTAGATGTTTCAGTCAGATTTTCACAAATCCTTAAAGCCCCAAATAACTAAACACAGCAAGTACAGCAATACACTACTGAGTTGATATTGTTTATTCTGTTTGCTTTTAAAAATTACTTATAAAAACTAAATTAAATACAGAAATCCGTTTAGAGTGATGAGAGTGGGGCTTTCAGCACTACAATAATTTATAGTATAGAAAACGGCAGACAACCCTTTCACTCTGACAGGTGACGACATACAAAATGGCTGTCTGAATATTTGACGCTGTTTGCAGCCACCCTCAACAAAAATGAATTCTACGTTCATTTAAAGAAAGGAACTGTAAAAAGAAAGACAACTCAGTTAGAGTGATTTTAAGTACAGTACACTCTCTAGAAACTAATTACATTATTGTAAAAAGCGAAAGTGGTACACTATTTTTATACATTACGAAACTCACAGGTTTATTCGCTTATTCTAATGCGGAAATAGTACATTATTTACAATATTCACTATTCGAAGTAGAAAACATTATTAGACTTATTAGCACATTCTAATGAGAAAATGGTATATTATTTACAACTTACAATATTCACTATTCGAAGTAGAAAACATTATTAGACTTATTAGCACATTCTAGTGAGAAAATGGTATATTATTTACAACTTACAATATTCACTATTTGAAGTAGAAAACAGTATTAGATTTATTAGCTTATTCTAATGCGAAAATGTTACATTAAAGTATTTTACTTATTAGTTTGTTCTAATCGAAAGTGGCACTTTATTTGCGAATTACTATATTCTAAGTGGAAAAACGCATCAGATCATTTGGAATTATATTTCGGGTGTCCAAACTTTTTGGGCAAAGGACCACAGCCATTACTGTGGACTAGTTCGCGGGCCACAAGTACAAACACAAGTTTATATCTAACGATCTTCACCCTAATTGCCTGAGTTTGTAAAATTATACATTTGATCTAGTTTAACTTATAAAATGCAGTATTAATTGTTTTCATAGGAAACATAATGCTGTCTTGATTAAAAGTTGTGTATCTCAAGCATACGTTTTATTTTATCTGTAGCTGCAAAATGTCAATGCGAGGCCTTGCATTGCTTCTCACAAACAAGACTCCCATTATCAGGCCTGATGGATGACTAGTAACACAAACAAGATTCCCATTATTAGGCCTGATGGATGACGTAGTAACACAAACAAGATTCCCATTATTAGGCCTGATGGATGACGTAGTAACACAAACAAGACTCCCATTATCAGGCCTGATGGATGACGTAGTAACACAAACAAGACTCCCATTATCAGGCCTGATGGATGACGTTGTAACACAAACAAGACTCCTATTATTAGGCCTGATGGATGACGTTGTAACACAAACAAGACTCCCATTATCAGGCCTGATGGATGACGTTGTAACACAAACAAGACTCCCATTATCAGGCCTGATGGATGACGTTGTAACACAAACAAGACTCCCATTATCAGGCCTGATGGATGACGTTGTAACACAAACAAGAATACATATATCAGGCATAATGGATGGCATAGGGTGGCGCCAACGCCACCTAGTTAAAGGTTATGATTATTGTTAATTACTTAATCGTCCATAACTAATTACAAGTGATGAGAATCTTAATTTATGTCATTAATAATTCTCCAGCAGACACCACACGACTTACTCATTTGGCAGATATTCTGGCGCTGTAAACGCTGTCTCTCTTCTACCACAATAGAGGCAAACATTTACCACCACAATATATTTCCGTAGTGAAAAACTTCTTAATAAAGGAGAAGACAAATCTGTCTTTAAACTATATATACAAGCCTCATCCACCCATTTTCGTCTCCAACATAAGGCTATCAATATGTCTAAGAAGGTCAATAAATTTACAATAAATATAACAAATACAATTAAAAAACGATTACTCTGTTTGCATCAGTATTTCCATAAAACCCTGTTTGAATAATTGTAATATCTATACAGTCTTATATCCTAACACACAATTCAATAGATTTGTGTCAATAAAAATCATAGGATAGTTGTTATCAGAGAATAGAAATGGAGTTATTAGAGATAAGTTATAATAGTTTGTACATAACCTGATTTATGCGCTCTCTCACTTTACTGAAGTGTGAGTGGACGTGTGGTCGGCCACGTTCAAGTTTTAAGTCTTTTTATATCAACTTTCTTAACACCCCACGCCACACCGACCACATTGAACGACCTTGAATCCATGTCTCATGACGAAACATTATTGACATGAAGACATAGCATAAGCGTTGCCGGAGCGACAATTACCCCGTTCAACGAGATATGCGCATTTCCTGATCCTGATCCACCACAAAATGGCTCAGTGAAACTAATCTGCCTTAAAAATTCTGAAGAACCCCTTTAATGTTTCTGGTATCTGAACAGTATTGCATAGATTATTTCTAATTCAAATCATATATAATAGATATTTTGTCTTTATTGTGGATTGAAAACTGAGTGAATTACCTAACTATTGGGGATGAGGTTCGTGTGTATTCTATTGTCATAAGACTAAAGATCAGAGTAGGAGGGAACGAGGGGGCGGTGTCTTGCAGTACTTACGCTCACCTAAATTTCCCATTTCAATGACCGGAAGTTCGTGGGAAGAGCATGTTAATTAGCCTAAATCTTAAGGGTACCGCTGCACATACTCCTTAATAATAATAAATTCAAGATTTTAATTGGCTCGGACACCATGTCACGCTCATCATTATTATCGATGACGCCGTCATTTCTCCATCATCACCGTCCTTTTCATCGTCATTATTTTTAGCATTGTCATTTTACTCCCTACCATCATTATCGTCGCTATCGCCGTGTAATTGATATTGCCACAATCAATTTCATAATAATCATTCTCTTTAATGTCGTTAAGATCATATTCATCACTAGTATCATTGTCATTATCGACAACAGCATTAATCAATTTCATAATAATGTCATCATTATGTTCCTGTCAGCATTACCATTATAATCATTTTCATCGTCATTAATATTAACATCAGAATTATTAACGCTTGGATTATTATTGCTGTGATATTGTTTGCTGCTGATCCTGACAGCGATACTGATACTGATGGTATGCTCTGCTATGCATATATGTGCGTTTGAGTGTGTGTGTGTGTGTGTGTGTGTGCGTGTGTGTGTGTGTGTGTGTGTGTGTGTGTGTGTGTGTGTGTGTGCGTGCGAGCGTGCTTGCGTCTGTGTGGGTGCATGTGCGTATATTCATATTCGTATATTTGAGCAGTAGGGTGTAACTGGGAATGTTGCTCAAGATTACGTGTGTCTCTGTGTGTGTGTGTGTGTGTGTGTGTGTGTGTGTGTGTGTGTGTGTGTGTGTGTGTGTGTGCGTGAGTACGTGCATTCTTGAAATTGATGGCATAAATGTGTATATGTTTCAGTATGCTTTGTTTGCAGTCACATTAAATATATGTGTACATTTATAACCATGCACGTGTGAGTGTGTGTTTAAGTATACTTTTTTGCAGTCACACTAAATACATATTTGTACAATTTTAACCACGCAAGTGTGTGTTTGAGTATTCTTTGTTCGCAGTCACACTAAATATATGTGTACATTTATAACCATGCACGTGTGAGTGTTGTGCGCGTTCTTGAAATTGATGGCATCAATGCTATTTACACAAAACATGTTTGTGTTTAGCGGGCAACACAGATTCACACCTGAAATGAAAGAAGTTTTCACTATTTCACTTGCCACTCTCACAAATGCAAAAATATCGCACATATTTAAATGAACACAAATCCATTTCAGTTTAATGGTAGAAATATATTTATAATTAAATATAAATTCTTTAATTCTTTAAATATACTTTCATTATAAGAGATACATCTGTGTACATGAAACATTTTGGGAATTTCTTTATGGAGAGAGTACTTGAAACAAGCATGAGAGAGACCGATACATACCTTTATACAAACTGGCATAACAACAGAGAAACAGACAGAGACAGACAGAAAAAATAGAAACATAGAGAGAATGAGAAATACAAAGAAAGAACGAGAGAGAGAGGCAGAGAGAGGAAGAAAATACAACGAAAGACAAAGGAGAAGGGACAGGGAAGACGAAAAATGGAGACGAAAGGACAAACAAAGAAGGAAGAAAAAGACAGTGAAAAACAAAGAGAAAGAAAAAAACTGAAAGAGATAGAGAGGGAGAAAGAGAGGAAGAGAGAGAGAGACGAAATCTCAAATAGCAAGCTTTGTCAATGCTAAATGTGGCGGCAGCAATGCAGGAAATTTCAGAATTAGTAAACATTCTGTCCGTTGTGGAGAGAGACGATGTTATGACTGCCTACAGCAGCGGCTCCACTTCTCAGTGTAGTGACGTACCAACAGTTTGTTTCCATCGAAACTTTCTTCATTGTGTACAACTACGAAATTAGCCTCTTAAGTGTCGTCATTGCGGAGTTGAAAGAGACTATGCTTCTTAGTGCATTTCTTGGAAATTATCCTCGCAAGTGACGACAGTGTTGAATATAACTTTGCACATCTATTAAATAAACCTCTTAATTGTTGGTAGTACGGACTTTAAAAAACGCTTCACTATTAGTGCTCGAAATTAACATCTTAAATTAGTTAGTGTTGAGTTTGAAGAGATTGTTTTTTAGTGCACAGTTATTAAATTTACCTCTTAAATGTCGATTTTGTTGAGTTTAAAGAGACTTGTTTCTTAGTACACAGCTACGAAATTAACCTTAATTTGTCAGTATACTGTGTGACGAAACACGGAATCTTTGGAACATACATAGACATGCAAACACGTCTGTCTTTCCCACTCTTTCTTTCTCCCCTCCAGTGCATGCTAATTTGATAGTTGTACAGTATTGTAACACTTACAGTGCATGCTAATTTGATGGTTGTACAGTATTGTAACACTTACAGTGCATGCTAATTTGATGGTTGTACAGTATTGTAACACTTACAGTGCATGCTAATTTGATGGTTGTACAGTATTGTAACACTTACAGTGCATGCTAATTTGATGGTTGTACAGTATTGTAACACTTACAGTGCATGCTAATTTGATGGTTGTACAGTATTGTAACACTTACAGTGCATGCTAACTTGATGGTAGCTTCCACCACACTTCCAACTCCTACTTTTGCTAATTTCACAAACGAGCACAAACACCGATAGAGTTCTTGCGATGTGAAGTGATAGATAGTGGTACTGGTGAACAGAATTGAAAGTGTGGTTGGATTTTTTCTGGATGGAATCGTGTCTAAATAGCAACCAGTAATCCATTCTTTTCCATTTTCAACTGTCAAGGACTTTACCGGGAACGGCCTGTAGCACGTGACCTATAGTTCACTCTGATGGACTAGACACTAAGTACGATACACACTCTCACTCATACTCACTTATATGTACTAATGATAATGGGTAAAGTATAAATAGGAACGTCGAAATAATAGTGAATTCGGTATAAAAGAATTATATTGTTTTGTTTTGTTTACAACACGATATTTTGCATGTTATATAAAGTTGAAAGTTACCGGATCCTGAGTTTTACGATGTCAGTCTGGTTCTAATTCTGTAACTTAGACCAGTATGTTTGTTTCCATTAGCCTCTGTTTTTGACATATTCCACGTTTCAAATGACTTCTATACATATAAGCAGTTAATGCGTCATCCAATTGAAAATGTTCCAATTTGGTGTACGTTATGTCATTTGATTGCAAGTATTCCAATCTGGTGTACATTAGTCCCTTGATTGCAAGTATTCCAATCTAGTGTACGTTATGTCATTTGATTGCAAGTATTCCAATTTGGTGTACATTAGTCCCTTGATTGCAAGTATTCCAATCTAGTGTACGTTATGTCATTTGATTGCAAGTATTCCAATCTAGTGTACGTTATGTCATTTGACTGCAAGTATTCCAATCTAGTGTACGTTATGTCATTTGATTGCAAGTATTCCAGTCTAGTGTACGTTATGTCATTTGATTGCAAGTATTCCAGTCTAGTGTACGTTATGTCATTTGATTGCAAGTATTCCAATCTAGTGTACGTTATGTCATTTACAGTTAATCCGGTGATGACACTGATTTTAGGGCATTACATCATTTGATTCATTCAGCCACCATATTTCCAGTGATTTCACATATTCAACATTTTACATATGATTCTGGGTAATAAATCCATAATGCATGCAAAGAAATATTTAACAACGTAATTTTCATATATCGGGATTGCGACTCTCTCGTTACCAAGATACATTAATTATGATTTCAACATTAATTTTACGCGTTACCACTTGCGATAACATTTCTTCTTATTTTTCCTCTTGCATTAACGATCTCTTGCGAATTACTTATGGCGATTGTGTCGTTTGCTTGCTTTGAATCTTGGCTGTCAGATGAGGCTGGTTTATTACGATTGTGTCGTTTGCTTGCTTTGAATCTTGGATGTCAGATGATGCTTGTTTATTGTAAGCTACTTGTGTGAGTGTATTTATCTAAGTTCACTCACTATCGTTGTTGTCATTCGTGTTTTCTTTTAGACCTTACTCTTACTTCACTTTACTTGTTTACGTCACTGTTCAATGTGCTTAGCCTTCACTCAATAAATAATGCATACATTACATTTGACTATTTTTGAATAACAACTGACAAATCAAAGGATTCGATTTTTTTAAAAATAATTTCACTGATTGTTCTTTAAGTTATTGATAGGTCCACGTAATTAATTAATTACACATTCACACACAGAGACATAAACATGCGCACATAGTCATATATAGACACAGAAAGCATTAAAAGCCATCATAATTGATTCACTTAAACATGTTTTGACTTTGAACGAAATACAAGGAATTATCTGAAGAACCGCATCAACATAAACACAAACATACACACACATGCGCACACAACACACAGACTTTAAGAAAGCAGGCCAAGCTAAGCAAAAGATGGGGAGGGGTGCGGTTGCAAACACGAACCTGTTTTGTCTTTTTAGATGGTTTTATCTTGGACAGATCAGGTCTATTTCAGAAAACAGGTATAAAAACGTCACAGTGTTGTTTTCCTTTCGACAACGATGTTTGTCTCCCTTGAACACAGACGTACGGCGCCCAGACTGGAACATGGAATGACGGTTAGAATTTTCCCAATATTTGCGTTTGGATACCTTCCCCCTTCCCCTCTCTGAATCTCCCTAAGACAAGAAGCATTGAGATGGGAGCGTTTTGAAAGAAAAATTATCAACCAAGTTCTTCATTTGTCCTAATCTCCCTAAGACAAGAAGCATTGAGATGGGAGCGTTTTGAAAGAAAAATTATCAACTTAGTTCTTCATTTGTCCTAATCGGCATCAAAAATTAATTTTATATCTTGAAATGTTTAGGATTAGTTGGTCTGATTTATACTTATATGCACGGATAATTGGTTTCTGTGTTTATAATTTGATTTGATTTAAATATGCAACTGATTATATAATACATAAACTTGTTCAACATTTTTAAAGATTTGAGTAGATATATTACTGACACATTGAATTTATTATTTACTGGCTTGCTCACTTCATTGATAACGTGTTTTCTCCCCTACCGAAGATATTTTCTTTTATAAAATTTAGTTTTATTCTGTCTTTTATCTGAGCTTTAATTTTAAAAAATTAATAAGGTATTTGTTTGTACTATCATTTCGTTATGCATTACAAAATAAATATCTTTAAAATCTTTCAAAGTAAATATATTTCTTTCACACTTTGAGATTCTCTCTCTCTCTCTCTCTCTCTCTCTCTCTCTCTCTCTCTCTCTCTCTCTCTCTCTCTCTCTCTCTCCCGCGGTTATCACGTCTCGCAAGGAGGATAACTCCGTTTGAGCAACCACCAGGTGAATCAATGTCCAAATCTATCACCTTTGTTATATTTCCTCTGTAATTTCTTATTCTAATTCCACAACCAAAAACTGTATTATTTAACAAAATACTTCATGTGACTTGATGAATCATTGAAGAGCAAGAGACTCTAAAAGTCTTTATATCAATGTATGAGATCTCATGAACAACTTAAGTTCTATTAGTTGCTTATTAGGAATTTAAATCTGGATTTGATAACCCATTTTATTTTCCTTCTTTTACTATTTATTACCTTGTGACTAATTTTTTTTTTTTTTTGCACTTGTTAATCTTACTTGTAGTATTGAATAAATTTGTTGTTAATTGTTAACACTTCATGCTTTCATTTAGGAAGAAGATATGTAATGTACGGGGTGGGAGCTAAAATTTGATTATATTAAGTCAGTCAATACATATTGTGGGAAGTGTTTCCCCCGAGTTAAAGATGTTTGTGGGGGGGGGGGGGGCAGAAAGCTTATAATTCATAGAAGAGTTCGTGCTTGCAAGAGGTGTAGGAATTTCTGAACGGGTAACACTTGGGGACGGAAGAATAGAATATTTATTGAGTATTGTTCATGAGGTTTGACCCAGTTTCTCCGACTGCAATCGTCACGGGTGGGAGTAGGATTAAAGATTTGGAAAATAATCGCTTAAACCTCCCATACCACATTATCTATCTATCTATCTATATATCTATCTATCTATCTATCTATCTATCTATCTATCTATCTATCTATCTATCTATCTATCTATCTATCTATCTATCTATCTATCTATCTATCTATCTATCTATCTATCTATCTATCTATCCATCTATCTGTCTGTCTGTCTATCTATAAATCAGAAGTTGAATAATAATCATAAATAATTTTAATAGAATAAATACTTACATTTTAAATGAATAAAATAATTATTTAACTTGAGGAAGTACAACAATCTCTAAAATAAAACAAAACTTGCTTTTTATTTAATACTAGAACATACAGTTCATTATATTGAATAACTTTCTTACATTCCAAGTTTAATATTTCACCTGGATTCGCTTTTATTTTCAATGGACTGTGTATGTGTTTGTGTGTGTGTGTGTGTGTGTGTGTGTGTGTGTGTGTGTGTGTGTGTGTGTGTGTGTGTGTGTGTGCGTGTGTGTGTGTAAGAGAATTGTTTCGTGACGTGCAGAGAAATAATGTGAGTTTTGATTTAAATAATTTTGACAGGAAAGTGTTAAATGAAATTTAGAAAACTATTTAAACAAATTACTATTCAAAGGGATCTATATGGGTTCAAATTTTTATAGGTTATGGGGAGATGATTTTATTTGACATGAGCCTCCATCCTTCTAATAAAAGAGAAAAGATAGCAACGTTATGAGACAAAATCACTCGACATTAAAATTGCCAGTCAGCTTCCATAGTGTCTTCGTATGAAGAAAATTAAGAAGTTGTCTTTTTAATTAAGTTAATCTATCTTCAATGAGTAATGCAATGGGGAGTTTTTGAAAGTCGAAAGTTTGTGCAGTCTAGGTGTACTCAACTTAGTGAGTCGTTCTGTACCTGTGTGTAGGATACAGACAGAAAGCTGTAGGAATCAGTGTTAAGGAATCAGAAATAGTGGCCAAATTAGAGAGAAGACAACTTTTGAGAGAGAGATCAGGTAATTGGTCTAGTGGCGATTTCATTGCTGTAAGAACTGTAATGTCGACATCTCCGTGCTCAAACGAAAATGTGTTTGCACTGATTCTTAGTGGTCTGCATCAAGTTCCAAGAATAACCAAAAAGGTCCAGGGGCAGGTAAGAAAGCACCAAGTAGTAGGATCACTAGATTCTTTAGAAATGGTCACTTCCGGTTCCCTGTGAATTCCTTTCAGAATTCTCGTGCAGTACGTGCACATAATTGAGTTAGGATTTATATTCTAGCAAAAGCGGCCTATTATGCCTAAAATACATAACCGAGTCCTCGCGAGATGCCTAAAATACATAACAGAGTCTTCACAAGATGCCTAAACTATATAACCGAGTCCTTACGAGGTGTCTAAACAACATAACTGAGTCCTTACATTAACAAGATGCCTAAAGTACACGAGTCCTTACGAGATGCCTAAAGTACACGAGTCCTTAGTCCTAAGTGCATGCGTCCTTATAGTACATGGGTCCTTAGAAGATGCCTAAAATACATACAGAACTTTTATCTTTCTCAGCTACATACGACTATGCAATATGCACGCACGCACGCACTCACACACACACACACAAACACACACACACACACACACACACACACACACACACACACACACACAAATACGGACGAATCTGTACACCAGAATTTTTTTTTTCTAACCCGGACTCTGGTCTTCCCTCACTTTTCCCTCACTGTGATAAAAAGCTCTTGCCTGGAGGGATATTTTGAAAGACAGAATCTTGTGTTGTGCCGAGATTTATTTCCTTCTCCGAGAGTTGAAGGGAGAGAGTTTCGATATTTTGACGTGCAGCGATGAGGGTGAACGGGGGCGGAAAGTGGAAATGAATGTATCCACACGGTTTTTCTATCTGCGTGCGTACTGACAAGACAAACAGCTAGCTTTTTACACGTCTCTAAACTATTGAGTTTGCATGCTAAACAGATTTCTAACCTAGCATGCATCCCCGCTTTTAAAGTTTACTGTCGGTGTATTGTCGTCTTCGCAGTCCGAGGCGGAGACGTTACTTTTCACACTTGCAAAGTGCCTGGTAGTCTAGAGCAAAGGCGCAGTCGGGCCATGCTTTGAATACTAGCATGAGAGCAGTTGCTCTAGGAAGGAAAAATATGCTATGGAGAAATACTTTTTGTTTTGTCATCCGATCTTATGCTAACTGAACTGTACGGGAAACTTGATTTCAAGTTCAGTGAGAGATTTGTGTTGCCGCCTCTCCATGTTTCTCCTGTCTTTAATGGCAAGGATCTGGAGTTTCTTTGAAGGGAAATTTAACAAAAGCAAAACCTCAAATATGCTCTCACACGACAGACAGATAGACAGACAGACAGACAGACAGATAGATAGATAGATAGACAGACAGACAGATAGATAGATAGATAGATAGATAGATAGATAGATAGATAGATAGATAGATAGATAGATAGATAGATAGATAGATAGATAGATAGATAGATAGATAGATAGATAGATAGATAGATAGATAGAGGAAGGTGTTGGTGGCTAGGTGGAAGATAGATGAATGGCGTAATGTGAAAATACCAAGTTTGAAACATTAAAATGAATTATGAAAGCTTGTATATACTTTCCCTGTCAGAAGCGGAATAATATTTGCCTTTACGTTTAAAATGTAAAATTGCAGCCTTGTAGAAACATAAATGAATGATAAGAAATGTAAATGAATAATAAAGCAACATAAATGAATTTTATACAATGAATAATAACAAACACAAATAACTGATGGAATAAATTAATTATAAAAAGCATAAACAAATGAAAAAGAACATAAATAAATGATAAACAATATAAATGAATTATAAATGAAACGCCTGAGTGACACTAAATGACGTACATGTTTGACAAATAATGAGTGAGCTGTTAAGTCAGTTACTCCTTATACAAATAAAGGCATTACCAGGGCGTTTAACATACTTACAGATGTACGCTACAGGAGGTGAACAAAAAATAAAACAACAAATCGTACCTGTGTCTAGCTGTCAATCAGTCACATTTCCCCATGATATGTCTCGACAGGTGACCACTGATTATTGCCGGAACGACATGCATGTCCTAGATATTAAGCAGAGATCAAAACTAAAAGATCAGACTTTCGATATGCTAAGGAAGACAAAATAAGCAGAAGATGAAGTACCAAATTCTGGCTTTGGTTCCTAACTCTTTTGTGAATGGCTTTGAGACTATTTTGGCTGACGTTTTGAGGACAGGTGCGCGTGAAGAAAGAACTGTTGTACGTTTGAAAGGAAGAAATCTATTTCTTCATCTCTGCAACTGCAAAGCTTGTTGTAATTTAGTTTGACGATTACTATAGCTAAACATAGATACGTCAACTACAAAGCTTGTTGTAATTTAGTTTGACGATTACTATAGCTAAACATAGATACGTCAACTACAAAAGCTTGTTGTAATTTAGTTTGACGATTACTATAGCTAAACATAGATACGTCAACTACAAAAGCTTGTTGTAATTTAGTTTGACGATTACTATAGCTAAACATAGTAACGCCATCTTCAAAATGCTTAGAATTCTGATTGTAAATAGTAAAATACACATAATGGAAACTTTCTATCAAAAGAAGGTAAAAATAGAGTCTAATGACATAATGGAACAAGGTAAAAATAGAGTCTAATGACATAATGGAACAAGGTTAAAATAGAGTCTAATGACATAATGGAACAAGGTAAAAATAGAGTCTAATGACATAATGGAACAAGGTAAAAATAGAGTCTAATGACATAAACATAATGGAACAAGGTAAAAATAGAGTCTAATGACATAATGGAACAAGGTAAAAATAGAGTCTAATGACATAATGGAACAAGGTAAAAATAGAGTCTAATGACATAATGGAACAAGGTAAAAATAGAGTCTAATGACATAATGGAACAAGGTAAAAATAGAGTCTAATGACATAATGGAACAAGGTAAAAATAGAGTCTAATGACATAATGGAACAAGGTAAAAATAGAGTCTAATGACATAATGGAACAAGGTAAAAATAGAGTCTAATGACATAATGGAACAAGGTAAAAATAGAGTCTAATGACATAATGGAACAAGGTAAAAATAGAGTCTAATAATGGAACAAGGTAAAAATAGAGTCTAATGACATAATGGAACAAGGTAAAAATAGAGTCTAATGACATAATGGAACAAGGTAAAAATAGAGTCTAATGACATAATGGAACAAGGTAAAAATAGAGTCTAATGACATAATGGAACAAGGTAAAAATAGAGTCTAATGACATAATGGAACAAGGTAAAAATAGAGTCTAATGACATAATGGAACAAGGTAAAAATAGAGTCTAATGACATAAACATAATGGAACAAGGTAAAAATAGAGTAATGACATAATGGAACAAGGTAAAAATAGAGTCTAATGACATAATGGAACAAGGTAAAAATAGAGTCTAATGACATAAACATAATGGAACAAGGTAAAAATAGAGTCTAATGACATAATGGAACAAGGTAAAAATAGAGTCTAATGACATAAACATAATGGAACAAGGTAAAAATAGAGTCTAATGACATAATGGAACAAGGTAAAAATAGAGTCTAATGACATAATGGAACAAGGTAAAAATAGAGTCTAATGACATAATGGAACAAGGTAAAAATAGAGTCTAATGACATAATGGAACAAGGTAAAAATAGAGTCTAATGACAGTGCGCACAATCAAGAAATAAGAATAAGCAAACCAGGTGGGCCTTTTGTATCGAATAATGTAAGATACCTTCTCGCACTTTCTTCGTATTAATATTTTGACATTTAGCTGACAAATTCTATAATTGTTTTTGCATCCAGTACAGCTATGTAATTATTCAGATGTATACCTTTAATTTCTTCAATACTTATCGGTTTACTGATTAGTCAACATAAGTTACTTTAGCAACTTTTGAGATTGTTTATATTTGAGTATATGATTACTTTGTACTGTTGCCTTAGCCAGTATCATAAGTATGTGCTAGATAATTTATTTATGTCAATGTTAAATATGAATATGAAAACTGCATGTTTTAATGAATCTTTGACCCCAGAAAGGCCAGTTCTGGTTCAAACACTGCATGCCATATTCCAGAGTTATGTTATGATATTGGCAACCATAACTTTATCTTAGATCAAACTGTCAAACACTATCCTCAATCAGCAACCCTGCCTAGTAATGATATCTGCAAGACAAATCCTCCTCAACAGAGATAGAACACAGATGTTATGAAAATATAGACTTTGACGTCAACGCCTTCTAGTTAATGGTTATTATTATTATTATTAATTAATCATCCATTACTAATTACAAGTGATGAGAATCTTAATTTGTGTTATTAATAATTCTCCAGAAGACACCACTCGTGTCTCTCACATAGCAGATATGAGGGCACTGTAAACGTTTTATCTCGTCCGCAACATTAAAGACAAACATTTACCGTCACACAATATTTCCGTAGTGGAAAACTTCTTACTGTTTGCAAAGCCTATGAGGTACGAGTGTATTTTTGCAAAGTCTGTGAGGTATGAGTGTATTTTTGCCAAGCTTGTGAGGTATGAGTGCAATGTTGCAAAGCCTGTGAGGTATGAGTGCATTGTTGCAAAGCATGTGAGGTATGAAGGTATTTTTGCAAAGCCTGTGAGGTAAGAGTGTATTTTTGCAAAGTCTGTGAGGTATGAGTGTATTTTTGCAAAGCTTGTGAGGTATGAGTAATGAGAGTGCAACATGCTACACTAGCTTGTGCTTTCACAGCTACCTACCTATATATATCATCCAGGAAACCGCAAGTTAGCATTATTGTTAACAGCAGTACTCTTCAGCAGTGAGGGCATCTGCAAGATCCTGCACCTTTCAGCTCCATGATAAGATTCCGAGACTAAATTTCGCAACAAATCTACGGAAGTAAAAAAAGAATTAATAATTATAGTATTAAAACGATGATAATATTATGAATAATATATACACATCATAATATAAATAACAGAAATGTGAATATGATACAAGGGACTTTATTAAAGACTTTTGCGACTGGCTTATCTTTTCATTATAGTCTCGTTGCTGGACTGATGGAATTAGTGTAAATTTCAAATGAAGTCTTGTGTTATTCCGCTCCTAGACAAAGAGAGTGCAACAAATATATGTCGTCTGCTTATAGGTTGAATAAATGCATTAATTAATTATTCAGCCTATTAGCAGACGACATATATTTGTTGCACAATAATTTTTGCCCGTTCGCTCACTCACTCACACTGTACATTTCATAATCACTATCAGAAGAATTATGTCCCCTAATAATTTAAGGACAGTCTCTAGTAGTAAAATAAGATCGACACACCGATGAGACGGATGCAAAGATATTCATAAAAAGAAATAGACAGACAGACAGACAGATAGATAGATAGATAGACAGACAGACAGACAGACAGACAGACAGATAGATAGATAGATAGATAGATAGATAGATAGATAGATAGATAGATAGATAGATAGATAGATAGATAGATAGATAGATAGATAGATAGATAGATAGATAGATAGATAGAATTTGCAACAAGAACGAGATTTTCTGATACCTTTTATCTGACACCGAACTGTGTTTATTTTGTATCAAACGCCGAGGAAGCATATCTGTTGCTTGAAAAAATACCCAGTTTAGCAAAATGCCGTCTGCTTTACGACAGACGCTCTCTCCAAACAGGTCACGTCTCTCTTTAATGCAATCTAAACAATGGTGAGGAAACCGTGTCTGTGCAGGATATTTTCTTGTAGAACCATGAAATTCTTTGCTGTATTTTTTAGTTATTTAATAATTAATGATTTTCTATTTGAATTGTTCTTATTGTTGTAGCATGTAACCTAGGAAGTTATCTTCAGGACTGCCTTGGTGAAATAATTGTTTTCAACTCAACTGTTTTAGTGTCTGTACTTAACTCTCAGCTGACATTTTTAATGATTTTTTTGTCAATATTGGGACTCTCGACTGTTTCAATACTTTCACTATTTTAGGTCTGATGTGTTCTTCATACTGTAGTTTTAATCTTATATTCATTTTACAGATATGTTCAGAGCACTTTCATCAAACTAGCAATTTTCCTTCAAGATGCATTCACAGTGCTTGAGTCAGTACTTAACAGTTTGTTAGTTTAGTTACTAACAGTGACATAATTAATCTTTCATAACTAATTTCAGTGATGAGAATATTAATTTTATTTTATTAATGATCCTCCAGCAGACACCACTCGTCTCTCACTTGGTGGATATTTTGGCAAAAAACGTTTTCTCTATTCCACATCAACCAACATTTACAGACACATAAGGTTTCCGTGAGTGAAAAATGTCTTTCTAAAGGAAAAGATAATTCCGTCATTAATCGATTTTTAGTGAGCCCCATCCACCCCCTTCTCCAAGATAAGATTATCAAATTCAACATGTGTAAGAAGGTCAATAAATTTAATAATAAATTTCTTAAAAGAAACAAAATCAAATATACATATGACAATTACAATGAAATAGACAACTAAACACAATATTCCACGAACCTACGTTCGGATAACTATTGTTTACAGTCTCTCTCTACATATATAATAATAATAATAATAATAATAATAATAATAATATTGTCAATACAAATTGAAGATTAATCCTATCAAAGAATCGAAATGGAATTATTAGAGTTAAATGTTTGTAAATGTATGTGACCTTGATTAAGCACTGCTTGACAGTCTTTCACTTGCTTTTGCAACAATGTCACAATGTCCATGACAGCACGTGTTTCTGCCACAGGTGGAAAACTCTGACAGGCTCTTCCTCTTGAACTGCTTGAGCACTCTGCTTACCAAGTCTGCTTCCTCAAGCAGAACATGATCACAACAATTCCTGTACCTTCAATATACCCAGATTTTCCAGAATGTAACAGCGTACTTTGCTCTGATGCATCAAAAGTGTGTAGCATACTCCCTTACACTTACATGCTCTGCAACACACTTTGCTAGTTTTCTGTGCTTTCCCAGTCACTCAAGTTTTGACCCATGAACACACGAAGGGTAGCTGGAAACTTAAGTTAAACTTGAGGCTCCACTTGAGACTCACAGTTCAAAGTTGAACTCACACTCACAGGGTGAGATTCAAACCAACAAAAACGCACTTGATCACTGCAACATACAAATAAGGAGCAAGCCTACGTTTCTTATTCATAACTCCATTCTATCTGACACTCCAGTCTCAAACTTACAATTCCTGCAATGATATTCATTAGCTCCATGCACACACATGGTAAAATAAACACAGTGTATCACGCAATTTCTACATATTAATGCACCACATAGGTGCAGCTTTGGTCAAACACTTGTAGTAATAAAACACATAGTAAATCTCTACATAAACACAAGTATACCAAATTATAGTAAAATTCATGAAATGTTTCTAAGTCCATTCTCTCTCAATCAGTCATTTAAACTCACCACTCAAGCTAACGATTGCCTTCAAGCTGACTTTCTCCTTCTACTTTAAATTCAAAAGTGAATACGGTATAAAATTCTCTACAGCAAGTGAATTCTTTATTCTCAGCCCATTGGCTAGTCTCGTTCTCAAAGATTATCATAGAATAATAGGAAACTGCTCACTCACTTTCTATTAGATCAGCAAATCTAGAATATTCTTGCTTTAGGCTGTTTACTTCAAACTCAGACACTTTCAAACGAACACCATAAGAAGTGCCCAATGTCGGGTCACTCTGAAAATTTAGCAGCTTATATAGCAATTAAATTTTAAAATAGGGAAGGGCAAATTTACTCTGTCACACTAACATTTCACTATTTTCATTCATGGTAAAGACAGTTACTAAGAGCTGTCTTTATGACATCATAGCATTGAGTGTCACGACAAGCTAACGATATTTTTGCCAAAGCTATTGTTTTCATCCAGAATGTGACAATTTTTTAAGTCAGCTGAAAATTTGGAGGTGAATTGACTACTGGGCTCAAGGCAGGGAACCATCAGAAATTGTCACAGTTGTCAGGGTACGAGATCCTGTCGCCTAACTTCATTCATCTTTTTGACCATAGCAGTTAGAATCTACTGCCAAACTCACGCAAGCAGGCCGGACTTTAGATCTAGCATCTTCACCTGCTATCTCCTTTTTTGTGCAAAGGCTCTGGCAATTTTATCCAACTTGGCCCGTTCTCCTTTCTCCTTGGTCAGGCTGCAATAATCCCCAAGTTTACCAGTATTTGTTTCTTTTGTATGTTAGTTTTTGTTTTCTTATCTTTGTCAGGTCGAGATTGGTGGTCGTAGCCGTTTGTAATTGTGATGTCTTAAATGTTTGAACGTAAATACACGTGACATCTGACACTGCTGAAGTGTGGGTGGACGTGTGGGTTGGCCACGTTAGGGCATTCGCGCCTTTTTATAATGCCTTTTAAAAACACCATTCCACAATGGCCAGAAAAGACGATTAGTTAATCTAGTCTATGCACTAATACAATTCATATTCCGCCCCTCCCCTTCCCTAACTTATGCATGATGGGTTTTTTTATTTCATTATCATTGACCAGAAGATGAGCGAATGAATGAAACCTCAGGGGTAATGGTTAATTAACAATATGTCTATAAACAGATTTATAGATATAGGTTGTCAGCATTAGCTGACATACATTGTATTTAGGGGGAGATTATTTATTAGGTCAATGTAGGATCAAATGTGCGAACAAATAGTCAGTCATGACTTGCCAGTTAAAGTAGAATTACAAATTAAAAATCTGTGCCGGAGTCAGTTTGATCTGAAAATTATTCTGAACTTTAATTAATTTGATTTATTAAAAATTATCTGCTAACACGATGGTTGTTTATGACATATGTGAATAAATTTTAAGTTGAGTATATGGCAAATGTTGTGAGCTGCATTGTGAACTAAACGGTATTAATTTCGTTAAACTGTATTTAGTGGTCAATACGTTGTCAGTGCTTTAATATCTGACTTCGATGATGTTGTCTCTGTAAATTTACTGAAACAAGACTGGCATTTAAATCTTTTAATGGGTGATTGGACAAATTTGGGGCTGATTTGAAGGGATTCGTTTTACATTTTCAAGTCTTATCACTGAGCCCAGGGTAGATAGGATTCGCTTTACGGTCTCACAGTCTTATCACTGAGCCCCGGGTAGATAGGATTCGCCTTAAGGTCTCACAGTCTTATCACTGAGCCTCGGGTAGGCGGGATTCGCTTTACGGTCTCACAGTCTTATCACCGAGCCCCGGGTAGATAGGATTCGCCTTAAGGTCTCACAGTCTTATCACTGAGCCTCGGGTAGAAAAGATTCGCACTACAGTCTCACAATTTTACCACTGAGCCCGAAACACTTTAAAAGATTAATGATATTCTGTCTTCCTTCATTTAAACCAAAATGCTTTAACAGTCTCTAAATATCACTTTAGAACAATTAGAAATAAGTCAGCCATTGATTGAATACGATTTAGATAAATGATGTTTCAGTGTAAATTGTTTTGGAAGAGAAGAGATAAGTGCGGTTTAGTGGGTATTTGAGACAGCTATTTTAACTACGCACAGCCCGAGGTCATGGTCATCCTTAAGTCTCATAGTCATCCTTAAGTCACGTGCTCACTAGAATACGACGTCAACTAAAATGTTTTGAAGTAAAGAAAAACAGACACTTGAAGTACGCCTCATCCAAAGGGATACTTTCGCTTTCTACCCACTTCTGAAATTTTCCACAGTGATTCCTGTAGAATTTTATTTGAGAAACTACTGTTCATTAGGATTTTTTTTAATGGCATTAATGTCCTTTAATGTGCTAGATGCATTTAAAAATTATCTTGACTTTAATGCTAACAATGACAACTTAAGAAATTTAGTGGACTACAATTCATTACTGCATCAGAACATAAGACGATAAGTTATTAAGCAGTGAAATCAGAAAAAAATGGCGATAAGCGACAACGACAGTTTTATAGACTGCCATCTAACTGTTTAAGAAAGTTAAAACAATTTATAAAGTTTTTTCCCGAGAACGACATCAATGGCATTAAAGCGTGCGTGAGAAATTACGTCGAAATGCAAATTGAGGTCCTCATAAATATTCAAGCAATAAAGAACTTATATAAAGACGAAAATAACTATATTCGCAGTTGTTGCTTTAAATGTAATTTTTTCGACGACTTTTGAAGATTTGTCGGCGCATACGTACCACACTAATCCGGCACAACCAAGACAATTCTCAGACTATGAACACACCGCCTGCAATCTAAACGAGCGAAAACATTGTCCTTGTCCGCAAGCCACCACCCCACGGGGACCAAAGCGGCATACAAACATTCGTCTTGCGGTTTATTCATTACATGGCGGGGGCCGCGGCTCGTCCATGAGCATAGTCTGCATTCTTGTGTGGCTTCTGTTCCAGCCTCGTGGGCCACACCAGCCTATGGGCGCGAGCCATTTTTCCCGAACCGCACGTGCACGCACGTTCTGCTTGATGACGACGACAAGGGGGGGCCAAGAAAATAATGTGTCACGACAGAGATTCAGGTCCTGGAACATGCCTCCTAATGTAGCGGGCAAGGGTTTTGGGGAATTCCGCTGGTATGCTAAGATAGAAAAAGCAAACAAGATGAGACAGTTTGTTGTTACAACGATGAATTCTTCTTTTAAGGACATGAGGGGTTGTTTGGGGCCGCTTACAACAACGATAATTGTAACCACGTGCGGGGATCGATGAACACAGTAAGGTTTGCCTCGTTTTAATGACTGCTCCACCCAGTCATGAAAGACTGCTTGTGCTCAAAACAAAATACAAGGTTAAATAAATTTCCATAGACAGGGATGGAAGGATGGTTGGGTGAATAGATGGATGGATTCGTCAAATACAAAGATTACCCCGATAAATCTTGAAGTCAGCTATAGTTTTCAGAATATTGTCAACAAATACTTGTGAACGTATTTTGTCGGTTACATTTGAAGCTCTAAGGACACTCAGGGCTTTCTCACATTTTGATTCATGTGCTTTATTCAAAGCAGTGTCCACTGTTTTGTTTATTCCAATCCGATTTAAAGCAATGACCACTTACTTGAAGTGTAAAAGATTACCCTTGACCCTATCTTGGTCGAAAAGTGTCAAAGTTACAAGACGAAAATTGATATATAACACTGAAGTTTGATTAACATTTGTTTGGTACATTGCTTGTCGTTAGTGTTGCAAAGTTTACCTACTGACCCATCAAGCAAATTTCACAATTATTAGTTCTGACGTGCGCCCAGTATCAACTCTAACTGAGGGTGTTGCTACTGACGTCAAAGTTGCCACTGACCTCTCAGACAGGTCGCAGAACTGGTATCCTCTTATAACGTGGGCCCAGTATTTACTACAGAGGGCAATATCCTTTGTATTGTTTGCTTTTCTTTCGCATTTCTATTTTTTCTTGTTATGTAATGAACTGTTTCCTATTATTAAGAAGATATATTTAAAAGAAATGTCAACTTTAAAAAAGGAACATGTAAGTGGGTTTACTTCGACTTCCAGAAATAACTCAATGAGAATTTGTTTAATTAACTTAACTGCGAGAATGCAGGATTGTTATGACCCTCATCAAGATGAAAATAGACCACACTACACACTGACAGTTAAGCAAGAAAGGCGCAGCAAGAACCCAAGCCATAATAAGAAAATTTACAGACATGTTCAGTGGATCGCCAGTTACAACAGAGAACCACTATCTTACGCGTCTCGCCTTTTCTACTCAGTTTGTCATGTCACCCAAGCATTTCTCTCCCAATCATCCATCCATCCATCCACCTATCCATTCACACACACACACACACAAGAACGTACCAACACAACTCACTCACTTTCTCACCATCCCCGTTTTGTCCATGGACGCCGGAAATGCTCTTTGTTGGAAGTGTTCAAAAGCCAAACAAATAAACACGCCCAGGGGGGGAAAAAGCCCTGACATACTGATGATGGCATGGTAACACCATCATCATCATAATCATCTTTATCACAATCACAATCAATTCTACCAACATTATCATTAACATAGCATCATTATTTCTCTAGGGTTTATGAAAATGTCAACAACCTGGCGCAGTCGTTACACGCTGGGGGAAAGGATTCCAGCTTCAAAGTTTCCTAACATATGGTCGTAGAAGACATTTAGGTAAGTTCTTTTGCAACCCAGACATGTTTGTTTTGTTAAACTCATTAAGCATTATTTCCATTTAATCGCCCAGAAACGGTCTGCAGCCAGAACGTTTTTAATGATAGCTATTACGTGTGCGCCTGTTTCACGATTAAAAGAAGAAGAAAAAAATTAATTTGAAATTTTTTTATCGAGGTGGAATGTTAGTTTCCACGCTCTGAGCTGAGTGGGCGAACAGGTGACTTTCAGCTGAGTATATCTGTGTCTGAGTGCACATTTCAGTAAGTATGAATATACAGTCTATTAATTTTGAGTAAATTGTAGAGCAAGAGTACACAGTCTATTAATTTTGAGTAAATTGTAGAGTATTCACTTCAAATATTTTGTATAGTTGTATTCACATCAGGTTTGTTGTATATTTATATTCATTTCAAGTTTGTTGTATAGTTGTATTCACTCCAAGTTTTGTTGTATAGTTGTATTCACTTCAAGTTTGTTGTATAGTTGTATTCACTTCAAGTTTATTGTATAGTTGTATTCACTTCAAGTTTGTTGTATAGTTGTATACACTTCAAGTTTATTGTATAGTTGTATACACTTCAAGTTGGTTGTATAATTGTATTTACTTCAAGTTTATTGTATAGTTGTATTCACTCCAAGTTTATTGTATAGGTAGCTGTACAATAGTCAACATTGCTTGACGCTTACTCTTGTAATTTTTCAGGTAAATATATTTTGCTAACAGATTGTGAAGCTATATACTGCAATATATATGTTCGCATAGTAATATCGCACTCATACACATTATTATAATTTCTTTCTAACGACATGCACTGGCAGTAATTTGGCCACTCTCAGTCAAATGTACATTGTTGGTTGGTCTACAACCTACAAGTTGTTCATATCATAACAAGGTTGCTCACAGTTAGATAGATAACTGGTACTTCTATACAATGTACTTACTCAATAGGAAATATCATGGGCAAAGATTTGGCGTTTTATTTAATATTGCGTTTTACGGTCTGTTTTTAACTTTCGTTTGATTGGGTCAAAGTGTTTTCACTTTCTATCATTTAAACCAGGCACCAGGCACTAGCCACCGAACAGGAGTTAATAGGAAGTTTTAGTGTGAGTTGGGCTCCACCCTGGGGCTTTTTGGTCCACAGTCTAGGGTCTGCCTTCGCGACTTCTTCGACAGATTACAGTGCTCTCTCTTAGCAACTCACCTATCACCTGTTTGTTTGTTAATTTTTGTTACCAAGCTCGCATTTTACAAGAGCTACGGGTTTTGGTGTGTTCTTGCCATTGTAAGGGAGGGAGAGAAAGAAATGAAATTAATAGTTTGATATTCTCACAGTTTTCAAATCACGCAAGAATCATTGCACGTTCGTTTGTATATATCCAATCACAATTGCTGAAAGTGCGTGAATATATTAGATATAGTGATAGTAGTTAAAGAAAAAGGGTGAGACCTAGGAGCAAATAAACAAATTGTCAGTCAATCAGTCAGTCAGTCAGTCAGTCAGTCACTTAGTCATCTATACATCGTGTAACACGGAGAGTTGCTCGTCCAGCATACCTCCACAAATTATTTTCATTCCCACCAGCGTTACTGCTTATATACGAGTAAGAACACTTATTTTGAATTTAATTAGCAATGAACATAGGTAGCACAGAGTGCTTTATAGGACCTTTTAAGTTCATTTCCTTATCATACATTTACATGTGCCATTTACAACAGCAGTAACATCATTACTTCAATTTGAAAACTTACAACACCAGTAACATCATTACTTTAGTCTGAAAACTTACAACAGCAGTAACATCATTACTTTCATTTGAAAACTTACAACAGCAGTAACATCATTACTTTCATTTGCAAACTTACAACAGCAGTAACATCATTACTTTAGTCTGAAAACTTACAACAGCAGTAACATCATTACTTTGGTCTGAAAACTTACAACAGCAGTAGCATCCTTACTTTAATTTGAAAACTTACAACAGCAGTAACATCATTACTTTAGTCTGAAATCTTACAACAGCAGTAACATCATTGCTTGAGTTTGAAAATTTACAATAGCTGTAACATCATTACAATTTCAATGCCTTCTCGGTATTTGTATCTTGCGCTTCTTTAGCTATGAAAAGTATAGAACACACGAATCCATTACATTTTTTTCTTTTGTTGTGCAACCATATGAAGATTCCTTAAGAGGCAGAGGGATGAAATTAACCCTTTAAGCGCTGAGAATTTGCTTTGTGAGTAAAATATGATTATAGACAGAGACAACAAAGTTGTGGATTACTAGATGACACGTATTGCACTATACCGTTTGCAAGAACATTTGCATGATCATGGGCAGAGACTTTAACACAACATTAATTTCCAAACACTACCAACAATTAAAATGTATCTTTGTTTTTGCAACTGGGCCATCGAAGACTAATATATTCATTTAAAGTCATTTTTTTGTTCAATTATTATTATAAAGGAAAATGTTGCGAATTAAAAGAAAAATCAATAATGTAGTAATTGAGCTTTTAAAGTTTAGTCTTTTAAAGATACAAATAGGCAGTGAGAGAAAATGTTATCGCGAGTTTTCATGCTTCTTCATTAAAGCTTGCTCACCTACAACACAACCAGCAAGTTAAGGTCAAGTCTTCTCTCGTGGATTCAAGAGTTATTTCTCATGACTACTCACAAAAGCATGTAATTGAAATCACAGTTCTAATGAAGTATTTTATATGGTTACCCACGTCAGTATCGTCAAGGTGAAATCAAGCCTTCTCTCGTGGATTCAAGAGTTACCTTTTCATGGAAAAATCTGTACGTTCCCGTAGTGCAAGAATGAAAATGTCTATACTGTTCGCGAACTGGTTAAACGGCGATGTGTTATTAAACGAGTTTATTTGTACCCGTTTCGGCATGTTTTCATTCTCACGCTCCTTCACACAAGGTCAAAGGGCAAGGCCGCAGAGAACGGAGCGGAAGACGGCGTCCAATAACACAGCGAATGCAAGACAAGAAACTTCATATGACTGTCCCTCAAGAGAAGTGAACATATGCTTAGCAATAACTCATCCCGCCAATTTTCTCCATTTCTTTCAGACGGATTTGACACTTTTTCTTCACGGAAGTAGGCAGCCTAACAACCGCAGGGGATGGGGAACAAATTGGCCAAGGACTCCTGCCTCATTTGTCTTCGTAAGGTGTTGAAACGCCAGACATAGTTTAACTGATCCACCATTTGTTTCCTCCAGCCTTTTCCTCCCCTTTTTGAAACTATCTCGTTGTGCATATCTTCAAAGTTGTCTTCTGTTAATTCAAATTTATGACAAGAATGTTTTCAGCATTGATGGAATGGCTCGGAGATGACTTTTGAAAAGATCGTTACAAATTGATGAAAATGTATCAGGGACAATGGACTCTAGTGCTAAAAAAGGGAATTATTAAAAGTTTGCATTAATGTATAAATTGTATAGCATGGGTTTCCTAATACAGAGCATAGTACACGAAACTTTAAGTTCATTGGTCTCTATCAAAGCCTATAGTCTAGATAGAACAGCCAAGATGCAATAGATTGATTACAGAAAATAATATTAACTACTATGCAAAAAAGATTCATAGTTTAATAAAAAAAAGGAACTGGGCAATCCAAAAGTCTTTTACTCTTGAAAAAAAGGAAAGAATGGAATCCTTTCAAATTTGTTGTCTGTTTTCTTCACACTCTTCCTAGCCAAGCGTGACGCTAGGCAATGTTGGACAGGAGTGACAGGCGGGGGATGATGAACTGAAATCGACAACAGTTGCTTTGTGGGCTATATTTAGCAGAGAACAGACTCTACCTAGTAGAAAGAGATTAATTTCCAGGTAATTACGGTAGATGTAGTGACCTCACGAATACCTATAGTCGCTAGCCGATGTGGAAAGTGTTCTGTTACTATATGAAGAGACTAAGTGAGTTTCGGGAAAATTATAAAATATTATTATGAAGATGGGTATCTTTTAGTATAGAACAATAATGTTAAATTTTTACCTATTTGTGTGTATGTTTGTGTTTTTGTGTGTAGGACTGTAGTTGTGTACGGTTGTTTATGTTTATGCGTGTGATTCTGAGTGTGAATATATGTATATCTGTGTGTAAATCTGTGAGGTAACAGTCCTTGTACCTGTAAGAACACTTCGCATATTGTTTATTACTTCAACTCGGAGAATGGAGGAGGCAAGAGCAGACTGTATGGTGCAGAATTTGAAGGTAGACTGATAATGCAGTATTTGAGGACAGACTGTATGGAGCAGTAATTGAGGACAGATTGTTTGGTGCAGTATTTGAGGACAGATTGCGTGGTGCAATATTTGAAGGCAGATTGTATGTGCAATATTTGAAGGCAGATTGTATGTGCAGTGTGTGAGAGCAGACTAAATAGACCCATTTTTAAGTGGTAACTAACTATTACTATGCTTTTAAGGATTACTAAATATTACTTTTTGTAGGACTAATTAAATGGTGCTATATTAAAAGAGGGATTATATAATGTGTTATTTGTAGATATATTTTAGTGGTACTCTATTTTAAGGCAGTTTTAACGTTTTACCTTTTGGGGTAGACTGTCATACTGTGTTTAATAAAGGTTGGCTGTATAGTCATGTGGTTTATAGAGCTGATTGTATAATACTGTTTGTGTAGGTTCTATTATATTGTACTTTGTACATAAGACTGACTGTATAGTGATTCGTGTATAGGACTCACTTAATGGTGTTGTAATTATAGGGCTTATTGTATAGCATTGTGATTTCAAGGGGTTTGCATTGTGCTGTTTTTAAGGCTGATTGTAAATTTTTATGTTGATAGGTTGACTCTATGGAAGTTTTACTGATATAGTTCTGTGTTAAAAGGGCAATTTAGGGCACTGTTATACTGAGTTTTTGTATAGTTCTGTGTTAAAAGGGTAATTTAGGGCACTGTTATGCTGAGTTTTTTTGTATAGTTCTGTGTTAAAAGCGCAATTTATGGCACTGTTATGCTGAGTTTTTTTGCATAGTTCTGTGTTAAAGGGGCAATTTATGGCACTATTATGCTGAGCTTATTGTGCAGTAGTGAATTATATAGGGTTGATTGTGAGGCACCACTGCTTCTTACTTTCATTCTATGATCTCCTGACTTCCATACTGCTCTACTTCCTACTTCCTTACTTCAGCTTGAACCCTGTCAAGTCAGTGACCACTCACTAATAAAACAACTGATGTAGAAAAGGGAGAGGACTCGGAGTAACTACTGACAACGTGAAACAAGGGAAACACAGCTATGCAGGGTAGTGTATTTTAAAATGAAAATTTTACTTTACTTTTTATGTTAATTGCAGGTAGAAAGACTGACTTAAACTTTACTCATCCTTAAAGAATTTGAAAAACGTCACATAACGGGTCGTATTTACTCATAAATTATTTCTGATTTCACTCATATTCGAACATAGATACACTAACAAATTCATGAATAATGTGGATGAAATTAGCTTAGGTCAAACCCTCAGTATATGATAATGTCAGCAACACAACAACAACACAAAGGCGAAGAGAAGTGTCCTTTTCTTAACACCCCAACAGCCCGGAGAATTTGGGGATGGGGGTGGAGATGGTTGAAACAAAGATGCTGAAAGCACAGCAAAGGACCCCGCTACAACAACACATAAATGCCACTCCTCATAGACACAAAGAATTAAGCGGCATGGTTTATATTGGCCTGCATATCCTGGATGGCTTTACCACACTTGACCGGCTCCAAGAGATGTGACGCACTATCTCCCTCAAGAAGTCCGTTTTTGAGCCGAGCATGTGGCCAGAATCCCTAAGTGATGTTTCACTCCTTTCTAGCTCGAAGACTTTCCGTCTTTCGCAATATCCTTACTGATTTTCTTCTTAAGTAGAAACTATCACTAGACACTTGATTCTGTCTGTAGCAGAATCTTGCATCTCTCACTAGACATGTAGATCTATCTGCAGCAGAATCTCTCATCACTCTCTCTAGTCACTAGGTCTGTATGTAGCAGAATCTCTCGCTAGACAGTAGATCTGTCTGTAGCAGAATTTCTCATCTCTCGCTAGACACTAGGGTCTGTCTTTCGCAGAATCTCTCATCTCTCAATAGATACGTGGGTCTGTCTATAGCAGAATCTTTTATCTCTCTAAAATCGGACCTATCTGTAGCAGAATCGCTCATTAGACACTTCGTCTGTCTTCAGCAGAATTTCTCTCTAGATTCTTGGGTCTGTCTTCAGCAAATTTCTCTCTAGAAGCTTGGGTCTGTCTTTAGCAGAATTTCTCTCTAGGCACTTGGGTCTGTCTGTAGCAGATCTCACTATGAAATTGGGTCTGTGTGTAAAGTCAAAGTTGAAAACAGAAATAAAATAACTAAATTAGACAGATTTTCCAAAGCATGTACTTTTTCTCAGAATATGGAGGTCATTTAGAATCACTCAATTCATCCAGTCACAGTGCTAGTGCTAGTCACCCATCGCAAAAATTATTCATTCCTTTTAAAAGATTAATATTACTGACCAGGTGTGACAGAATGCGGCTATGTCTATGAAATGTCTGCGAGTGACCAGGTGTGACAGAGTGTGGCTATGTCTATGAAATGTCTGCGAGTGACCAGGTGTGACAGAGTGTGGCTATGTCTATGAAATGTCTGCGAGTGACCAGGTGTGACAGAGTGTGGCTGTGTCTATGAAATGTCTGCACGTGACCAGGTGTGACAGAGTGCAGCTATGTTTATCTAACGTCTGCATGCGACTAGGTGTAATACAGTGTTGCTTTGTCTATGAAATGTCTACACGTGACTAGGTGTGACACAGTGCGGCTTTGTTTATCAAATGTCTGCACGTGACAAGGCGTGATAGACTGTGACTATGTCTATCGATCTGTCTGGTGTGCGATCGATTAATTACATCGCTTTGTAATTGTACGTGTGGCTAAGCTGCGAGGTTTAAATTCAGTGATTGTGGCACACAAAACGTTCAACTATTTTTGCATTCATCCTCCCACACATATCAAGTTTAGGGCCTTTGTCCGGAATCTCAGACTTCCAAATTTTTCACAAGTTTTGGGACTTTATCTGGGATCTGAAATTCTCGACTCTCACAAGTTAAGCCTATTATCACGACTCTTGTACTATAACTTCTTTTCTTAAAGTCTAAAATCGATACTTAGAAAATCATTCATGTTCAATTCTAGACTAAATTATTTTATTGTAACAAATGGATCCGATCACAGCTTTATTCTTTTACAGTCAGTTACAAAATGCAATTGTCTTGCTGCATTTTGTTGTATTTTATATTGCAATTTAGTGAGCTTTAGTTTGTTAATTTTAGTTTGCATATTAATTCTTTGTTTTTCATTTTAGTGCAAGCATGTTTACTTTGATGTGTGAGGCATTTATTTCATTAGCAATATTTATAACAATAATTTCTTTTATCTCAGTTTGTGTAGCAGTGCGACAGAATTAAAGAACATGGCGTCTCGTGCAGAACGTATAGAGGCAAAAGCATTAGGCCTTACAAGAAGAGCATTATAGTGCACGTAGTGAGAGAGAAGAACATTATAGTGTATGTAGTGAGAGAGAAGAACATTATAGTGTAGTAGTAATAGAGAAGAACATTATAGTGTATGTAGTGAGAGAGAAGAACGTTATAGTGTAGTAGTAATAGAGAAGAACATTAAAGTGTAGTAGTAATAGAGAAGAACATTATAGTGTATGTAGTGAGAGAGAACATTATAGTGTAGTAGTAATAGAGAAGAACATTATAGTGTATGTAGTGAGAGAGAAGAACATTATAGTGTAGTAGTAATAGAGAAGAACATTATAGTGTATGTAGTGAAAGAGAAGAACAGTCTACTGTATGTAGTGAGAGAGAAGAACCTTGTAGTGTATGTAGTGAGAGAGAAGAACATTATAGTGTAGTGGTAATGGAAAAGAACATTATAGTGTAGTGATAATAGAGAAGAACATTATAGTGTAGTAGTAATAGAGAAGAACATTATAGTTTAGTAGTAATAGAGAAGAACATTATAGTGTATGTATTGAGAGAGAAGAACATAATAGGTGTGGTAGCAATAGAGAAGAACATTATAGTTTCTGTAGTAATAAAGAAGAAGAGAATATATTATAGTGTGTGTAGTGATGGAGAAGAAGAGAATACAATAATGTGTATCTGGTTTTAGAGAAAACGAGAACAGAAAAAGAAATGCAGAGATAGATTAGAAAAGAGAATGAAAGAATAGCAGGAGAGACAATTAGGCTCGAGAAACGGCCATAACTGGAACACAAAGAAAACAATTGCTAAATAAAAAATCAAGAAAGAAGAGCAAAGAATGTTTGAATTTTGAAAAATAGGAAAGAAAGACTGCTGAAAGAAAGACACATAGAATTAGACCAAACTCCAAAACTTTCCTAAACTTCACCTAACACAGTCCGTAAACCTAGACTCACACTGTTGACGAGAAAATCGTAATTTTGAAAAACTGGCAAATCCAGGAAACGTGAAATAACCATTTACAAAATTTACAACCTTTAAGTTCATTTTGTAATACCGATAACTGAATATGAACCTGGAGACTGGTCTCGATGTTTATTATTGTCCACTAAATATATAAGCGTAGTTTATTAAATACATTTCATAACTAACAATATCTTATATACCTTAGTAAATTTTTTAAATGGTATATTTCCCAAGAATTTGTTTACACAATTTTACAAACAGTCACACTTCCACTATCCTGTGAAGCTCAAACTATTTCATCAGTTTCAAAGGTTTCTCATTTCTCTTCAGCCTAGAATTGTGGAGCATATTTGGAAAAGTCATCTAACTTTTAAAAAAAAGAAGTTGTCACGTGATCTATACTTCATCCGTTCCTATTGTTTTTACATGTGAACATTTTGTTTAGTCTTATCTGTTCATTCATAAACCCACGAGCACGCTTGGCAGCATTACGTCCATTCATCCATTTCCATCGTTATCGTGGTACCGCATGTTCGACTAACTTCTAGATTCACCCAGTGTCATTCTATAACTTTTATTTTGGTACACCCAGTGTCATTCTATATCTTTTATTGTGATACACCCAGTGTCATTCTATATCTTTTATTGTGGTACACCCAGTGTCATTCTATATTTTTTATTGTGGTACACCCAGTGTCATTCTATATCTTTTATTGTGGTTTGATATGCATGACTAACTTCAAGATTCACCCAGTGACCTTCTATATTTTTTATTGTGGTACACCCAGTGTCATTCTATATCTTTTATTGTGGTTTGATATGCATGACTCACTTCTAGATTCACCCAGTGTCATTCTATATTTTTTATCGTGGTTTGATATGCATGACTAACTTCAAGATTCACCCAATGTCATTCTATTTCCAATAGCCCTTAATTTGAGCATAGTTCAAGGCATCGTTTTCTGTTAAGTAAATTAGTAGTATCAATGTCAAAAAGCTGCGTTGTTTTCGAGTCTGATTATCACCTCCTCTTTCAAGTTGGTAGTTTGATGGAACATTCTGAAGTATACTGTTTCGGAATTATACTGTTTAGCTTACAATCTTTCTTCCACATATAACTATATTTGATAGGTACAAACTAAATGAAATATTACAATGATTCGGGAGATTACTACACTGTATTATACAAGCCTGACCATAATCAAGCCTTCATGCATCATTCACTTTACCAGACATGCTTATGACGCTAAAGAGCTATTGTGAAGAAGGGTTAGCTACATATGCTGTCATAAAATGCAACTACGCAATTCTAGGTAGAAAGTTTAACAATAGACTGTACAATTGAAAGGTTTCAGCATAATTTTATCGCTGAAAGTCTATACTTGAAACTGCCCACAAGCCTCTTGTTTAGTAGTAGTGTAGTAGTAGTAGTAATAGTAGTAGTAGTAGTAGTAGTAGTAGTAGTAGTAGTAGTAGTAGTAGTAGTAGCAGTAATATAAAATAAATGCAAAGTTAGGTTGAGGTAGCAGACGATTTAATTTTAAACTGATGTGTGTCTATGTAGTTTGGTGCATTTATTCAAAACCTAGAATCACGAGTATTGCAAGGAATATAATCAGCAGCCTCTGTGACCATATGGTGGTATGGCATTAAAAAGACACAATTTCAAATAGTGTTTATTTCATGTTTATTTTGTTTTGGGTTTGCTCTTTGATTGAACTGCACAATATGGATACGAAGATGTGAACTCTGAAGTAGACAGCAAATTAAATGTATTTGCACATTAACACTCATTTTCTTTTGTCTGTATTCTTCATAATGTAGATTTCTGTAAACAGAGGACAACATGTACCAGACTGTGTTTTGACATACAAGGGAAGAACAACCGAGTTGCGACAGGCTAGTAAGCGTTGTTAATGTTTGGTTATTTTCAATGACTCAGAACACATTTGATGAGCGTTGTTACTGATTTGTTGTTTTAATGAATCAGAACATATCAGGTGAGCGTTGTTACTCTTTGGTTGTATTTAATGAATCAGAACACATTTGGTGCAAAGGAGAATAGAGTTGATGAATGACAGTGTGTGTGTGGATGTGTGGGTGTGGGTGATTTGAGAGTGCTGTTTGTGCATAGTTTACACAGATCTGGGATTTTGTCATTAGACAATAAAATATGTTTTCTGGAACATTTTGTAAAGTTTGTCCCAAGCAAATATATGTATGTGCGTTCGCGCGCAAGTGTGTGTGTGAGCGTGTGTGCGTAAAACAATTATTTGCATTTTAAACAGTCATCATATTAGGAGATTCTGATTCAGATGCCCTTTATAAAATGCCAAGCTCCTCAGCACGTCTTTCGGCTGCTCTTGAAGTCAAAAGCCTTTTCTCATGTGTTTTATTTCTGTTTAATAGCAATCTTTGTTTTTGACATGTTTAATCAACATTCAAATAGCAACTTGCCAAATGTTGAGTGTGCGCAGCCTATAAAACTGCTAAACTCCTCGACACGTCTTCTTGCTGTTCTTGAAGTCAAAGGCCTACGATTTTGACTTTGTCTAGAGTCCAGTAATGACATGCCATATATGTTCCATCGCTGACTGTTGCTTGAACCTTTCTTGCTGAACTGCTTCAGATTGCAAACTGCCTAGAACAGGACATGAAACACTTGGCGCTTGATTTCAAATCAACTCGCCATTAACTGTTACAACGTTTGCAGGAAATGGCCATTTCAAATCTCTCAACGTTCGGTGGCGAAATGCAAATCTTAGTACGTGATTGTGATATGATGAAGATTTTATTCTTTTTAACTGTTCGTATTGCTGCTGACTGCATATATATATATATATATAAAAAGTGAGATCTTTAAAAAGAAATTAGAAAAATATAGAATTCATAGAAAAATATAGAATTGAAGGAACACTTGCGCGCTTTGAAAGAAAAGCACTAAGAGCTAATGCATTGAAATCCTGCCGGTCGGAACGTTTATACAGAGTTAATGTTAATTAAACCTACCTGTAAGCAGAAATTATAATCACTTGTTGAGTCGTGTATATATACATACATATATATATAGAGAGAGAAAGAGAGAGAAAGAGAGAGAGAAAGAGAGAGAGAGACTGTTAATTAAACCCACATTATAACACAAATCGTAATCATGTGTCCAGACGTGTATATATATTTATAAATAACGTTCATTAAACCATCTGTTAACACGAATCATATAATCATTTACTTACACTGACAAACCTACAAGTCATGATCAAACCACAAATAAAACAAAAAATAAAGTTGCTTTGTTGCATTCTGTCACACACATTTTGCTTATGCAACTTCTAAGCACTTGTGTACTGCAGTTATAGCACGGATATTTTTCTTTTATTCAATGACTACATATTCATTAAAGCAAAACCATTTGATAATTGACAACATTTCCAATTCATTCATGCCCTGCCATTCACTCGCTCTTTGATGCCGAAGGTCAAGGGTAAATAATATCATGTAAAGTAAAATGGAAGACGTGCGTTCATTATCATCAACCATGCTGATATCGTGCAGTTATATTAATACAATATATATTTTCTTTCTTGAACTAATTGCATGCGGTTACCTTAAACTTTTATTCCCCCAAAATTTACTTTACGGACACTGAATGATAGATAAGACTGCTCCAGCGACTGCCAAAACACTCCAGTGTTGAGGACATGCAGAGTAAATCGATGACATTATAGTAAACGAAAGTAAAGTTTTGGATAATAAATTCCAATCGCAGATAATTCAAATATTTGTATTACTTTATACGGCTCATTAACACGTGAACAAGAAAACAGATGGTTTACGTCATTAGCTATTAAATCAATCGATTTATGCATTTTATTGTAATGCTCTAAAAATCCATACTATTCTGCAATCGATATCGTTTGTTTATTTGCTTCTTGCCCTAATTAAGGAATAAAATTTAATAATAAATAATAAACAAATTGTAATGCGTACTTTTTTCTTCCATATCACTCGGCCATCTGAAACCAATGGGCGAAAAAAGGTTTGCTCTTGCAAGCGCCATGTCACTTTCTTTCAGTGGTCACTTTCTAACGATTAGTTTAATTTATTTTTATTTAGTTGTGTCTAATAGATGCATACTCCTTTTAAAAAGCTATAATGTTTATTTAGTTGTGTCTAATAGATACATACTCCTTTTAAAAAGCTATAATGTTTATTTATTTGTGTCTAATAGATACATACTCCTTTTAAAAAGCTATAATGTTTATTTAGTTGTGTCTAATAGATACATACTCCTTTTAAAAATCTATAATGTTTATTTATTTGTGTCTAATAGATACATACTCCTTTTAAAAAGCTATAATGTTTCTCTGACGTTCAACCGGAGCACTACATTTTCACAAATTCTTTTTCATACGATCTAAACATCAAGTAACCCCTTTGTTCATGAATATCTAGGGTTTGTTGTTACAGGTTTTAATGTTTGTGTGAGGGGAGAATAAAAGCAAGTGTATATGTGAAAGGGAAAGGATTATGACTGTCATTAAACTAAGAACAGTTTAGTTTAATATTTTTCTTTAAAAAACTTTTAACTATTAGTTTCGAACGCCAAGGTGGATATTATTGCTCTGAGTGATTCGAACTTTATATGAGTAAGATCTGTTTAGACTAGGAACTACTTGTGAGTAGAATCTATTTAGACTAGGAACTACTTGTGAGTAGAATCTATTTATCCACTAACATAATTTCATAACCAGTGCTTGTCGGTTAGTTAAAAATCATGATTGTGTGTATGGAACCTACAGATATTCAATTATTTTCCTGAAATACTTTTTCTCGCTTTCCTGTTTTTAAAAAAAAGAATCAAACAAACTTTTGTCATTGATTACACATTTATAACAGCGTAAACATTTTGTTTTCAAAATAAAACAAAATATATTTTAATCGGTCAGAACAAACACTATCGTGTTTGAATGTTGTTTAATTGTTGTTATTTACTTAAGAAAAAGGAAAACAAGATATTTACATGAGCATAATAATGGCACGCTAACATTCAGCCCACGCTGGAAATTATCATTCTGTTAGATTTCCATTAGATTTCTCTTCCATTTTCGTACTCCCTTTTTATTCACTTGTCTCCCTTTCTCTCCCTCTCCCTCTTATTCATACTGTTCTTTTTCATCACTCAAATCGGTACACTAGTGCAATGCGCATGCGTTTTGGCTCTACACAAGATGGCGTTGTTCCTGGGCAACGTCCCATCCCTAGCTGTCGGTTCTGCCATTTTCCCACCCATCTATTCACAGACACGTTCGCACAAATTCAGGTTTACTGGCACATTTGGTTTCCTAAGACTTATTTCCAGTGTACCTATGTGTGTGCGCGTGCGTGTGCGCACATGGGTGAACGTGTGAGAGAATGAAGAGAGAGAGGTGGGGTAGTCTGTGACCGGCTAAGCACTTGAGCGCAGAACAGTAAATCAAAGCCTACTTTCCGATGACAGAGCATGATTACTGTGCTGAGACATTGCAGACCCGCAGTCTTCGCTGTTGGGAACTGCGCCCGCCTCTCGCCACCTCCAAAGTGTAAACTGCTGAAAATGGCGCCGAAAATATCGGCTTCCGTAGTTTGTCATCTACTCGAGTTGGAGACCCAACTTTAACGGCCATTTAGTGCAGTTTTGTTTTAGCAGTTTCTTTTTTTAATATAAGAGAGAGAGAGAGAGAGAGAGAGAGAGAGAGAGAGAGAGAGAGAGAGAGAGAGAGAGATTAAAAGTGTGATTTCAGAAAACGAAAGGAAATGTGTTTGGTTTCAAATTGATGGTGTTGTTGCCACATTTCCATTCAGAAAACGTGAGAAGTTTTATTATATGCATTGTACTGTTACCGACATGTTGTTCGCGGTAAGAAGCTGAATGTAGTAAACTCAGTTAAAAATTCTCCTATTTATTTTCCCATAGAAAACGTAGGCATTTACTCGGATTTTTAATGACGTGTTTGGGTGTTTTTTTCTCAAGTTTTCCTGCGCAGTTCAGCGTGATGACGCAGTGAATATCGAAAGTGACTGCCGAGAAACACTGTACGGACATGTCAAACTTTGTACAGGGAGAGAGGGAGGTCTTTCTCACAGTGGACCATGAAAACTTTGCTGAGAACATCTTTTTTTCACACTCTGTGCACGCTCTTCATTACACTGTGACATCGTAAAGTGACATTTTGTCACAAATTCCGTTGTAAAGTTGCACACATTTTGCAATGTCACGTACCCTCCTGTTATATATGATAGTGGAAGAAAAGTGACACAGTACAGGTACTAACAGCCGAGAAGTCTCACAGAAAGCTTTAATGGCATCATTGATGACGTCATGTCAGTTCTATATCGATGAGGATGGAAAAGTGAGGACGGGACGCGGTCATAGATTAGTTCTCACTCAAATGGTACTCAAGTCTGCTCACGTCACCACGATTTCCTTCGCCAGTCAGATCTCCAGTTGTCGAAATAATATTTGAGTTAATAAATTTCCCTCACAATTAAAATTTGAATCAAGACAATTAGCTTCTGCCTTTTAGCTTCCGCATCCATTTGACACGACTTTTGTAGAGTGGTATAATTATTACCGAAGACGGGGGGGAGGGGAGCCAACCGGAATTATTAAAATAGAGTTATCTTATCTTTCAATTGTGTGTCAATGGCAACAGAAACAGTATGTCCAGGCAATTTTCAAGCACCCCATAATTGATTTAGGAGATATATCACCAGTACAGTTCCTTTTTTGTCTGTTGGAGTGGAAGGTCAAGACCTATAAGAAAAAAAAATTTAGAACAGTGTTACATGATGACTTTATTTCAATAATCATTAAAATTAGTGCGAACAAATTATTAACTTGTAACTTCATAGTGTTAATAAACTAAATTGTTCTATGATAGATGCTTTACCGCACACTCTCAAAATGCAACAAAATGTTCAATGCAATTTCTTTTCTAAAATGTCTGAAACCGAGTAAGAATGGAGGTGCTAACAGAAAAAATAAATCTTGCTATAAGAGTCACGATGACTAATGTAGGAACTTTGGAATCACAAAATGGCGTCAGTTGCTGAAACTGTCTTAATCGATCAGCTTCTGAAAGTGGTGGTGGCAGCGATAATGGTGGTGGTAGTGATAGTTACGATGGTGATAAACTCAATGATTATATTAGCAATAAGAACCATGCCATAAGATAAATATTGATTATTTTCTTTTTTTAATAACAACCCCCTCCCAACAACACGAGAATAATGATAATTAGCATGTAAACTGTAATGAGAATATGGAAATTAATTACTTGTTATTTCTACTAATCTTTCCATCAAATTCATCACCCCATTGTATTGTATAGCTTTTAGTTACTTATTTCATTTTTATTTTGTGGTAAAATGCTATTTATACATAACAGGGCCATCATTCTTCTTTTCCTACGTCAGTCATGTATTTATATCAATTTTCCTGTAGTAAAATGTCACTTATCTTTAGTGAGGTTTCACGCTTTCTTTTTCTTTAGTACATCTATTGACTCAACACCACCCATCATGTGCTTCAATCTTTTTACTGAACACCAGATAAGAAATATAAATATATCAATGTACATGTTCACTACATTTGAACACTGAACAGTAGATCAGAAATATAAATATTTGAGCGTGCATTTGTTTACTACAGTTTAACTTGCATTCATCCATAGTTTGGGATCAAATTATTATTATCCTATTATTATTATTATTAACATGCGTAAGGAAGATTTCCATGAACATTTCGTAATTTTTTTAATCTTTCTGTAAATGAAACAAAAGCACTATCAAAAGATTATTGCAGCAGAAGAATGAAATAAGTAGAAGCATTGCAGTGACAGTAATCATATTAAATACTAATTGCCTGATGTACATCAAAAGTCGTGAAATTGTCTGCTGCAGCAACGCCCATTTTCATCATTGTTGTTGTTGCATTGTTATAAACAACAGAGCTACCAAAAGTTACCGTACCTAACAGATTAGTAAATTAAAACAAGTATATTTCATAAACAGCTCATCGCTGAGTAGTAACAGTGCCAAAGTCAATAGTAACAGTACCAATGTCATTAGTAAGAGTGCCAATGTCAATAGTAACAGTAACAATGTCAATAATAACAGTTCCAATGTCATTAGTAAGAGTGCCAATGTCAATAATAACAATGTCAATGTCAATAGTAACAGTTTCAATGTCAATAGTAACAGTGCCAATGTCAATAGTGATAGTAACAATGTAATTAGTAACAGTGTCAATGTCAATAATAACAGTGCCAATGTCAATAATAACAATGTCAATGTCAATAATAACAGTGCCAATGTCAATAGTAACTGTAAATGACATTAGTAACAGTAACAATGTCAATAACAACAGTGCCAATGCCAATAATAACAGTGCCAATGTCAATAATAACAGTGCCAATGTCAATAGTAATAGTAACAACGTCTATAGTAGCAGTATCAATGTCAAAAGCAACTTTACCAATACCAATAAGAGGTTTTAATAATCTTTACAGAAGGAGCACCACACTATATTAAAGTGAGAAACTTCATCAGCTGAAGATTTAACACTCCCTAACAGCATAGGCAGAAAACAAAAAATAGTATTTTGGGGAGACCTAAATATATATTCTAAAAGTAGCAGAAGTTTGAAAAACTTAATTTTGGGGAGGCCTAACTACAATCTCAACCAATAGTTTTAGCAGTAGGAACAACGTCATCATTAGAAATTCTAGCCCCTTACTATTAAAATAATTTTAGCAGAAGAAACAACGTCATCGTTAAAAAGTCTAGTCCCTCTAACATAGTTTTAGCAAAGCAGGATAACTTGACCATTAGCGTTTCTTAATACATACTGAGAAACAGCATTAGCCAAAGATGAATTATCTTCAGCATTAGAAGTTCACACTACACACACTTTAAAACGTAGTATTAATAGAAGTCTCAACCGTACACTCTACAAACAGTATTATCACAATATGGAACAATTTTATCCTCATACAAACGACACACTCTAAACAAAGTTTTAGAAGAAAAACAACACTTTTTCAAAATATAAAATTAAAAAAAAAAAACTTTCTACCAACGCACTCTATGCACACTATTACAGAAGTAAATAGAACTCTAACTCTAAACTCATTTAGCATCACAAAGGACAACTCTAACTCTAAACTCATTTAGCATCACAAAGGACAACTCTAACTCTAAACTCATTTAGCAGCACAAAGGACAACTCTAGCTCTAAACTCATTTAGCATCACAAAGGACAACTCTAACTCTAAACTCATTTAGCAGCACAAAGGACAACTCTAGCTCTAAACTCATTTAGCATCACAAAGGACAACTCTAGCTCTAAACTCATTTAGCAGCACAAAGGACAACTCTAGCTCTAAACTCATTTAGCAGCACAAAGGACAACTCTAGCTCTAAACTCATTTAGCAGCACAAAGGACAACTCTAACTCTAAACTCATTTAGCAGCACAAAGGACAACTCTAACTCTAAACTCATTTAGCAGCACAAAGGACAACTCTAGCTCTAAACTCATTTAGCAGCACAAAGGACAACTCTAGCTCTAAACTCATTTAGCAGCACAAAGGACAACTCTAGCTCTAAACTCATTTAGCATCAGAAAAGACAACTCTAGCTCTAAACTCATTTAGCATCAGAAAAGACAACTCTGGCTCTAAACTCATTTAGCATCAGAAAAGACAACTCTGGCTCTAAACTCATTTAGCATCAGAAAAGACAACTCTAGCTCTAAATACATTCAACAGGAGGAAAAAAACAACGCTGCTTCTAGACAAATTCAGTAGAAGGAAAAGACAACACTTTACTACCACCCCACTTTGAACACAGTATTAGACAAAGAGGAGACAACTCTAATATTCAGTATAATCTCAAGTCATAGCTCACCAGACAATCCACCGTCCACGCCGAGTTCCGAACCAAATCGGCTCATGGCATAGTAGCCTGCTGCCGCCGCCGAAGAAAAAGCATCACTGCCTTTGGCCAGGTCGTATTGACCGCTACGACCATCCCCACGGCCACCGAGTCCTGTCCCGGGCATCACTAATGAACCATAATGTGAGGTCAAACCTCTCGTAGCATCCATGCCAGAGTAAGAAAAGGCGTGAGCTCCCTTTAGATAATAATTTTAAAAGAAAATAAATAAATAACCTGAAAACTACTGCACATTACACATTAAAATAACTCATATATGTGCTAACTTTCTTCATGCTCAACTTCTCCAGCCTGATTATATTCAGAAAACAAAATAGTTACACATGAAATAACTTACTGTTAAACTGACTGAAGTAAATGTTGATGCACCAGGACAACGCCTAGATCATTTAAAATTAGCAACTCTAATCATAATTTATTACAGTGTTTCTTCTTTTAATAAAATAAAATGATACAGGTATTCATATTATGACAGATCTAGATTAAGAGAGTTATTTGCGTGCTTTCTTTTCAGCGCCGATGACGTTTGAATTTTGTTTTCATTGATAAAAATAGCATTCCTCTTTTGTGGGTTTACGAACACAAAAATATTTAGGTATTGAGACATTACAAAGAACCTTAATAGAGTAGTTAAAATTTAGCATTCCTCTTTTGTGTGTTTACAAGCAGAAAAATATTTAAGTTTTGGGAAAAATTACACAGAACCTTTAAAGAGTGGATTAAAAGTATTAATTGGAATCTTTGAAGATAAATGCAATGTTTGCAGATTACTTAAAGTTAAACAAATAGGAACAAATCTACATTATTATAGTTCTTCACAAAACACAGACAGACAGATAGATAGATAATAGATAGACAGAAAGGCAGATAGATAGATAGATAGATAGATAGATAGATAGATAGATAGATAGATAGATAGATAAATAGATAGATAGATAGATAGATAGATAGATAGATAGATAGGAGATAGTCCGGTAATACGATTAAATAGACTTACCACTCACAGAAGAAGAGATAACTAAAGAAAAAGAAATAGCAATTTCTGAGATGGAGACAGAGAAATTAAAAATTACAATGTGTTTTCACAAATAAGATTGGATTCATTGTTATAAATATTGCTGTTGCTGCTCTTTTTGAACATTTTATCTTTTGAGGGAAATTTGTTTACAATTTTAAAAAATTATAATTGACTTGATAGAGACCATAAGTGGTAGATATACATTGCTGACTTAAAGGACGGAGAGTTAGTTTGTTTTGACAAAATCGGGTTATAAGTATGGGCTTGCGATGATTAATGGGCTTGCATGCATGTAGGGTTGGAGAGGGAGAAGGATAATTAGAGGGCATATTGCTACTTACCTGGTGGGCGTATGTGTGGGCTTGTGTTGAATACGGGTATGGCCAAGACTTGTGAAGACCATACAACGAAGGCGTAAAATAGGCATCTGCACCTAAGGGGAAGCCACCGTGTGCGCCGGAACTCGTTGGCGGCGGTTGATAGGCCGAGTTCCAAAATGATGGTGGTAGCTTCCGCTGACACATGAGCAGCGTGTCTGCCAAGAAAGAAAAGGGAGATAATTCAGTGTACTGCCTGGCAAATGGGAGAAAGTGTGGAAGATAAACCTGCCTATAAAGAGTGGCAATGAATGCGAAGTTGATATTTAAACTTTCAAACACAATTCCCCTCCCCCCCAAAAAAAAAAAAAAATTAAAATTAAATGGTGTACTGCTCAGCACGCCCCCTTTCCCACCATCCACTAGTTCGCCAACGTCAACATGTTTACCGTTCTGCAAAGAGTACCTCAACAACCGATTCCTCACAGACTGGCGGTAGCCAGACAAACATTAAGCCATCGGGAAGCTATTTATGTGAGGTTACAGTGAGGGGCTGCAAATATCGGCAACTCAGCACCACTGCACAAGACAGTGAACGGAACACGAATCTCGGACCGTAGGGCGCAAATAAATTTTCGAAAGAAGAATCCAAAACTAAACTGATGCTTGAAATTGCGTCATTAGACGACAAGAAACATTAATAACATGGTGAACAAAAACATGCACATGTACACACCCATATGTACACACAAATATGCTAAACTGTTTTTTGTGTGCAACAATCTTTCCTGCAGTAAGAACAATATTGTAGTTAAATTATATCTATATTACACGTGTACAATAATAGCTCTAGGCACAAGCACAAACTCACAGTCACAGCAAGCCTCGCAGATACAGTAGGGAACCCGAAACATTTTTACATACAGCATTTACAGTAATGTGAAAAAAGAATAAAAGTAAACGATAGAGAAATGTTTCTGAGATCTTTCAGATTTCTGAAGTAATAACGAGGTGATAATGAAGTGATTTTCCAAAGTACAAACATGGCGCTATCCGAATTTCTTGGGACGCAGACAATGAAGGTGAACGTTTTTTTTAAACAAAGACAATCACATTCCCATTCACCATCGTCAACTTCACGTCTTTCTCGCTGTAGTGTTTGACGTAGTGCCTTCAGGTAGCGCTTCCCAGGTCACTTTGCGCCACCCATGCCACATCACCCGCCAGACATCTCACGTAACCCACAGCATCTACCTCGCATCCTTACCGGCACTCGATTCATATCGTCAGTAGTGCTACAAATCACGTCATCAGTTTCACGTCTTCTGCGGCACCTTCTCACGTCACTCATGTCTTCTCAAGACTTTATCTCACGTCTCGCGTCGTGTGTCCTTCAAACACACCCATTTCATGTCTCGCCTTACAACCTCAACTTATTCATCAAAAGAAATCCATGTTACCTTACGTCTCCCGTATTACTGTAGTCATGTGATTTCTTGTCAAGCATCTTATGCCATACATATCGTCCCGTCGCTCATGTCATTAGTTCATCTCAAGTTCCATTCACGCCTCATGCATCACAGACCTCAAGCAACGTCACTCATGCCATCCCCAATGATGTTATTTATGTCATCTCACACCAATGTCAAGCACACTTTTTCAAATAGTGTCATCCATAATACCTTCATAAGCAACGTCAACCATACCTTAAGCAACATCAATTAACCATTTCGTGTCATCTCGCATCATCCCATATGAGGCAGAGTAAATTTGCCTATCCCTATTTCTAAGTTAAATTGTTATATAAATTGCTAAAATGTGAAAGTGACCTGATATTGGATACTTCTTGTCAGAGTTGGAAGTAAACAACTCAGGAGGAGAATAAGCTAAAAATTTTGCTGATGCAGTCTCAACCAGTTCCTACTGGATGAGTAGTTTTTCTGACTAATAGTCTCACACGTGTTCATAACAAATTCATCCAATGGAGAGAACATTTCTTTGTTGAAGAGGTATTCTATTCTAATCACTTAGAATTTTAACAAAACTCAAGTCCGGTCATAAAGGCAATTGTTTGTTACCTTATGATAAGTTAAAGACTGATAAAGAAAGAATGGACTTCGAAACATTTCAAATATGTTTGCTATAGATCCTTGATTTGAATTGGAAAATCTTTTGTAACTGAACCATTATTTCTACGTTCACTAATTTGATTATGCCATATATTATACTTGTGAATTTTGAACGATGCTATATTTCGTATGCTGTGCGTGTGTGTGTGTGTGTGTGTGTGTGTGTGTGTGTGTGTGTGTGTGTGTGTGTGTGTGTGTATGTGTGTGTGTAGCTATAATGCCTAATCACGACCATGTGGTATTGTAAGAGAATGTTCGTTTTGAGTCCTGTGGCACTGTGGTAGTTATTTTGGTTCGTTCATACGAGCGAATTATAAATAAGATTATAAGAAAACACTGAATACTTCTGAGTGAACTCTAAAAGTACTTTCATTTTGTAGTTGTGACTTTATAAATACATAATTGTAGATATGTCTGACGTCCAAATGTATGTCATTAGCGAATACCCCCCCATTTCAAATAATTAAGACATATACATTACACTGATTACAGTATTTTGTTTCTGGCACTTATCTACTTCCGTCAAAACATTTCAGTGAAATGACTTATTAAATACTTCACACAACCGAGGGAATTTAATAGAGCATTAATCTGTGTATAAGGGATGGGATGGGGTTGTGATCCTTATAATTATACTTCCATCAAATATATCAATGTGGTAATTAGCAGTAAATATAATTTATACAGTGAACAGAAAAAAATATTGGGGGGGGGGGGGTGAGTTCCTTTTGTACTTCCGAATCAAATAGTAGTGAAATAACTAGCAGTAAGTTCAGTTCAGAAGTATATGATACGATATTTCAGTTTGTTTAGTGTTTTTAGTTCTATATAATTACGATATTTCAGTTTGTTTGGTGTTTTTAATTCTTATGTACTTCTGCCTAAGCTGCACAGATGCTGTTATAGTAAATTCAATTCAGATAACATACATTAACATACTGCATGTTTTTAACTGTGATTCTTACTATATAAACAAAGTTAAGATAAGTGGTGAATACAGGTCATACAGCTAAAGTTAACATATTACAGTTTTGTATTTCTGTATAAAATACTAATTCGTAGAGGTAAATTTAAATCAAATAACAGCAAATAACATACTGTAGTTTGTTTTCCATTTTGTGCTCATGATTCTTATAAATTTCTAGCAGGGAGATAATTAAAGTACAAACAATTCAAACAAACACGGTTGACATTTCAGAGTTTGCTCTGAATTGTGATTCTTGATTCTTACTTGCGAGTTAATGTGTAGATAGATATACAGACAGACAGAGAGAGAGGGAGAGAGAGAGAATAATATCAAACATATAATTCTATGACACTTCTCAACCATCTCCGCCATTCTTTGTGTGGAACTACCCAAGTAATCTCGCTCCATCTTTCAAAAAAATACCTTTGTTCTTTTACTTTCCTCGTAAAAGAAGGGTCTCTACCCAGAGCGTTATAAAAGCAAAGACCAACAAATCGGGACAAGCTGTAGACTGTGGAATCAAAGCACCGCTTCCGGGTGGGCCCTCCCAGGAGGAATCTTGCACGCTTGTTTCTCATCACGCATGATATTTGTCCAACTGCCACCGAGTCAAAGATCCGGCCTCCATGCCTTCATAATTTTGACGTCACCTGATCTCTAGAGGAGAGTTCTGCGGTGGGCGCGAAAATGGTGAGGGTGGAAGGCAGGGTCAACCTAGGTTGGGAAGGAGACAAAGGGTGGGAGGGTCCACCATGATGGAGGATAAGGGTAGAAAGATGGCCACCTCGATGCTATTTTCACGTCTGGAATAATGCATTGTTAATTGGTTGATACGTCGTGGCGGAAAGAGGAGACAGAAAGCGTGAGAATGGACGTAAGGTCCGGGTACTTGTGCATGATGGAAGCGGGAGAAAATCATTTTGGGGTAAAATTTATTATCAAAATACTGTCCTTTTTTTTTTTTTTTTAGAAAGAAAAAAGACAGCGTTCTGTTTGAGTACAGAGATATCGCTATTTATGCCGTTTTTTCTTTCTTGATTTGACTCATCAGACACTCTCTTACTATGAATATTATAAATAATAATATATCCATCAAATTTTGGCAGATGAAAATATATTCAAGATCAAATCAAGTACATAGTTATGCATACACTCTAATTATCAATTATACAGAAATAGCACAATTCTCCCTCGCGAGAAAAGTTTGGCTTTTGTAACTTCTGCTTAGCAGTTTTATTAAGGCATCGTTCTACGTATGCTAAGTAAATTGCATCAAATGTTCTACACCAAAGTTCTACACTAATGTTCTACACCAAAGTTCTAACACTAATGTTCTACACCAAAGTTCTACACCAATGTTCTACACCAAAGTTCTACACTAATGTTCTACACCAAAGTTCTACACTAATGTTCTACACCAAAGTTCTACACCAATGTTCTACACCAAAGTTCTATACTAATGTTCTACACCAAAGTTCTACACTAATGTTCTACACCAAAGTTCTACACTAATGTTCTACACCAAAGTTCTACACTAATGTTCTACACCAAAGTTCTACACTAATGTTCTACACCAAAGTTCTACACTAATGTTCCACACCAAAGTTCTACACTTATGTTCTACACCAAAGTTCTAAAACTAATGTTCTACACCAAAGTTCTAAAACTAACATTCTACACCAGTATTCTGCCTCAAGTGCAAATCTAACTTAAAACTTTTAGAAGAAGCAAAGAAAGTCGATTTTATCCAGTCATTAATTCAGATAAGATCATTATTTAAATTCTGAAGCAAATCAAAAACATTTAGATCTGTTTAAGAAAAGATTAATTAGTAAAACTTTTCACTTACTTAGTCTGTTATACTATGACGCCACACATTCACAACCAGTTTATTATTAAATTTCTTTAATGTTCAAAATACGATTTTTAATTTTTGTGTATTCTTGAACATACTCCATGCTATACAACTGCTAGCAGCACTGTTCACACAACTTTTAGCACTGTTTTCACCATTATCAGCACCACTAGTCACGTAAGTGTTAGCACTGTTAACCCAATGTCAGCGCTTCTGGTAGCGCCACATTTAGCACCTCTGTTTTTGCAACTGTTAGTATCATTCTCAGGACTTCTCCCAGTTTATCTTATATTAAAGACAAGACAGTTCAAGCCTATCACCTTGAATTATGGAGTGGCTAGGTACCACTCATGAGTTATTCCACAATGTCTTGAATTTGATCCCCAAACTTCCTCAACAAAAAGATTGTGCTCTCTTTTACCTCTGCCCACTCACTGACACTTGCGCCCTCGGGAGCATGCTTGTTATAAAGAATCTGAATGTTAAATATGTTTTTGTTATTGATATCGGAAAAAAACAGTCAAGCATGTGTGACAGCATGACTGCAGCCTTTCGTCAGAGAGAACTGTGTACAAATCCGCTGGTGAACATGATACATTTATTTGCTTTTTGCGTTGGCCTTGGACTTCTTGCAGTATACAAATCAAAGTTGTACGATCTGTCTCTTGTACTCTTCTCTCTCTCTCTGACGCATAAACACACACACACACACACACACACACATACACAAACACACACACACACATATATACACAAATACACACACACACACATTCAAAATACACAAAAAAACACTCACACATCCTGCTTTATTCCTTTCCCACATCCCCCCTTTCTTTCATCTTTCACTCTCCTCTCTCTCTCTCTCCCCAACCCCCTCTCTCCGCTTTTTCCTTTATTCTTATTTATTCCGTCTTTAGGAAAAGAACTTTCACCTCAATTAAACATCCATATTACAATAGTTAATTGTAATTGAAAAAAAACTGTGTTAAATGTCTTATAATTTTCAATTTTCTTGTGTGGCTGTTGTTATTTTGTTTCCCTTTTAACTGAAATATTTTAAGCATTTGAAAAGAACACAAAAGGTATTGATTTCAAAAGAAAAATTATTATTGTCATGACAAATACAAGATATAAAAACACTGTTAAGACTACAAGCATCTTTATTTAATTCATTGATTCACATACACAAAATCACTTGAAATCTAGAGAAACAATTTTTATCTTACGATGAATTGTTTATTCACATAAAGCAATCATGAAACTGATGTAAGTCTACTTTCATTCTGTGGCCATTTTTCAGTGCTAGCTGGATACGCGCTTAAAGTAATTTACCGAACCAAACTTTATTTTCTTGGCTCGTAACGTTCGCAAACGTCAAGATTAGCTTAGTTTAGACCTCCCGATTAGCCAAGTCTTGGTCAAATGTGTATGACCAGAATCAAGGCATACTTTTCCTTGTCTCCTCGGCTGTCACATGCCGTATAACATATACGGCTATTTCCTCGAGCTAAGCGCAGACTTTTTGCCCTTTCTCGAGAGAAAAAAATTAAAACAACATTTGTCTTGCAACACAAGCGCCTTATCAGTATAGTGGATCGATTTCTTTTTCTTTTAGCGTCCGCCATCTTGGCAGCTATACACCAGCAAAACTCCACCACCAGAGGGCGTAGTGGCTCGATTTGTGGTCGTCTGTTTATCACGTGTGATAATATTTCACGAACAAATCGCGAGAACTCGAAGGATAGTTAAAACTAGCAGTGTAAGATGATGAAGAAGAAGCGACACCTCCCAGCAGTTTCAACGCCCAGCCCAACGGCGAGTCGTCTGCACAACAATTGGAGTTAACAAGCTGTTTTCCTACGGTATCTAAGTTTATATACCAGCAGTTTAAACAAAGGAAGTAGAGGATTATTGACGAATCGTGTGTAAAAACGTTAGTGTGAAATAGTATTTGTTCATGTGTGCGGTTGTGTGTGTATTACTGCGCGCGCGTTGTGCGTGCGTCTGTATGTGCATGCGTGTGTTTATGTGTGCTTACGTACAATGAGTATGCGTGCATGTTTGCGTGTGTGCAATTTAAATTATACAAATTCATAATGACACACAAGAAAATCGTAAAAATTTGTCCGATAATACCGGTTAGGTTTTTTTTTTCTCAACGAAGAAAATAACTGAGTTCACGGTGTGCTTTTGTTTAAAACATATTCTTTCAGTAATATTTATCAAAGTACAATTTTTATTTCAGCCCAGTGGTTATTGGAAGTATGATTTACCTTTATTTTCGTATTAACCACACAACTTGCCCTTTCAACTTCGTTTATCGATTTCTCAATGAATCATTCAATCCAAATCCAATCAGGCATTTAACCAGTTAATGAAAGAAACAATCAAGTCAACGAATAATCGATGCGTTAAATTTCAATCAACCTTTGTTTTCAAGTCCCGAGGAGATCGATATCATATCATGGTAGGAAGAGGACTATGTTATTGATATTAGTATCTATCTATCTATCTATCTATCTATCTATCTATCTATCTATCTATCTATCTATCTATCTATCTATCTATCTATCTATCTATCTATCTATCTATCTCGAATGTAAATGCATCTCAAATGTTTATTTCAAATTATAAAATAAAATTTAATAAATAAAAACATAAGCTTTCTTTCATTATTTTGAAAGTTAAGTTCAGTTTAAATTAGAAAAGAATTCATTCGAATGCAATCTATCTTGTTTTATAAAACTTTGAAAGTTCTTCCATTCTTTGGCATATACATTAGAATGATGTTAAAGTAACTGCCCTTCATTTAAATATATATCAAAATTTCAATATTACTGAAACTGATCAACCATCATAAATTTCAAAACATGGTGGTTTTTTAATATTTGTATAGTAAACATACATACTCTCTCTCTATAACACACACACACACACACACACACACACACACACACACACACACCACACACACACACACACACACGCATATATTTATAGTTACATATCAAATATGTTTAATATTTATTTTATTGTCGAGCCCATATAAACACGGAGACTTGATTGAAAGTCATTTCAGAATGGCTTCGTTTGAGCGAGTCGCCCCAAATTTTATAGACACCCTTTTTTTTGTAAACAGTAGTAGATATTATTTCTTCAAATGCTGAAAGAGAAAAGAAAAATGCCATGTGTATATAAGACTACAATCAGATATGCATGAATAATGCCTTACTGACACAATTATCTTTTCGGTGACTTTTTAAGACCAGCGCCCGGGAGATAACTCTCACGAAAAATCTCACAGGTTTTACGTAACGTCATCTTTTACTGCGAAAACAGTTCGCCTGTCGTGTTATATATTTTTTCTTTACCGAGAATTTCTTACAACAGTTCGAACATTAGACGGTGTAAGTCCAAAGTATTACGACTAAATCCCGCTTGCTGTCGCCACATCTGCTGTTCATTAGACAAGGCCTCCCGTTAGATGCACGCTGAGCGCAGAGATTAACGGTTCTCTCCAACATGTGGTGGGGCACTTTTTGTTGTCTGGTTCATTTTCTCTGTCTTCTTATTTCTGCGCTCAGTTTTGATTTTGTTTTTTTCCCCGTGTTTTTCAAGTATTTTGAGTCTGTCTGTACGTTTCGTCTTCTTTGTTCATCTGTATATCTTTTTTTTCACGCTCTCTCTCTAGTTTTTTTTTTAATTTTCTCCCTCTCTTTGTCTCTCTCTTGATTTCTATTTGTCAATATATTTTATGCCCCCGCTCCACCCCATGAAAATAAAATTCACTATTATATAAATGACATAAATCAGGGTCACTATTTATATTTGTAATGAAGACATCACTGGTGGTTGCCACATTATGTAGCAGTAGTGCACTTCTGTGGTGTTGGCCACATTATGTAGATGTTCATGCACTAAAATTCATTGGTCTTGGCCACATTATGTAAAGTACTGCACTTCTGTGGTGTTGGCCACATTATGTAAAGTACTGCACTTCTGTGGTGTTGGCCACATTATGTAAAGTACTGCACTTCTGTGGTGTTGGCCACATTATGTAGATGTTCATGCACTAAAATTCATTGGTCTTGGCCACATTATGTAAAGTACTGCACTTCTGTGGTGTTGGCCACATTATGTAAAGTACTGCACTTCTGTGGTGTTGGCCACATTATGTAGACGTTCATGCTCTAGACTTCATTAATATTGGCCATATTATTGGCCAAAAGTTCTTGTACTAGAATTCATTGGTCTTGGCTACATTATATAGAAAGTACTATTGTGTATGTATCTGTATAACTCTACATTTATTATTTTGCATTCGTATTGTTTATTCCGTCTAAAACCGATAATACTTTCGTTTTCTGGACAGACTGAAATTATTGGGGAGCGTTTGAAACCTGGGTCATTTTCTCGCCCGTGTTATCCGGAATACTGAGTATAATACAGTCTTTGCAGCGATGAAAATGTTAATGACTAAATCATTCAATGAGTCTTGACATATGAAGATATGAATGAAATAAGTGTAAAATATACAAATCTGAAGGGCTACAATTAAAAAGAAATAAAAGGCAAAGAAACAGTTTGCGTGTGTATATCTATGTGTGTTTGAGAGAGAAAGTGGGGTGTGTAGAGTGGGTGTGAGAGAGAGAGAGAGAGAGAGAGAGAGAGAGAGAGAGAGAGAGAGAGAGAGAGAGAGAGAGAGAAGAAAAAAATCAACCACTAGCAAGAAGGCTGCGAACAGAACTATTTCAAATTAAATATTTTAGTGAATCTGATTTATACTTTTCGATAAGTAATCCCCTTTTTTCTTCAAGGATAAAACGATTGCAAACATCGAAGTCAATATATAGTCTTGCTGTTTATGGATAAAACGATCTACAAACATCGAAGTCACTATATAGTCTTGCTGTTTATGGATAAAACGTTCTACAAACATCGAAGCCTATATATAATCTTGTTGGTCATTGCACGAGCACAAGGAAGTTTACAAATCTTCAACCGAAGATTGTTGAAATACATACCTGAGAAATTAAAAAGGAAACTGTTCTTTCCAACACGTTTGTGATGGGACAAGCCTATCAGTCTTTTTGGTGATCCATAATTGTGAGATGAGGTAACATGTGAGATGAGGTAACATGTGAGATGAGGTAACATATATCAGACAAATAAACTATAAATGTCTACGAAATAGAGTAGGTGACAAAACAGATCTCATAAATATAAAAATGTACTTTAAGTAAAAATTAAAAAGTTAAATAATTATTGGAAACAAATATGCTATAACAAAAGTACATTTTCAGGAATAAACAGACACACCTCCTATTTCAAAGGCAAATGGTGTAAATAAACAATGACAGAGTGAAATTTAAAGACAACTAAATTACATCCAATCAAAAGAGAAGGTGTAAAATTACAACCAATCACAAGAGAAGTTGCAAACATACAGCCAATCACAAAAGAAAGTGCCAAAACTCAGAGGGAGTAAGAATCTGAAAAGAATATTGCTATGTGGGGGGAAAGAGAGAGAAGGGGGTAGAGTGTAAGAATGAGAGAGATTAGAGTTGGGTGGGGTAAAGAAACCGGGCAAAGTCGGAAAAGCAATGGTGAAAATTAAATTTAGTGGTGCAGATACCTGAACAGCGATAGCAGAAGAGCACTTAAACATCACAACATATATAACACTAATCTCAGCTAAATAGCGAGACAGAGCAAATGTTTACAATAAGGGAGGGAAGCTGTTCACAATTGCATTACCTTCCGCGTTTCTTTTTCTTTCTTACCAAATTTATTTTAAAAAAGAAAAAAAGGTAGTGACAATCAGTACTATTAAAGCGAATACGTTTATTCGGTAGTTAAGTGAGTGTGTTATTTATAATATTGAAATAATTATGCAACTGCGTTAATTTGTACTGTGATATGTCATGTGTTTGTTGAGAGAGGCAAGGGCGCATTTTATCGCAGACAGTCTTGAGTTTAAATTGCCCGAACACTGAGATTTTGCTTAATCTACCCTCTATCTCTCCCTAGCTAATAATAAAAGTCACCATCAGCAGCAGCAGCAACATCAGAGTCGTCGTCGTTATTTTTATAATTATACAATTTGTTTAGTTTTACTATTGTATTTTTATACAATTTGTTTAGTTTTACTATTGTATTTTTATACAATTTGTTTAGTTTTACTATTGTATTTTTATACAATTTGTTTAGTTTTACTATTGTATTTTTATACAATTTGTTTAGTTTTACTATTGTATTATTTATACTGTAATTTGTTTAGTTTTACTATTGTATTTTTATACAATTTGTTAAGTTTTACTATTGTATTATTTATACTGTAATTAGTCTCTATTAAATTTGCTAAAATTGTATTCCGACGTACATAAATTTAATCATTTAACTGTCAATATTTTTATACCTTCTTAATTATAAGAATTTTGTTTCTTTATTAACTACTGTAATTATCCCACCTAACCCCCTTTATTTCTGTACGCAGTGTACGGTTATAATTATACCTTTGTGTTTAATTGTACATTACACTATGTAATATGTGATTTGTACTGTTATAATATTCCTGTGTTGAATTTCGCTATTATAAATAATTGTGCATCTGCGTTGAAATGTACTGCTATAATATATATATATATATATAATGATATTCTTTGGTCACACTAATCAACTATCCTATACATTTAAATGTCATATCAAAATTATATTTTAGTTTTAAATTGCACTGTTATATTTATTGCACTGCGTTTAATTATATTTTTATTCTCTTACCTCTGTCTTTAATTCCACTGTGTTAACTTGTACCTTTATAATTACATCACTCTGTTTATTACAGTACATGTCACTAATCAACCAGTTCACTGGTATCGTTAAAATTATATCCTTTTATTTATTACAGAATATATAATAAATCTGCCCGATTGTACTATTAAAATTACATCACTTTATATATTACAGTACATGTAACATATCTACCAGTTCGCTTGTATATCATTACTTGAATTGTTCTGTACAAAAATATACTGTACTGGTCATTATAATTGCCTGATTATACTGCTGAGTTTAATTGTACTTTTAGAATTATGTCATGGTGTTTAAAATTACTGTTATAATTAAACTGCAATGTTTAATTGTCTGGTTATAATTACCCTACATTGTAAATAAACATACCCATCCGTTGAAATGTTTTGTTATAGTTAGAGTGTTCAATTGCTTTATTATTATAATCTTACTGCAATTAAATTAATTATCATAATTATATCACTGATGGTTTATTGTCTTCATCTCCAAATGTACTACTGTATCCAATTGTACTGTTCTAACAGTTTTCTGTTGTACTGTTATGATTATTCCAATGAGATGAAGAGCATATTTATAATTATCTCACTTTATTTAATTGCGTTTAGAAATTGTATTACTGTGTTTATTAGTATTGCAGTAATTTTAACCTTTAGTATGTTGTGCTTCATCGCTGTGTTATAATTACACTGCGATCATCACTTTATATATATATCTGTCACATTTGGTTTTATATCTGCACATACCATTTTTTGCGTGTGTATTGCTAGAATGTATATATGCACATACCATTTTTTGCGTGCGTATTGCTAGAATTTGTATATGCACATACCATTCCTTGCGTGTGTATTGCTAGAATTTATTTACTTGATCCTTGAAAATTTACTACATATTATTTTGTTTGTACTTCTATAATTATACCACTAGGTTATTTTTGTTGGCCATCGTATTGTTATGTTTGTATTGTTGTAATTATATCGATATATAGTTTTGCTGTTGTTGCTATATTTCACCACGATATTATTTTGTTGGCATTACTATAATTATACGATTACGTTATTGTGTTGTTCTTGCTATAATTATCGACTATTATTTTGTTGGCATTACTATAATTATACGATTACGTTATTGTGCTGTTCTTGCTATAATTATCGACTATTATTTTGTTGGTATTACTATAAATATACCACTACATTATTGTGCTGTTCTTGCTATAATTATCGACTATTATTTTGTTGGTATCGCTGTAATTATACTGTTATATTAATTTTGATATTTCTATACTTTTACACTAGTATTTTATTGATAAGGTTACAGTTATAGCAAAGTATATTCGTATGTTAATTTTTACTTAATTATATCACTTTTATTATATTTTGGAGATTGTTATAATTTTACCACTATAATATTTTGTTGATATTGCTGCAATTAATCACCAGCATATTATTTTGGTTGTATTATTATAATTATACAGCATATTTTATAGATAATAATAGCATTACTCCATTATTTATTTTGTTGATATCCCTTGTAATTATACTATTATGTTATTTAGTTCATATTGTTATAATTAAAATTCACCAATTTATTTGGCTGTTAAATCAATAATTATACTACTGTATTATTTAGTTCATATTGCTATAATTAAAATTCACCAATTTATTTGGCTGTTATATCAATAATTATACTACTGTATTAGTATTTATTTTTTGTTGGTATTCGTATAATTATACATCATCTTAATGTACAGCTCCGATGGTTATAATTATTTCACTATAGTACTGTGTTAGTATTGCTATAATGAAACCACTTTATTACTTATGAGGTATATTGGTATATGTACTACTAGATTATAATTTTGATATTAGTATGCTATATTATTATTTTATTTGGTGTGTGTGTGTGTGTGTGTGTGTGTGTGTGTGTGTGTGTGTGTGTGTGTGTGTGTGTTTGTTTGTGTATGTGTGTGTGTTACAATAAGTGGGGTTTTGTACTATTATTACGATCTTTCTATGATGTATAAAACGTTAAAATTATAAATGCTAACATTGCGTTTATTTATACCATTAATATTATTAATTATAATTTATTTATTTGTCCTGTTATAATATAATGGCAGTGTTTATTTGTTCTGTTTTGTTATATGTTATAATGTTGTAAGTTTATGCTTGTATAATTATTATTTTCCATTTATTACATAACAGGTCCAACGAATGTCTTTTTTTTATATTTCTGTTTATATACTTTTTAAATAACTTCAACTGCTGCAAGTGGAATATTTTTTCTGTACTGGTCAGTTCAAAACTGTGATTAAAAAACTACAACTGTCATAATTGTACAATTTTTTATTATTAAATTTATACCGCGGTGTTTATATATACTATTTTTATAATAGAACTTTATTTATTTCTACCATTATTATTATACATCAGTATTAACCGTGGTTCTCATTTTACTGTTAGTGCAGTTCCAGATTGTCTATTTCTGTATTATAAATATACTACTGCACACAATAGCCGCGCTACTATACCATAGCCACGATAAACACGTGTTTACCTCGATCTACAACACAGCGGAGAAGGGTACAGTTTACTGCCGTCATCCACCCGTCGCGAGACTGCCGCCAAGCGTCAAAACTACAGACATACTTTGTATTCGGTAAGTCCATTAAACTACATAATCATAACTTTTCTCTAACCATATTATTTCGAAATTAAGATTTTAACATACAGTCTTTCTAGAAGCCCGCAGGCATTTCCTACAAATGTTATTAAATCCCTAAGTGTTCTTTAGTATTTTGTGTTTCATTACAAATAGTCATCCATCATCCATCTATTGCCTTGGAATCCAAATTACTAGTGAACAATTAATTATTAAATACTAAAGAACATCTAACAAAAGTTTGAACATGTGCTGAGGCGCGTTGTCTGCCACTTTAGGTACTACCACACATCACAAATGTCAACAATAAAATGTCCCGCATTTTCTTATACCTTTGACATTCATACATATTTCTGAAAAGGCTGAATAAAATATTTGAGAAAGGTGATTATGCAATTCTTGTTGATAAGGGTTAAATGATAAGTGACAGATTAGAGTTTGCAGGGATAATCCTGTAGAAGTGGGCAAATCCTGCATCGTTGTGTAAACAAAGGTACATAGCAGGGTGAAAAACTAAAAACAATAAAGTCTGCATTGTTGTGTAAACAAAGGTACATAGCAGGGAAAAAAACTATAAAGTTTGCATTGTTGTGTAAACAAAGATACATAGCAAGGGAAAAAAACTAAAAACAATAAAGTTTGCATTGTTGTGCTGAAATAAACAAAGATATTAATAATTAAACCGTTGTGCTAATCTCTGTTTAGAGTTTTGTAAAATCTATTTTTATTCTTAATCTAATTGTTACTTCTTGGAAATGTTTGATATTCAAACTTGTGAAAATGGTCAGTCTAATACACTCTATTCACTTTACAGCCTTTTAGTATATATATATATATAAATTAATATATGTTATACAGGAATCTCCTGATTGCTTTTAATTAATTTTATTATATTCATGTGGCTGAAATCTTATAATTATACCAATGATTGTGTGTCATTTGTAACATTAAGTCGTGTCATCCGTTTATTCGCGATAGTGTGTACTTATTATAATTACGCTTTGACCCTGTAACAGTTACAGCTGTGATAAATTCTGTCTTGTTATACCTGTAGCAAAGTATTTATATTTTTTGTTGTTGTAACTATGAAAATGCGGTCGTGTTCCTGAACACAAAATACATACAGTAAATAATATGTACATAGACAAAATACAATCGCACGAACATTTAAAATGGATTGAAAAAGCAAAAATTAATTATGTCAGGTGATGTTACACGCTGAAATACCCAAGTGAAACGAAGTAATAAAACGAATACCATAAAGCATTAATAGAAAACATAGACCCGTAACGGAAAAGGGAGGATATGCAAACGGAGTGAGAACGCATGCATCTTTTCCCTGTCTTACTTTTAACCCAAGCATGATTATTCATCTTCAGCTTGAATGAATCCTGAAGACCAATGTCTGACGTTCTATCTTAATCACGACGTCCTTGACCCTACCCACGGGTCACGCGTGCCGAGCAGGTGCTGTCTTCAAATTAAAATGTTGACTTTAGCTTAAAGCAAAACAATCGTTTGGCCTGCGCATGAGCGTTTGTCACGTGTGTCCGGCGGGCTGCCAATATCTAGGGCCCTCCTGCATTTTCTTTTCTAATGTTTTGCTTTGCTGGACGTCCTACTATTAGAAAACAAACGTATCGCGGGGATGGACATTAAGGAGAGGGAGAGAGTGTGTGGGGTGGGTGGGTGGGGGGGACATAAGTGGGATTTTGGCAGCAGGGTAAGGAATAATGATCGTGGACAGACTTTCTTTCGCCCGAATATTACTTTTCACCAATGATTGTCAGCCATTACATGCTGTATAAATAAAAAGTACAGACAAAATAATTATTAATGAACTGGTTTGAAAGAATCATACTGCTTATCCAGGGTACGTTATTGCAAACACTAGCGGTGTGCGGTTAAATGCGAGAGAGACACGTGACGGGAAGTTTCGTTTGTTCACATTGTTTAGTTATTGACGTTCTCATTCTGTCTTGGTAAATAATGTAACGCCTCGCCCGATAAAGTCGGCTGATCTTTGCCTTTTCATCCATGTAACCTATCTCCCTAACCGTTATAATTTTATCTTCCTACCTTTACAATTAATGAGTAAGTAGAACTACTGTATATTTAACTTTATGAGTTTGCGTCCCTTGTCTCTGGATGAATCAGAATAAATTTACTATGTTCTCGGCGCCATCCGAATACCCTGTCTCGCTTGATCTCTTCTCTGCTTCTTTCTTATTCTTCCTTTCCCTCTCGCCTAGTCCTTATTGTCATGTCTTTCTGTCTCATTTTCCCAGTCTCATTTCTTACGGGATTATCATTTTTTTTAAAATTTAATTTCTCTTTGGAATACGCATTTCTCCAGTCTCTTTTTCTTACTGGGTTATCATGTTGTTGTTTTTTATTTAATTTCTCTTTGGAATACACATGCACACGCCATAAACACACGCACATATACATCGCTTACATGTGCTTACACAAACAAAACAATACATACGTCATATACAAACATAATAATACACAGGCCACACACAAACATAATAATATAAACGCCAATCACAAACATAATATATAAACGCCAATCACAAACATAATAATACACACGCCTTAGGCAAACATACACACAAAATACACACACCATGAACATACAACCTTTTGACTACATGGCTTTACGATAACGATACCGAATTAGGCCAAAAGGCTTTTCAGAGCAAGTGACCTTTTTTTGTTTGTGTGGGATGGGAAAGGGAAGGGGGGAGGGATTTTTTAAAAAAATGCTTTTGCTTATTTAAGATGACACTAAGCTCACTGGAAAATCTCTTGATGGCTGTATATTAAAACTTCCCTAAGCTACTGTAATCGCACAGAGATCGAAGTGCCACTGTAGCAGAGTTGCCCTCCATCACCACAGATGTTCTAGTACACAACGAAATGACAGTATGGAGATTCGGATTTACTTCCCTTTATCATTTAGCTGACGAAGTCGAAACCTACGTTTGTATCGCTCGGTTACGAAATCCTCTAACGCAACGAAATCACACTGCAGTCTTGGTGAAGCAGACCGCTTAGGTAGACTCGTTTAATAATAATAAGAAAAGCAAGTCTTTAAACTGTGCTTGACTTCCATATATACAAATCTTTAACGTTCGAGTCTGGAAAAAATTTCGTTTACTTCCTGTTCAATTGACATGAGAAAAATCAACTTCATTGGCATTAAAAGCTAGTTGATATACTTAAAAATGCCATAAAATATTTATAAAAATTATTCATTGTATTGAATTTAGAATTTTTATTTTATTTTAGATAGTGCTTTATGGAATAGTAACAAATAATACTTTAACTCCCTATTAAATATTAATAAAATAGTTTTTAATACGTGCTTATCAATAAATATAAATTCCAAAACTTTGGGGTGGGGGGGAGGGTGTTTACCTTAATAATAACATCAAGACCAAAGTACGATCTGACAGGAATTTTCTGTCTGAAGTATTGAAAAACGCTAAATTAACATAGTTTTAAATCATACAAATTAAATTTAGCTAGCGTTAGCAAATGATGCGCCATTGTAAAGTAGAATTTTACAGTGCCCGTCAAATCTTTTATTAAAGGCACAATGACTCTTCCACGAAACTTAGTTTGAAGGGGAAAAAATTGAACTGATAAAAAGTACTCTTAGTCTAAGTTACCTTCAGCTTACATACCCTCATTATTGCTCTTAATTATCGAAATAGCATGCTGCGACAAAAGAACAAACATATGATATACATTTCGTGATTGCTAACAGTGATTTTCCGAACTCCAGTTCGGACTTTTCCGTAACGATTGGGTCCAAGATTACTTCCGCCGTACACTATTCGTGGAAAGTCTTTTTTTTTCCTAGTTGAACCACATTAGTGAAAGATACTGGCATCATCTTATGTCTACGAGTAGCACATATTCTAGGAGGCTTTTATTTTAAACTTAATTTTCAGACGCATGAAACTGTTGCGAAATTGCTCGCTACACTGACGATAGAGAGTGTATTCACTCACGACTTCTTTACTTTATTCTTATGGTTGCGCATTTCACTCACTATATAGCATAGCACACGGTGGGAGTGCTGCATCCCTCTTGAGAATACCATTTCTTTCGTGTAATTTCACAACAGTTGGAATATGAGTGACGATTATAGCGCAAGCACACACACACGCACCCACACGCACCCCACCCCCCCACCCCACACACATTGCAAATATAAAAGGGATTGTTATATACTTTGAAATGGCATTGTTCATTCATACTGCGTGCGTTAATTTATAATTCAGTATTTATTAATTTTATTATCCTTTTCAAATTGTTTCCTAAAAAAAATCCATAGCTTACATTGTTTAAAGTAAGTTACTTAGTTAATTTGAAAACACTAAAGACATTTTTAAAAGTATAAATATTTGAGGGAATAAAAAAAAGTGATAAAAAGAGCGTTTTCATAAATAATTATTATAAGTGTGTGTCAATGATGTTTATGTATGAGTGTGTTCGTGTATATTTGTAGGTTTTTAGGATCATAATAAAATCATTTAATATTCATTGTGTATCCTTACATAGTAAACACATATCCAATAAGCACACACTTTATATAAGTATACGTACAGACACATACACCCACACAAAGAAAAACACAGACCAATATGCATTCAAACACATAAGCGTTCACAGATAAAGAAATGCACACAAAAATCAAGCTAGCACAGCCATGCACACACGTAGACAAAAAAGACACGCAAATGAACCTACACACAAACACTAACATAGAAATACATCACAATACACAGATAGACAATCGCACACACATTCATTCACATAAATATATTTTAAAAAATTATTTGTGTTTTCCAAAGAGCGTGATGAGAAGAATGCTGCCAACTGATCAAGAGACCAGTAATTGACTGCACGCTGACCAAGAAACAATATGTCACTGCGCGCGACCAAAAGAGTAATTGACTGTACGCTGACCAAGAGACAGTACTTGACTGCACACTAACCAAGAAACAGTAAGTCACTGCACACTGACCAAGAGATAGATAGTAAGTGACTGCACACTGACCAAGAGATAGTAAGTGACTGCACACTGACCAAGAGATAGTAAGTGACTGCACACTGGCCAAGAGACAATAAGTGACTGCACACTGACCAAGAAACAGTGACTGCACACTGACCAAGAGACAGTAAGTGACTGCATACTGACCTGGTCTCGTGCAAGGCTTGAGAGCACCGGGCTTGTCTAAACTGTAGCTGGACGGTTGACTGAGTGCACGTGAGAAATGCTCGTCCACAACGGTGGCCGGGTCCCCGCTGAAGTAAGTGAAGAGTACACAGTTGGAGGTCAGGTATTGCGTTCCTCTAGGCTGCCCCTCCCTGTCTCCCTCCCTTGAGAGCTTGTCGGCGGACGAAAGTCCCCCGCCTCCTCCCGAGCTACCTCCACTGTCGCCAAGTCCAGCACTACCGCTGGCTGTGGCAACACTGTCGTACATTGATGGCATTCCGAATTTCTGGAAGAAAAAAAAAAGAGGAGAGTTCAACTTAGTGAAATATTTTCAAATGCAAACATTGTGCACCTAAGATATTTTTTTTAAATGAGTTTCTCTCGCGCGCTCAGCGTATCTCTGCATTTTGTCTTGTAGTCTGCCCCCACTGGTGCTAATATTAATTAAATGTACTATTCTTGATTGAGTTACTAAGTCAATTTGCAGTATTGAAGACATATATTCCGCTGTTTTCTTTCAATTTCAATTTTCTTTCTCAATATTATTTATGTCCAGTGTTTGTTCTAATATACATTTGATCATTAAATTGTTTGTGTGTTATTTTATCTTCCCATTTAGAAAGACAAAAGCAAATTTATATTTGAAGTACACGTATTCTTCAATTTCATCAGTCTGTACACAGGTGACAAAATTAATAAAACCATGCTCAAGCTGCGTGTATGTGTGCATATGAACATTTGTTGTTTGTATTTAATAATAATAATAATAAATGCAACAACAGGCACTGATGATGATAATGACGAAGATAAAAATAACAATGAAGAAAAACACTGCTGAAGGAACACAGAATTTCTTTTATAAAGAAAATTTTTATTCGGAATCACACAATAAAATAAATATGTTTAAAATTCGCTTTAGATCGCTGTTTTCATTTAACATTTACTTTATTTCTCGTATTTATTTCGTCAGCAAACTTTACAATTATTAAATAATAAATATATTTTAATCAATCTCGATAAAGAAAAAAAACAGTTCAGATAGTAGAATAACTTTTAGTAATATTTATAACAAATTTATAAATTGTAAATTTGAAGATAAATAACAGAGAACGCGTAAATATTACGTGTTTTTTTTTTTTAATTAAGCTTAATCATCGCACTTTGCAGAACACTGCATTCTGAGACTTTATAGACGTGTTGGAAATGCAGACCACGTGACCCAGTATGGCAATCAACGCAAGAATATCTTGGCTCGGCATGTAAACAAATTCCTTGCAGATTATTCTTGTTCAGCGTTGCCAATGTTTGGAAATTTATGGCAGTAAGCAACAGACAAGAAAAATCAACAAATTTATTTCCGTGCTTTGCGGGTTGATCCACGTTTGGAACAGCAAGACACGTCCGGATTACACTGGAAAATCATCATTACAATTCTGTAGTGGAGTGGGAAGGAGAGTTCTAAAGCAAGAAAGATAACTCTCAATTCTTGCTTTTGGGGAATGAGGAGTACGTAGTATACCAAATGAACAATAATGACAAGAGCGACGATTTTTGCCAATATTCAAACAATATAATACTACTTAAGATGATATTGACACAGTTCGCTGAGTGATTCTTGGCTCTGGGTTGTTTTGACCCAAAGAAAGTTTAAAGACCCCATTCCCCACATTTCTTAGTGTCTTATCTATGTATAGCAGAAGTAGCGAAAGAGTTCCAGAAATCACGTAGTCTTATCTTAGAATCCTCTGGCATATAATTTTTTTTTTAATTTAAAAACAATGTTTATTTTATTAGAATTATTGCAAATCTGGTCCATAGGAACATTGGCAATTTTTTAAAACTTCTTTTCTTACCTCTTGCTCTGTTGTCTTCCCTTCCAATTATCTCACTTTTATTCTCTTTATCTACTTAGTTATAATTATTAATGCAATATCGGGTACATAAATAACAGTGAAATCTTAATACCATAGTAAGTGTAGTCGCAAGATATGCATACATATTTATACATATTTATTGCTATAAGCTATTGTAAATTTCTCGATTACCAATACTAGCATCTTATGAACACATTTCCTGCTATAGTTTAATTATGCATTCCATTGACCTGCACTATTAGCTCGTTTAGTCACGCTCTGTGAATTTATTAGTGTGGGTTTGAAGTTCCATGAACAGTGAATTAGCTAGATCCAATGGTCTTGCCCCTACATATTACACATTCGATCTTTACCACCACTGAACTACTTTTTACGAATACATTGCCCAACAAACTACATTTCTCTGGTAAATATGCTTTTGCCATTATTAACAAGCATTTTGGATGTTTAAACTTTTGAATCATATTCTCGTAATATTTCTTTTTTCTCCAGAACGGATAATTCGATCAAGAGCTGCGTACCTTTAGGCAGTTCTATTCGGATGAGTTCCACCCCCACCCCCCCCCGCAACTAAACTAGATTAATTTAAGTAAATTGTAGAAGAGATAATTATTATGAAAAATAGTGGCGATCAATTTGTATTAGCACAGATTATTCAACAGGAACATAAGACATATAAGACATGAAACTATTTCATCGCGTGCGTGTGTGAATACAATGGAAAAGATGTGTATAAAAATGATGTGTACACCTGTTAATAGGTCATGATTTAAATTTAAAATATTTTAAATACTGAGCTCTAATATATACTGTTTTAAAGCTTTGTGTCTTCAGAAATAAACAAAACATTAAAAATATAATTGCTGCAAATATAAAGACTGGAATTAGCGGTAAGATTAGAGTTAGAATTAGTTTATAAGGTTAGAGTTAAAATTAGGATGATGGTTAGGTTCGTTTAAACTTTCTGTCTACAACACATTAAATCGTAAAGGTAATTTCCACTTCCACTGAATCATCTGGTTGTTTAAGTACATCTGTACTCAAAGAAAGAAATTTTACAACTTTGACATGCGACCGATTGGCATAAGATTCATAAAATGAAAAAAAAAAGGACAGTAATTATCATAAGCAAATTCTCTTTCCAACCCACTTACTGTTTTAACACGCTCTGTTAATGGCCTCTCCACTTTTTTCCAATCCACTTACTGTTTTAACACGCTCTGTTAATGGCCTCTCCACTTTTTCCAATCTACTTACTGTTTTAACACGCTCTGCTAATGGCCTCTCCACTTTTTTCCAATCCACTTACTGTTTTAACACGCTCTGCTAATGGCCTATCCACTTTTGTGCTCGTAGTGCTCTTACCTCGAATAATCTCCCTTTTTTCCATGTTGTTAAGGACACTCCTTAACACTAATCAGAAAAACTAACGTATATTATGGCATGTTTCAGCAATATAAACAACTGCAGACTGAAGTAGCAGCGTTTATAACTCTAACAGAAGCCCAGTAACCTGAACTGTACATTCGCTAGACTCGCATTAAATGAATTTGGGTTCGCATTAAAAGCGATCTGGTATCGTTATACAATTTTTACTAAATCCAAAATCGCATTATTCTAACTCGCACTCATTGCGACCTAGCTGTATTTGTCATTGCATGCGGTAAAGAGAGGAGATTTTAATTCTCAACTGCATACAGTACCTAGTGTAGAGAGATTCTATTATTTGTCATTGCATGCGTAGTGCTAAAGAGAAGAGATTTTCATTTTCAACTGCATACAGTACCTAGTGTAGAGAGATTTTAATATTTGTCATTGCTTACGTAACTGGAATTATTTTGTGCGGTTTTGATTGGTAGCAGTTTACAGTCTACTTCTGCCCGATTGCAAGTTAGGAGAGCTTTAAGCACCAGAAACCCATTTAAAGACACATTAAACGGAGCAAACATTAAGACTAAATAAGGAGGGGGTAATCAGTTGTATGTAAATGTTTTACAATACAAGAAAGAGCTCGTGGCCTTGTAGGTTTCATACAACATGTCAAATGCGCTTACTTCGAAGTTATGCTGATTTTGCAGACGGAAATGAATTTAACAAAATACTAGGAGACCTGATAGCTTTTGGGTGGAGCTTTTTCTGTGCGATTTTCCACTGGTCACCAATGTCGGACTACTTTTTTCCAGTTTCCAACTCACAACGCGGAGGCCAGCTTTGTATATTTCGTGGACTCACCAGACACCCAGCGCACTATCATGAGACATATGAAAGTCCTGCACCCTGGAAATGAAGTATCTGTTGTCTGATTGGTTAATTTGCATATATCGCATATGTACACGTTTCGAAATTTACAGTGTCATTGATTGAGCTGCTATTGGAGTACACACATTTCCGGAAGTTACAGCTGAATTTATTGGCCTACTAGTGCACGTCCACAAATTTTGGAAGTTGTACCATCATCGATTAGTTTGCTGTTGGAAGTACACGAATTTCGCAAGTTACAATATGTATCATCATTGACCTACTCTTGGAATGCTTTAGAAGATTAGCAGAATTTGCCCGCGACTTCACATGTTGATAACGTTTAACTGGGTTAGAGAGTACGAGGCTCACGACTTCACACGTTGATAACGTTTAACTGGGTTAGAGAGTACGAGGCTCGCGACTTCACATGTTGATAACGTTTAACTGGGTTAGAGAGTACGATCGACAAAGAGAGGCTTAGCAGAGAAAACTCTAAACAAAATCCTGGAGAACTGACGGGGTTGGTGCACTGCTCGAACGAGTCTTTACTAAAATAAAATTGGAAAGACGAAGTGATTAGCCAAAGTCAAGCACGCAAATGAACTCAAGAGCATTTTAACCTAGAGCCGCCATGCGGCAATCCCCGCAATAGCCAGGACTTTTATTTTCATTTTAACACTACTTAACAACATTTTTAAACAACCAAAACAAAGACAAAAGGTTTGATGATTGCGTAAACTTTCCCTTGACTCTTCGAAAACTAGAAATTGTCTAAATAATTTTTTGCTGTATTTATAGAAACATATCTTTTGTTCACTTAATTTTATGCAGTGACCATACATGCGTGCCAAACCTGAAGGAGGTTAATGGGGTTGGAGATGCAAACTGATCTATCCGAAAAAATTTTTACCTACCTAGATTGACGGGGGGGGGTGGTGGTGGTTATGAATAATGGGGTAGGATGGGGCGGGAAGTCGGGTGTAAAGGCTGAATACGAGAGCTCGGAAGGTGTGCTAATCAGTACAAGAACCGACAAGCCTGGCAGATTAGTGATGGAGATAAAGATAAAGTTAAGGAAAATTGGAGTTAGAATGGAGGGGCGGTGCAGAAAGGTTTTACAGCCGCTGGAAATGAGGCCCTTTAACGTGCGCTAGATCTGAATGATTTTTTTGTGGGTGGGTGACGGGGTAAATTGGAAAAGGTTACGGGGGCGGGGGAATGGGTGAAATAAATATATTTTTGTTTAAGTTTGGAACATGTCTCCGTCTTCAAGATAGCTATGAAGCCAGACTCATCAACGAAGGTTTCATGATCGGCGATTAATGGCGGATTGGAACGAGAGATTGGAACGAGAGATTGGAAATGTGAATGGAAAAGTGGATTGGCATGACGGATTGGAATGACGTCGATTTGAAATTTTCATTAAGTGTGCATAAAATATTAATTATAAGCGTGTCTTGTGTATGCGCCAAATGGTTTTTTTTTATTTTTAAGATAATAATATATAATAAGTAAACATTTAAAGTACATTCATTTTGTAAATGGGAGATATATTTAATTTAAAAGAAAGAGTTTGATGTTTTCATTCAAAAGCAGAAATATTTTAGTTCTGGATAACTAGAGCAAGGTTCAGCAGTATTGATGTTTTGCTGGAGTATTGATTATTACCTAAAGAGGACTTCACAGGAGGTTGGTTGTGTACTCCAGGAGTTATGGTTGTTCACTGCCAGAGTTTAATTGTCTATTGTAGGAATTTGGTTGCCTACTGCAGGAGTTGGAATATCTGCTGCTAAAGTTTGGTTGTTCACTGCAAGAGTTTAGTTGTCCACTGTGCGAGTTTGATTGTCTTCTGCAGGAGGTTTATAATTTAATAATTTATATTTTTAGCAATAGCAAGTTTGCTATCGCTTTAATAATTGTGATTGTTAGTGTAGGGTTCTAAAGTTATAATACTCCAGGGTTCAATAACAGTTTTATATTTGTAGGATTACCTAATGAAGGATTTGCTACATTTAAAACGTTTTGTTTGTACACAACTCGACACTAATACTATTGATATTAGTAATAGCAATTTGGACAAATAATATGTTTCTACATTTTTTTAATGGATTTATTTTTAATTAATTTAGTTCTATAATTTGAACGGTTTTGTAAATAGTTTATGGTCAAATAATTTATTATTGTAATAACATATTTATGTGAGTAGGATTCTATTGATTTAATGGGATTTGCTTTTAACTAGTGCAAGATTTAAACGTTTCAACAGTTGTTGTAATTTAACTCAAAGTTCTATGGTTGTACTAGTTTGTGTGTATTAGAACAAGAGCCTATAGTTATAATAGTTATTGATAACTATTCTAAATTTCTATAGATTTAATAGTTTGCATTAACTAGTACTGCGTTCTAAGCTATGGTTGTACGCAAGATTCTATACTTGTAAGTGGTATTGTAAATTATTACAAGGTTTTATACTTGTAATAGGATTTTGTAAAATAACACACGTTTTTATACTTGTAATAGGATTTTGTAAACTAACACACGATGTTATACTTGTAATAGGATTTTGTAAACTAACACACGGTTTTATACTTGTAATAGGATTTTGTAAACTAACACAAGGTTTTATACTTGTAATAGGATTTTGTAAACTAACACACGTTTTTATACTTGTAATAGGATTTTGTTCACTAGACTGACTAGAAGAAGGTTTTGTAGTTTTAAAGTTTTGTTAACTAGCTTAAAGGTTCAATAGTTTTAATATTTTTTATTTTATTTTTTTGTAAATTGTAGAATCCTTGGGTTCTAATATACTTATATCAGCTTAAGTACTCATGTTAGCATATTTTCTTAACTAGGGCTCTAAAGTACTTATATCGGCTTAAGTACTCCTAACTTTAGCAGATTTTTTTAACTAGGGCTCTAATGTACTTATATCGGCTTAAGTACTCCTAACTTTGGCAGATTTTCTAAACTAGGGCTCTAATGTACTTATATCGGCTTAAGTACTCCTAACTTTAGCAGATTTTCTTAACTAGGGCTCTAATGTACTTATATCGGCTTAAGTACTCCTAACTTTAGCAGATTTTCTTAACTAGTGTAAGGTTCTTTGATTTAAAAGAGTAGTATATTAGCAGTTTCTACAGACTGAACAGACCTATTATTAATGCAGAGGTAAACAGTTTTGATTGCTTTTATTAAAACTGTTTCAACAGTTAGTTGTCTGTGTTATGGAAATATAATCCACAGTTTTAATAACTTGGGTTAATAATGCATGGTCCAAAATATTTATTAGTTTTGATTACTATAGTAGACTTTACAATGAGGTTTGGGAAGTAGCGTACTTTTGATTACAGTGATAACATGTAAATGAATATATAGTTTGAAAGACTTAACTATTGAGCAGTTATTATGACAGACATTTATTTCATTTTTCCCATAACCAATAAGAATTTTCGACTCAGATCGGCGAAAAGGTTTAACTACAGCCTAGAAACATCGCAAAGGAAACTAAAAGTTATGCACTTTTTGTGTTGTTATTGTGTTCAAAGCAAGTTTACATACTGGTTTGAGATGTGCCCTATTGACCACTGTTAATGGCAGAGGTCAGCAATGACGTCAAGGGTAGTACGTGAGGAGAAAAAAAATGTTACGTTAGCAACATCCTTCTGTTTTTCCACCCACCCATCCTTCCTTCCTTCCTTCCTTTCTTTCTTTCTTTCTTTTTTCCTTCCATCAGTCCATCCTTCCGTCCTTCCTTCTTTTTTTTTTGTTTCTGTTGTATTCCTTCTTTTTCTTTCTTTCGATACCCCACCCACCCACTCAACGCACACTCACACACACAACGACAAACATATATGCACACATTCTTTATTTCTCATTTTTGCGAGTTTGCTTTTTTTTTTTTTGAATAGTACTTTTAAAAATCTCTTTCTATTTTTACATTGGCATGTGTCATTGTTTCTTACTATCTTCCTTCTTTATTCCTTCTTTTTATTTATCCCTTTTCGTTCTTTCTTTTGGCATTATGTTCACATTTTCATTTTAGCTATTCTATGTTTTCTCTTTCTTTTTCATTTTTCCTTTCTTTTCCCTTTCATTCTTCCTTTCTAACATTCCTCTTTCTCAAAGTCATTTATTCTTTCGCTCCTTATTTTTCCTCTCATTATTTATTTATTTCTGTTTTCTTTTCTTATTTTTTCGCGTTCCCACACTCTATCATATTGACTGTCTTTATCTTGCCATTGATATATTCTCGTTAAACTTTCGGCCTTGAAAAGTGTTCCTGTGAGTGGCGAAAATACTTTAAGGTTTGAGTCAGGTAAATATCTACAAACATTTCATTTTTTTGTTTTGTTTTGTTTTGAGCTGAGAGATTTTATAATTATTTAATTCATAAACGACGATCTAACGTCTTTCAACTAGTCTGCTCTACTAATAACTAACTCATGCACAAACACAGCGGACCTTCAATCTCTCCTTACACACCACTAAAGCGGCTATAATAATCTTCCACTTAAAGAGACATTAATTTTATTGGCTAAGGCAGTAAATCAGTCTAATAGCTTGCATCTAAACTTATTATTATTGGCTAAGGCAGTAAATCAGCCCAGTAGCTTGCATCTAAACTTATTATTATTGGCTAAGGCAGTAAATCAGTCCAATAGCTTGCATCTAAACTTATTATTAACACTTGCAGCAAATAAGAGAAAGACTACTTCAGCGTTGCTTTGACCTATAGTGCATTATTTCTGTTCTAGAAAAAATAAATGTTTGGAAGGATATTGAATAAACACAAAGGTTGAATACATTTCGGTACGCTCAACTGAATAAATTTCGGTACATGCACAGCAGCATTTCAAGCCCAGAGCAAGACAGCTACTTGAGTGATATTATTCAAGAAAACGGTGAATCGCTTTACTAAAGAATAATTTTTTAAAAAGTGTATAACTTAAGAGTGTAGCGCTTCAAGGGTAAAGCGAGTCAAAGTTAAGTTTTGAAAGATGCAGGAGCCTAACAAAGGGTGAATAAATCACATTTCTTTCTACTGCAATACAGTGAAGTATTTAAAGGACCAAAGCGAATCACCGTCATGAATGACAGTGAACAGTACAGCAATATGTGAATAAATCACTATAAAGAACAAAATATATATTGCAAAAAAGACAACCGTAAAACAACGGCAGAAATGTAACTATACTTTGCCACAGTCAACTATACCTTGCAACAATGTCAACTATATTTTGCAACAAAGTAAGCTATACCTTACACAATGTCAACTATACTGTGCAACAATGTCAACTATACCTTGCCACAAAGTCAACTATACCTTGCCACAAAGTCAACTATATCTTGCAACAAAGTCAACTATACCTTGCCACAAAGTCAACTATACCTTGCCACAAAGTCAACTATACTGTGCAACAATGTCAACTATACCTTGCCACAAAGTCAACTATACCTTGCCACAAAGTCAACTATACTGTGCAACAATGTCAACTATACCTTGCCACAAAGTCAACTATACCTTGCCACAAAGTCAACTATATCTTGCAACAAAGTCAACTATACCTTGCCACAAAGTCAACTATACCTTGCCACAAAGTCAACTATACTGTGCAACAATGTCAACTATACCTTGCCACAAAGTCAACTATACTGTGCAACAATGTCAACTATACCTTGCCACAAAGTCAACTATACCTTGCCACAAAGTCAACTATATCTTGCAACAAAGTCAACTATACCGTGCAGCAATGTCAACTATATCTTGCAACAAAGTCAGCTATATCTTGCCAGAAAATCAACTGTATTGTCTCAAAGACGTAAATAACAAACAATTGATAATCTGTCTGCTCATGACACTACCTTGTAACAACGAACAAATTATAATCCATCTACTTATGACACTATACCTTGTAACAACCAACAAATTATAATCTATCTGTTCATGACACTATACCTTGTAACAAGAGCAATTGTAACATTTTGTTTACAACATCGCCATCTATTTAAATACGCTTATTAATAGACTTACTCATATTATTGTTCGTGTCTCATTGTTATTATTAACTGTATTGTCTGGAAGTAGGCTATCAAGCCGAAACGTCGATTATTGTAATTGTCTTTGTTTCGTATATCATAAAGTGTTTGGAATTTTCCTGTTGTACTGGCTTCTTTTTCAACGCTTAGCTGTCTTGCTGTTTAAGTGAGACTGATACTTGTTAACAGAGTGAATACGAAGACCTGTCTTAAGGCTGAGTTTGTTGAGGTCACTGACTCTGGGAAATATTCGCGCTAAATTTGCATCTTTGTTACTAGTTTACGAGTGTGCAAGAAAGGGAATATGTGTTTAATCTTCAGCAACAGAGCTGATGCCAGGCATCAGAGGGAGTAAAAAGAACTGGTGTTAAATCTGTATTTACTGAGACTGGCGCTAGTTTAGGCCTAGAGATGTGGCAGCGGGGGAGTCAAGACAACTCCTGATCCTATTACATCGTTAAATTATAGACTACATGCAAGACGTTTAGGGAGGCGGTGCAGTCACGAGATCTCATGGTCCAATTAAATCGTTAAATTATAGTGAGAGTACAACAAGTTATCGGAGGCGGTGCAGTCACGAGATCTCATGATCCAATTAAATCGTTAAATTATAGTGAGAGTACAACAAGTTATCGGAGGGGGTGGAGTCTGGATTTCTTGGTCCTATTAAATCGTTCAGTTATTGTGTGGCTACAAGAAGTTATAGCACAAGGGTGTGGTCAGGAGATCCTATGGTTTCTTCTCGAATCTTATTAATCAAATTCGAGTGAATCCGGGGTCTATGCACGAAAAAATATAACTAATAAAAATTAAAGAACTGTAGATTCTAAGACACTGCCAAGTCGAATAGTCAATGTGTTTTACTGTCTTTATAATATTGTTATAAATTGGATTTGTTTGTTTTGTATTTTGCCTGCTAGAAGAGTAAGTAAATATTGGGTTTAATATTAAAAAACAGAAATTGGAAGCTAAACGACAAATTATATCTACTATTTTAAAATATTGTCACTTAAGTACGCAAAGGAAGATTTAGAAATTAATATTTTTTTTAAAAAATAGTAATTAAATGTAAGGTAAGAAATGCTAAAGTAACGCCATTGTCACCAGTCGGCTATCTTACCTGTCCATCGTCGACGGTGGGTTTGTAGGGGAAGTAAGGCGAGTAGAATTGATACATTAGGTCCATGCAACTCATAGTACCATCCGCACCACAGAACGCACTTCTACGGTGTTATTAATTTTCTTACATCTGGTAGACCCAGCTCATTGTATCGTCCGTATCACAAAACGCACTTCTACGTGTTATTAATTTTCTTACATCTGGTAGACCCAGCTCATTGTATCGTCCGTATCACAAAACACTGATTTGTTGTTCTTAGCTCGTATCCTTGTATCTACACAATCACAGAACACATTTTAAATGTGTTGTTTGTCAGGTCCTTATAAGTTACTGCATCTACACAATCACAGAACACAATTTAAATGTGTTGTTTGCAGGTCCTTATAAGTTATTGCATCTACACAATCACAGAATCAATTTAAGTGTGTTGTTAGCAGGTCCTTATAACTCATTGCATCTACACAATCACATAATCAATTTAAGTGTGTTGTTAGTCTTTCTACAGAGGTCTTAACAACTTGTCAAATCATCGCAGAGCACTCGTCAATTGTGTTTTTATTCTTCTCACATCAGGTCCTTATAACTCACTGTATTTACACCACCACAGTACACAATTTAAATGTTGTTAGCTTTATCACGACAAGTCATTACAACTCTCATAGAACACCACACCGCAGTTTTTATTCTTCTTACATCAGATCGTTATAACTTACTTTTATGTACAACACACAACACACTGTACTGTTGAATAATTTTACATTTGATTTATACACCTCTCATTATTTTCCGTACACAGAACCCAACTGTCTTTTAATATTACATATGGTTTACATATCTCAGTAATTTCCGCTCCATAGAACACACTACAACTGTGTTGTGAGTTTTCGTATAGAGGCTTCTCTTTTACTCCTGTCTTTTTTCCCAATCCCTATGGGGGGTCGCCCTCAGTTTCGCTGTAAAGAAGTTATCTGAAAAGTTTCGCAGAATGTTAAAAATCTCGTTTTTCTCAGCCAAAGCCGTCTTGCTCGTTTTGTAAAACAAGTTGGCTAGACTTGCTCTCACATCACGTCTCGGAATTGTAGTTCTGACGCTCTGAAAATGTTTTCTCTGCGTATTTCAGATTTTCCTAACAATGCGTGCTGACACTGAAGTCCACAACCAGAAGCTGTGAATGACTATATTTCTCCAAAGGACATGCATTCATTCATTTTCTTTAAAAAATAATAAACGTAACAATTATTTTTTCCCTCTCTTTCTTTGTATTTATTGTTAAAATTATTTTTTCTGTTTCGGTTCCGCCTACTTAGGTATCTCAACGTTTTCACTTCGTTGTATGATTATAAGGTTCCAGGCGAGCTCATGAATCAGGAATGACTATTGCTTGAGTAAGGATGGCGACTTATTTCGAGTATTCATTCAAACACCATAGTACTTGACCTGTCCGTTTGCTTACTTGCCACTTAAATATCTGACCCGCATTGACTGCACGTTATTGTGTCTGCCTTGCGCCACTATCGTAACGTCTGTCGGGCGTTTTCCCTCTGAAGCTGCATCGCATCTTTGCAGTTCTTCATGTCGTGCTTTGGAAAGGGTGGGGGAGGAACGCTGTGCGGAGTAAAGGGGAGATTACTCCCAGCAGTGCCCGCACGCAAAAGGTAGGCAGAGCTTGACGTGCAAACGTTCAAGGGGAAATCTTCCAACGGGGAAATTTTGCAACTATTACAACTTTGTGGTACGACGGGCGTCAGGAAAGCTCCGCCCATTATGGAAATGAGGCCCCGCCCTTTAAAGCTGACCAACCGAAAGCAGGCGTTGCTTGATTTTTTCTCTCTTGTTGGCTTTTGAGGTACAGAGGGAAATGTTGATCTCATCAGTTCGGTACTACGAGAGGACTCTGTACTCTCTTTGCACTAATTCGCTCCGACAGTTTGAATATTCTTGAGTTTGGGACAACCCTGTTACAAATGTAGCGGAAATACTCACTTGCACTGCAAGCTGTTGATGGATTATTAATGCACTTAACCGTACCCTGGCCATTGGTTATGTGACAGTTTATTTATTAACGATCTGCAAAATACTAGCAATTTATTCATTTATATTTCTACGTGGTGTATATATTGTCATGAAAATACTGGCTGATCAATAAACAAAAATCAAACAATATTCTGAGACATTTGATGCATGATAATCTATTTAACATGTATGTTTGAATGAATATTAAGCTTTAAGATCATAGATAGATGGTTGGATGGATGGATGGATAGATGGATGGATTTGATGGATAAATGGATCGATCGATGATTGACAGATAGATAGATAAGTGTGTGTGTGTGTGTGTGTGCGCGCGTGCGCGTGCGTGCGTGCGTGCGTGCGTGTGTGTGTGTGTGTGTGTGTGTGTGTGTGTGTGTGTGTGTGTGTGTGTTTGTGTTTGTGTGCTCAGGACGAACATTAGTTAGAAGACTTCATAATTTAAGGTTTAAAATCCATAAAAACAGTAATTGCATCTGTGATGTGAAAAAAAACCCATTGCAAGTAACCAATATCCTAAATCACTGCATTAAGTTTGTGTTGTGGTAAGACGTTAAGAAATTAATCACTACCATGATGTACAGCTAATGTCTGTGACGTGTTGAGACATTGAGAAGTAAACACTGCCCTTAAGCACTGCACTAAATGTGTCTGGACGTAGTGAAACATTGAGAGAACTATCTCTTTATTTATTGCACTATGTATTCTGTGATTTGGTGAGACACTGAGAGAACTATTTCTTCTTTCATTTATTGCTCTATGACTGTGATTTGATGAGACATTGAGAGAACTATCTTCTTTCAGTCATTGCGCTATGTATGTCCGTTGATTTGATGAGACACTGAGAGAACTATCACTTCTTTCATTCATTGAGCTATGTATGTCTGTGATTTGATGAGACGCTGAGATAACTGTCACTACATTCAAGCACTGTGTATGTCTGTGATTTGGTGAGACGCTGAGATAACTGTCACGATTTTCAAGCACTAAGCTGAATGCATCTGCATAGAGGACAATCACTAAACAGGTGCACTGCACTAATTAATTCGTCTCGTTATATCGTTTTCAGAATCATTAGTGTGATTGCAAATGATATTCTTTTCACTGTGCTTTATTTTAAATTTATTTGTACTGTGACTGGAGATGTTTCTTAGTTTAGTTTAACTTTAAAAATGAAATCGTAGATTCATTTAAAAAAAAATTATAATCCACTGGACAAGTCAACAATTAAATTTACATTTTATAAAAAACAAAATTGGGGGAGAGGGGGGGGGGGCAAATCTCAGTCATTCTAAATATCAGTACGCAACATCTATTTTTCTGAAAAATTCAGAATCTCTCTATATTTAAAAATATCTCACTCGTGTAGTTGGTATTATGTTTGTGTGTGTATATCTGTATACTATAAACAATTGATGAGAACGGCTAGAGAAAAAATACATAATTCGCACAAATGATCATTTGTATAATGCTCTCTTTAATGCTGTGATAAAATAACAAAATGTATTGTGATGATTAAGGCGAAATAAAATTAAAATAAAATCAGTGACAACATTTGTCTTCTGTGACTATCTTGTGAGCAAAGTTAACACGTCTGGTGTGCAGAACACGTATTGTTTCTGCAGTGATATGGTGAGAAAATTGCATGTGTCCCACACATTTATTGTCTCGTAATGTGTGTTTCAATTTTATATGAACAATGTTAGGATTGTATGAATTTGAAAAAGAAGCATTTTGCCTTTACACATTAAGCAGGTCAAATGTTAGGATTGTATGAATTTGAAAAAGAAGTATTTTGCCTTTACACATTAAGCAGGTCAAATGCAGTGGGGAAAACAGCTAGTGCAACGTAGTTGAAATGTTCTGACCGGGAATTAGGCAATGTTAATATTTAACAAACATGTTTACAATGCTCTAAATAAAACTAGGTCATTTTTGTATTATAGTCATACATGATGGTATGTATATAAACAACACGCGCACCTTAATCCAAATCCATAATTACAAAGATTGTTATTTAATAATATCGATATAAACCGAAATCGTGCAAGTCGTTTTTCTCGAAACATGATGAGCTGTGTTGAGAATTTTAGGTAAGAATTATACAGAAGTTTAAAGAAATACTAGAGAAAAAATAAAAATATAGATGCAAAACTTACCGATATTTTTATTAGATTGTATTAGAGAAATTAGACTTTATCAGATTTTATCACATAGATAGATAGATAGATAGATAGATAGATAGATAGTTAGATAGATAGATAGATAGATAGATTTAATAAAGTTTTTATTAAACAACTATGCAACATTCAAAAACATGATTCAGAATAGGCACATATTACTACTAAAGGGACACAATAACAAATATGTACAGGAACAAAAACAGAAAACACTTGAATCTTTATGTCCGGTATCACAGTACAGCATAAACAGTAATACATTTATTGATAATTTATTAAAATAAAAGAACGCAGAATAACTTATTGATTTAAAGAAAATCACATGTGTTTCAACGCTGATTTAAGATGCCAAAGGGATATAAAAGTTTATCACAATTTGTGTGTGTGTGTTTGTGTGTGTGTGTGTGTGTGTGTGTGTGTGTGTGTGTGTGTGTGTGTGTGTGTGTGTGTGTGTGTGTGTGTGTGTGAAGGATGGAAACTGGAAAACTTATGTAACCAGTGAATGATCACTCAGTTACGTCACACATTCCTTCTGACGCAAACGCCATAGCAGACTGACAACAAGTATATTACCTTTGTCTAGTAAGCACAGTCATCTGCCCCTGGGGCAAAAGTAAAAACAGTCTTTGCTATAATTTAAAACTTTTGTACCATTAGCATTTTTATCTGCTCTTAGTGCATATGTTACAACATATTTTTCCATGACTCACAACCTTTGTATCATTACACAGTTATCTGCTCTTAGTGCATATGTTACAACATACTTTTCCATGATTCACAACCTTTGTATCATTACACAGTTATCTGCTCCTAGTGCAAATGTCACAACATACTTCCTCATGTTTACAACCTTTGTGTCTCAGACACAAGCATCTATCCGTGATGTCATACAAACTTACTATGACTTCACCTGTTTTAACAGTTATTCTGGTGTAAAGCGTCACATCACATTTCTACGACATCACATAACCTACTTGCGTTTAAGACAGTTACCCCGTCCTGATGCAAAACAACATAACAGTCTTTTTGATTGCACAGCACTTTTATCCTTAGCAATGAGACGCCTGCTGAAAAAACGTATTACAACATAATTGCTATGTAAAGTACAACATTTTGTGTCTTTAGCACACTTTCATAATGACGGTAAAAGGAGTCACAATATAGACTACTTAGTTATATTATAGCATCTATGTCGTTAACACACTTGTATAATGATGATTATTGAAATCTCAATGTAGGCTACTTAAAATAACAACGCACTATCTGTTTCGTTATCACCCTTGTCTAATGATGATAAAGAAATCAAAACAGAGGCTAATTAAAAGGATAACAGAAATCACGACACAATGAAAATAATAGCATCTATTTCGTTACCACATTTATACAAACATCATAGGAGACAGAACATAATATAGTAGGAGACTTTGTATTATAATAGGAGACTTGTTTATTATAGTAGGAGACTTTGTATTATAATAGGAGACTTTGTTATAGTAGGAGACTTTGTATTATAATAGGAGACTTTGTATTATAATAGGAGACTTTGTATTATAATAGGACACTTTGTTTATATTATAGTAGGAAACTTTGTATTAGAGTAAGATATTTTGTTTGCATCATAGTATTTATTTTTATCTGATCATTTATATAAGTTTGTGATTACCTCACCGCTTTAAAATTACCAACAGTTTCTTTATAAATGAAGTTTCTATGTGTACTGCATCACACGTTCAAATCGCTAATACATTGCTGCCCTTTCTGTTTACCGGCTCTTTGTAGCTGAATGGTGTTTGTCACATCCAATTTCATCTTCTAATATTTACGGTGCACATTTCAGTCAACAGTAATGCACGTCTTATTTGTTCACATCTGGTTCGAATTTATTCTGCATGATAGTCTGCATATCGATGTAAGAAAATTCCAGTTTCGTATTAAACAAAACTTTTGATTAGTGAATGTATTCTTGTGATTTGTTTTCTGAATTTTCATTATATCTCAAACGTCTTGGAGGTACCTACTGTTTTATGATTCGGAAAACAATCTTTTAAAGCATATTTTATAATTTTCATTGTTTGTTAGCTGCTTTTCTTTCAAAGGTGTTTTCACTGCATTGAAATATTAGTATTTTATGACTTTTCTTGCTCTTGTTAAGATCAATATAATTAGTGATTTTAGAATTATTATGTAATTTACAATCTTATTCAAAGGATGGCTTCCGTCCATTTAATGATATATTTTCCAATTCCTTAACTGATTAAAAAGTGCTTGAACTGATTCTGGTGCCATGAAGAATAATGAAGTACGTATGCCCTTCCAAACCCAAACAGTAGGCCTTCAGGGAGAACTAAAGCACTTTTGATGAATTTGTTTTCTTCCCAGAATTAGTTTGACTGTGGACGTCATAGCTGTGTCCCGGTGACCATATTGCCTCATTAATTCAAGTGTTTCTATTGGCTGTCGTGCAAATCTCCTGCCATTGTGTTTATATTTTTGCATGCCTCTTTAGCCTCAATCAGTATCCACTGTATTTATATTTTTGCGTGCCTCTTCAACCTCAATCCGTGTCCATTGTATTTATATTTTTGCGTGCCTCTTCAGCCTCAGTCTCTATCCATTGTATTTATATTTTTGCGTGCCTCTTTAAATTATTAAGGTAATAAAGTTATTTATCTAAATTTCGTTTCAAATCTATTCATCTAAATAACTATTTAGCTTAAGTTCTTGAGTACTTCGTTCATCTTGTTTTATAATTTTTTTTCTTTACAACCATTTCTTTACTACTTTTCATTTCATACTCTTTACAACCAATCAGAAAGAAAGGTGCACGTTTCTTTAGTACTTTTCACTTCGTACATTATACAACCAATCAGAAAAAAGATAAGAACACAGGGATCCCAGAAAAATGGCGTCCAACAATTTCTTTTTCTTCAATGATTTCGGACGGTGCAAAAAAAAAACAACCCAAACCATTAGTCAGCTTTAAAAATCTGTTATAACAAAATTGTGTTTAAATGTGAACGTCTTACCTTTGAAAAGGGAGGGTAGGCTTGTGAAGGTATGCTATGATGGCAAACAAAATGTCCTATGTTCACATTCGGAGAGATGTGAATATGTGGGGATGTGGTGGGGTAGATGACTCAATTAATTAATAAAGTTAGTAATTTATAATTGTTCTTACGTGCTTGTGGCGTATGACTGTGTGACGTGTGCATAGAGAGAAAGATAAAAGAATAGGTAACTCTTTCTGTAATTATTCTCCCCCTTCACTTACTGACGATTTAACCCACTCCTCCAGTTCACAGGACTCTCCAATGAAGATGGGATTATACTGATACATTTATGTCCATTGTTAATTTAAAAACATCAATATCTCTATGAACTAATATTCAACTTTATTTTTAAAAAAAGAACGCGCGAATTGCTCTATGAGTTAACATCACAATAGTGTATACTGTGAACGCCTCTGTTAGCTAATTTCACAACACCCGAAATATCAATGCTTCTATCAGCTAATATCACACTAGTGCACAAAAAATGTTCTCACATAAACATGAATGGCTCTATGAACTAAAATCGAAACTCTGTAAAAAGAAATAATAATAAAAATCCAGCCATATGAATGTCTCTATGAGCTGATGTCACAACACTGAAATAACATGAATACCTTTATGAGCTAATATCCCAGCACTGAAAAAATACATTCAAGAGAAAATGTTGATGTTTTTATATGCAACCCCTCCCCCCCCCCCCAAGACAAATGAAAATCGTCGAGGAATCACGAACATAAATTCCTTCATGGGTGTGATGACGAAGAAAACATGAACCAATGTAACACGTGATTGTTTGGATGCACGAATACAAGAAAATGTGCATGTCTTTATTTAAAAGCATGGAAAATTATGAATACTTTTTTGAGGAATCACAATTAAAGGAAAATGCTTGTGCGCACAAATACTGGAAAACGATAATGCATGTGCGCACAAATACTGGAAAAAGTAAGTGCTTGTGCGCACAAATACTGGAAAACGTGAATGCTTGTACAATTACCGAATGAATACTTTGGAAATCGAGAATGTCTCAAATGACAAAAACAGGAAAATATGAATGTTGTTTTTTAAAAATGATAAATGCCTTTATGAGGACGCTTTGGGAAATTAGGAATACCTTTTCATACTCAAATACATACATACAACCTACGATTGGCTTTACACGCACACACGAGGGGAACAGGAATGTTTTTATAGGCAAACTCATCAAGCTACCATGACCGAAAGTCACGTGCATTAATGCAAGTAACGTAAACACATGCACGCCGTAAACACACAAACACGGCTGCACGTGCAACATGTTTTCCCACATGTGTAAGTAAACAAACACTGCACAGGTTCAAGCACAAGCACGCTGAGCAAAGGTAAGGTTGAGCGCTACGAGACAGCGTCCAATTGAAACAAATCATGGACAGTGAGTGCCAGTTGTCTTTTACGAGCCCGAGAAAGGTAACTGATTAAATGACTGATTCATTGATTTGAATGATTGATTTTTAAAAAAAGTATATCGAGTTAGAAAGTTGTGAGTGGATTGATGAGCGAGTGATGTGTTGAGTGTGAGTGAGTGAGTGAGTGAGTGAGTGAGTGAGTGAGTGAGTGAGTGAGTGAGTGAGTGAGAATGAAATATATTTTCTATGCAAACGGTTATAAGCAATATTCTTACACTAATCCCACTTTTGAATATGCAAACGTGTATCAAATTACTGCTTGCAACGAACTAACTGAAAAATCAACTAATCTACAAAGAGCCTCAACTGCAACCAATAATCAAATATCAAACTAAGGACAACACAACACAGCCATTGTAGAGGTGATGGGGGGGGGGGGGTAGCACAGCAGATGGTGAGAGAGAGGGGAGTAAGAAAAAGAGGAGACAGTAAGGGTTTAGACGGTTAGGTGTTGTGAGACAAGCAACACGAAAATCTCCTATGAAAGATTAGACGAAGAAAATTGAAAACACTTCAGGCATTTGTTTGATGTCTTTCCTCTGTTGACATCAACTCCGTAGTACCAACCAAAGAGCGAAGGGAATAGCAACAGAGTGTACAGAGAGCTGGTTAATGTATTCAACGCGTGACCGCTCGATCGCAGACTGAGCCATCACATTCATTGATAAATTCCAGCTTTGAAGCAAGCGTCACGTTTCATGAATTCTAGCTCTCTAGTCATGCGTGCCATGAAATCCAGTTCTGTAGAATCATATGTATCATGAAATCCAGTTTTGTAGAATCATATGTGTCATGAAATCCAGTTCTGTAGAATCATACGTGCCATGAAATCCAGTTTTGTAGAATCATACGTGCCATGAAATCCAGTTCAGAATCATACGTGCCATGAAATCCAGTTCTGTAGAATCATGTGTGCCATGAAATCCAGTTCTGTAGAATCATACGTGTCATGAAAACCAGATCTGTAGAATCATGTGTGCCATGAAATTCATTTCTGAAGAGTCATGTGTACCATGAATTTCCAGTTCCGAAGTGACACGTGTGTCATGAATTCTAGTTCTGAAGAATCATTGTGTCATAAATTCTTCTTCTGAAACATTATGTGTATCATTGATTCTACTTCTGAAAAGTCATGCGTCATGAATCCAGTTCTGAAGCGTAATGTATGTTGCAAGTTCTAATGCTGAAGAAACACATGTGCTATGAATTTAATTTCTGAACTGTCATGTGTGTCATGAATTATAATTCTAAAGAATCGTGAGTTATGAATTTAATTTATGAAGACTCATGAGTGTCGTTAATTCTAAATCTGAAGGAACGTGTGTTTCATGACTTACATTTCTGAAGAGTCGTATGTGTCATGAATTCTAATTCTGAACACTTATGTGTGTTCAATTACATTCAGGAGTGGTATTTCCTCTTTAAAAATAACAAGTAAAGGGAAATAATTATTAAATATGAAAGAAATGGAAAAAAAAGGTTGAAGGAATTAAAATAATTGTGTGAATGTGCATGATGAATTTAATCGTCTATATTTATTTCAAATTCTCACTACACCTCTGGATCTAAGCAAGTACGTACACAATTACGTCTCGTGGATGATTGTTGGTTCATATGTGGTATCTCTTGCTACAAAAACATTTTGTGAGTAATGCTTTGCTGAGAGGAATAGTGAGGGAGGAAGAAGTAAAGAAAGTATGTAGAGTGCAAAATGTGTTGAGAGGAATAGTGAGGGAGGAAGAAGTAAAGAAAGTATGTAGAGTGCAAAATGTGTCATTATTTTTTTTAATTCTACTTTACTAACTGTGTTTCGCTGGGCAAGATGTTAATTCTCCACCATCCCGGGTTGCCTGTAACCTTAGGCTAATCCAAAAAAAAACACCTTCTGGCTGGCCACATCTGTTAGAAAGATGGAAGGTAGGTAATGTAGAATAGAAGAGTGATTGTTCTAGAAGATAGCTCGAGCCACTGATACGTACAGACAGGTATAGTAATTAAATACAGGTGACAGACTACAACATATAATAGGTAAGTAAGTCACGCCAACACGAGTAATCTGAGTATTAAATGTATTCAACAAGAAATAAAATAAGACAGCTTGGTAAACAATTCATCTGTTACAATTAGAGTTTATAAATGGATATCGTTCATAATTACGACCATGTAGTGTCATAAGAGAATGTTCATTTGAGTTAATGGCACTATGGTAGTTATTCAGTTCATTATTTTGAGCGAACTAATAAATTAGTTTATAAGAAAACACTGAATGTTTCTGAGTGAACTCTAAGATAAATCTGAGAGAAGTTGACTGAAGCTGTGTAGCTGTTGACTTAACTTAGGATCGCAAGGTATTGTGAATAGTCATCTAAATGTCAGTGTATTGTGAAATAGTCATCTAAATGTCAGTGCATTGTGAAATAGTCATCTAAATGTCAGTGTCTTGTGAAATAGTCATCTAAATGACAGTGCATTGTAAAATAGTCATCTAAATGTCAGTGCATTCTGAAATAGTCATCTAAATGTCAGTGCATTGTGAAATAGTCATCTAAATGTCAGTGTATTGTGAAATAGTCATCTAAATGTCAATACCTTGTGAAACACTCAACTCCACGACAATGAATTATAATATAGTCAGCTTTATGCCAGTGCATTTTGAGACAGTCATCTTCATATCAGCGATTGTTTAAATAGTCATCTTCACGACAATGCATTATGATATAATCATGTTTATGTCAGTGCATTGTGAGTCAGTCGATTGTATGTCAGTTAATGTTTAGAGAGTCAACTTCATGACAATACATTATGATATACTCAGCTTTATGTCAGTGCACTGTGAGACAGTCAAGTTTATGTTCAGTGATTATTTTATGTTAAGGAGTTAGGAGATAGTCATCATATTGTTAGAGCATTTAAGTTAATCATGTTTATATCAGTGCACTGAGTCAACTTCATGTCAGTGAGGTACGAGGGAGTCATTGTCATGACTATGTATTGTATGAGAAAGAACTTCATGAAAATGCAATTGATGATAGTTTCATGAATCACATGAAATGCACCACTTACGAAAGGGTGATGTATAACCCTTTGCTATGACTGCAGTGTCACGCACTCTTCGAAGAAAACACCCAATTAGCTACAATAATCCATTATTAAAACCCTACAAATAATCATTCACTTATTGTTCATGCTGTTTTTTAATTTGATTGTTTAAGTGGTGAGTTAATGATTCATTTATGTGTATTAAGGTACTAAGCAATATGTGTGAATGTCACTTAAGGCCAAACACAAATGTCTACAGTAACAAATATGGAAGTAATAATCATCTACAGTAACAAATATTGAAGTAATAATCGTCTACAGTAACAAATATTGAAGTAATAATCGTCTACAGTAACAAATATTGAAGTAATAATCATCTACAGTAACAAATATTGAAGTAATAATCGTCTACAGTAACAAATATTGAAGTAATAATCGTCTACAGTAACAAATATTGAAGTAATAATCGTCTACAGTAACAAAATATTGAAGTAATAATCGTCTACAATAACAAATATTGAAGAATTAATCGTCTACAGTAACAAATATTGAAGTAATAATCGTCTACAGTTCGAGTAGAGCAGTGACGGAGTAAACAGACCAATGTCAACACTTCGTTTACTCTAGAGTAGCTCAACTATTATCTCTTAGTGGTTTGAGAGGACTTAGTAAGACCACTCATCAGTTATCTATTAGTCAGTGACTTAAGTAGACTTAACAAAGCTACTCAACAGTTTAGTGAGTGGTTAAAGTGGACTTAGTAAGGCCACTCAACAATTATCTGTTAGTGAGTGGTTTAAGTGGACTTATTAAAGCCACTCACTAGTTATCTGTTTGTGAGTGGTTTGAGTGGACTTATTAAAGCCACTCAACAATTATTATCTGTTAGTGAGTGGTTTAAGAGGTCTTAGTAAGGCCAAGGCCAGTTAACACTTATCTGTTAGTATGCACTTAAACCACTTACATATATACAAAACCCACTTACTCTCTCTCTCTGTATATATATATATATATATAGAGAGAGAGAGAGAGAGAGAGAGAGAGAGAGTGGTTCAAATGCACTTAGTAAGATCAAACTGTGTTCTGATTTTTGTTTGAAATAAAATTTATGAGATGAGTGGATAGTTTAAGATATTGTTATTTAAAAAATATTGAGTTTCTTATCGTCATAGTCTTATTTCCTTTGAATTACAACTAAGGAAAAGATACAAAAGGTCCAGTTTATTTAGTCCATGTAAACAATAAGAACGTTGATGGATTCGTTGCTATGTAGTTCATAGAAACAAAATCAATGCACTGATAACAGGAATCGTAAACAAGCATCTAAACTCATTAACACCACTTCTGATTCCTGAGCAACTTTATAATTATGTTGTACTTGATCAAATTCTCATGGAGACTGGGTCTCATGGAGAAATAAAAAAGAAAAAAAAAATGTGACGAAAAGTTGTTGCTGATTGTGGGGGAGATGTGAGAATAGAGAAAGGAGGAAAGATGCGAAAAGAAGGGTGGGGGAGAGCCACATCTCTAATTTAATAAACTTTATTCATTGGCGTTGGTATTTGAAAGGTGTCACCTTTGGCAAGTCTCTTTGTACGGCTCGGCAACGAATGTTTACCTCTTGGCAGGTTTTCTGGATCACAAACATCAGTCCACCACATCAGTGAGAAAAAAAAACAGAAAAGAAAAATAGTAACCATCCATTCCACTCGAATGGTAGCATTCCAAGACGTATGTGCCCTCTTTGCTCCCACGACAATTCCACATGCAAAAGTTATTTCTTGCCGCTCGTTAAAGCTCAAGAAAACCGCTTCGATGTGGCAATAATCTACTTTGAATTATCTCCCATTTCGATTCTCGTTATCCCTTTTTCCACGTCACACAAGGGAGATGATTCTTTTGCCTTTGAATTAACACATTGTTTCCAAGCGCTCCTACATTTACAAGCACACGTTCAGAGAAATGTGTCCAGCAAGCAAAGCTTTCAACTAAACTAAATTTTATTCTTTAACACTTTCCCTTTTTAAACTATTAGATTTTATGAGTAAACTAAATATATTTTAGGTACTAAAAGTGAGTGGTGGTGGTGATGTGGGGGTAAGGGAAACCTACCAACATATAAAATAAATGAGTTCTGCGTAAAAGAGCAATGATATTACAAAACCACGTCACAGAGGATGACAATATTGACTACATCTGGCCAGTCTGACACTTTCTAGATATAAAAAAAAGCTAATTAGAACTTGTATTTCGTCATGAGTGCTAACACATAACTTTTAGGTTCTCTTTTTCGTATATCGTTTGTCTTTATCGTTTGAAATTTCTTACTGTTTTTGTTAATTTTGGTTTCCTCAAATGGGGGGTGAGGGAAAATGCAAGCATAAAAAAATGTAGACTATACAGAACAAACATCTCACAAGTCCGTAACATATTCTCTCGTAAACCTCACAAAGAACATTTAGCTGGAGAAATATTAGGCAAACATTATTAGCTTCTTTTTTTTCCCCAAGGTTTCTTTATTTTCTTTATTTTAGTTTTTGGGGAGGGGAAAAGTAAGTTTTTTAATGCTGTTCTTAATACATGTGTTTTTTCCTCTCTCGTTAGTACAATATATTCTTTCAATTTCAATTCTTTAAAGTAGAATTATTCATTCATTTATATATATTAATATTTATTATTATTTATTTTGTGGCCGCATTTTATTTTCTTACAAAAATACGTTTGGTAGAAATCGATTACCAAATTCGAGAAACAACAACAAAGAAATATAATAGGCGATTTTGGCCGCGCACAAATGTGTCTATACTAAACTAATTTTTTAAATTATAAAGTTTCTGGCTTTCCCTGTATCTTCCTGTGGTTCTTGAACGAACCTGTCTGTGCACACTTGAGATGTATTTGATTGTTTGGCGGAGTAAATTCGCCTATGCCTTATTTATAGATTTTATTGTTAGAAACTGTTAAATTCTCAAAGTGACCCGGCCTTGGGCACTCCTTATGATGATATTTTTTTGTAAAGTTGGAGTAAACAACTTAACTTGAGCATTTGCTAAAAAAATTGCTGACGCAATCCAAACCAGTTCCAACTGGATGAATAGTTTATCAGACTAATAGTTTCACACTTGTTCCTATCAATTTTATTCAAAGGGATGGGCCGGAATTTTCTTAGTAGAAGAAATACTCTATTCTAATCACTTTGTATCTGAACAAGGTTATCAATATCATATGGTAAGTTAATTGACTGATATTTCGTATGTGTTTGCTATTGATCTATGATTTGAATTAGTGAATGCTTATATAAAATTGAACCATTATTTTTATGTTCATTAATTTGACTACATTGTACATTATGCACCTGAATTTTCGATTGATGCTATGTTTCTTATGATGTATGTGTATCGGGCTAACGAAATTGTTGCAGGATTGGTACGTTAAGAAAGTAGCTTAGAGATGAAATATGCCTGAAATTTAGTGCTGTCTTATTTGACTTTTGCTAAAACAGAGCAAGCCATTCAGTTTGTCACTTCATGCTGCAATGACTACTGTACTCTATTTGAATACATTGTTGTGTGCATCCAGTGTTGTTGTGAACTTATCAGTAAATCGTGTAATTGTAAGTTGATTCCCGTGAATTCCATTCGAGAACGAATATGGCGGACATTTGTGACCTGAGCTTGGTCTCAAGAATTCACGAAGATCATTGTGAACATTCCTCATGGTGTGTTGAGTAAATGCACATGAATCTTCAAGAACATTCCTCCTGATGTGCTTGATAGCACACGTGAAATTAAGAACGAATGATCTATGGCGTGCTTGAAGAGTCTGTCAAAGATTCTTATGCAGTTATGTAATGTGCCTCTAGAAGGGACACATGGGACCTCACCTAGATATGAAAGACAGTGACTTGTTGTAAACTGAGTGATTGTGAAACATATGTAAGCAACAGCTGCCAATTTTTTTATCAGGTTATGTGTATTATTTTACTTTAACTATTGACCTGAAACTCAAATCTCATTTCCATGATGATATCCATGAACTTTATTATATATTTATGTTATTGACTGCTTTAGTCTAAGCTAGGATAAACTGAATGATGTCTAGTGTTAATCAAACATTGTTGTGTAGTGATGTAAATGTCAATGCTCTCTGAGTATTGAGTATATTCATATGTTATATATTTGATTGTTGATTTAATAAATTTATTGACCTTCTTCCACATATGTTGGAAAGACACTGGGTAGATGGGGGCTTGCTAAATATAAATTAAAGACGGATTTGTCTTCTATTTTAGTAAGACGTTTTTCACCTATGGAAATAATGTATGACTGTAAATGTATGTCTTGAATGTTGTGGAAGAGAGAAAACATTTACAGTGCCCGCATATCCACCAAGTGAGAGAGACGAGTAGTGTCTTCCGGAGAATTGTTAATAACATAAATTAAGAACCTCATAACTTATAATTAGTTAAGGATGTTTAATTATTAATAATAATAATAACAACAATTAACTAGGTGGTGTTGGTGTCACAGATTGTATTTATTTTTACATGTTTTACATGGTTATTTATAAAGTTCTTGAAGTTTACTATATCTTTTTGTAGTTCTTAAATGAACCTGTCTGTGCACATTTGAGATATGTGTTTGATTGTATTTATTTATACATGTTTTATGTGGATATTTATCTCCTCTTAGGGTTGTTGCTAAAAAACAGATTTTGATAGAGTAAATTTGCCCCTCACTATTTTAAAGTTAAATTGTTATATAAATTGTTAATTGTCGGATTAACCCGACCTCCTTGGCACTCTTTATGATGTTAGTCTTTAAAGTGTCTGAGTTGAGGTAAACAGCCCCAGGCAAGAACATTCTAGATTGATGACGTAATGCAAACTGAGTGAGTAGTTTTCTATTATACAATGATCATGAATTAAGAGAATGAGATCAGCCAATGGACTGAGATTAAAGAATTCACTTGTTGTAGAAAATTCCACTCTCTGATTACTTTTTAATTTTGAGTGGAAGGAAGAAGCCTGGCTTTGAAAGGCAGCTTGATGGTGAGTTAAACTGACTGGTTTTAGAGAGAATGGACTTAGAAACAGTTCATGCATTATCGCTATTATATATATTATACTTATGTAGATATGTACTATGAGAAGTGACTTTTATTACTACAAATGTTTAAACTAAGCTGAACACATGTAACGTGCTAACACTTAATATTGTTTGATATGTTGTATTTTATTTTACCATGCGTGCATCGGGCTAATAAATACTGTTGCAGGAAATTGTAAGATAGAATGGAATTATATAGTGATAAACAGGAAATGTAGGATTGCTCCTTAGTCATATGTTGCAGTGAACAAGTGGCCTTTCAGTGTCAAGTTTCACCTTTTGATTTTTGTGTGTTAGTTTTAAACTTCAAGTCCATGTGTTCACCAGTTATAAACCTGAGTGACCAGAAAGATGTGTGATAGGTCTGTTGTGGCGTGTGTAAGCATAAGGGAGTACGCTACATGTATCAGAGCAAAGTAAGCTGGGTACATTCTGGAAAATTCTGGTATATTGAAACTACCAGAATTATTGTGATTTTGTTCTGCTTGAAGGAACGGACACGGTGAAGCAGAGCGCTCAAGCAGTTTAAGAGGAAAGAGTGCGTCAATATTTTCCACGCTGTGGTGAGAGTCACGTGGTGACAGGCAGACATTTTGACATTGTTGCAAGGCAAGTGAAAGACTGTTGAAGCAGTGCTTAATCCAAATTATTTTTAAAATTACAATAACCTGCCTCTAATACCTCCATTTCTGTTCTCTGATAGGATTAACCTGTGATTTGTATTGACTCCTTTGTTGAACTGTAATTTTATTTCTTTATATATAGAGATTGCGTAACGTAAAATTATCTGAACATGAGTTCATGGAATGTTGATATCAAGTACTCTATTTCATTGTAATTGTCATATGTATATTTAATTGTTCGTTTAAAAAATATAACTTGTTAAATTTATTGACCTTCTTACTCATATTGACAATCTTATGTTGGAGAAGAAAGTCTGATATGTCTTTTCATTTAGTAAGACGTTTTCCACTCACAGAATCATTATGTGACTGTAAATGTTGTTTTATAGAATTTTTGTGGAATAGAGAAAAACCTTTACAGCGCTAAAAAATCCGCCGATTTGTGCCTGCTGGAGGGGATCATTAATAAAATAGATAGATAGATAGATAGATAGATAGATAGATAGATAGATAGATAGATAGATAGATAGATAGATAGATAGATAGATAGATAGATAGATAGATAGATAGATAGATAGATAGATAGATAGATAGATAGATAGATAGATAGATAGATAGATAGATAGATAGATAGATAGATAGATAGATAGATAGAAAGAAAGAAAGATAGGGAAGGCCGGACGGATGATTGTCCTAAACAAAGAAGTAATGAAACCTGGGAAAGAGCAAAGGAAGCTAAAAGTCACCAAGAAGACAAACCGCCTCCACTTTCAGCACGACTAAGATGTCTAATGGAACCTGACGGCTGCTCTCAGCGCTCATATAATGCACGTGCAACACACACCACTCTCGAGTGCTGCCCGAATGCTTGGGCTGCGCACACGCAAACCTACAACATTCCTGTCGCTTCTGTCATGCTAACAAACACCATCCGAGCCCCACAACGACCACGGCGCTCAACAATGCATAATCAGAGTTGCGTAAGGTTTCGTCTTTAGCGTGAGCTGACGATCGCCCGACTGTATCGATGACACTCGCTTCTGTAGAGAGAGGAAAAAAAAACGAACATGCAACAACGCTACATTGGATAAAAAGAGTTTATCTTCCGACCTAGCAATGCAGAGCATATCTCGCGATATTTGGCGAGAGAATGCGCGGCGCGAGGAAATATTCATTGCACAAGATCGACAGCGATATGCACACGTGCTGACGTGCACGCATAGTTAGTCGTGATATGAATAACTTCCAGGTGTCGAGGGCATTCAAGCGGAACCGCGACGGACAAACTACTTTAAGTGTGACCCCACTCAACTGCGCAGCAGCTCAACATCAGTAACCACATAAAACACCAGCAGCAGCAACAACATAAAACACGTAGCAGCAACAACATAAAACTTCAAACAACATAAAACAGCAACAACATAAAACTTCAAACAACATAAAGCAGCAACAACATAAAATAGCAGCAGCAGCATTAAACAACAACAAAATAAAACGTCAGCAACAACATAAAATAGTAAACAACATACAACAGCAGCAACTTAAAACAGCTGAGACTGTGAACACAACCTCTAGGGTCATAATAGTGTTGTGAGTTTGTGGGAATGTGTGAGTGCATGGCTGAATGTGAATGTCGAGTGTGTGAGCTTGGTATGAGTGAGTGTGAGTGTGTGCGTGATTATTCCAAGCAATTGTGTTTACTTTTTAAAACTGCTTTAAAACTTTTTTTTTTATTTTAAATTTGAAATCTTAGGGGCTGTACATTCTAAGGCGAAGAGTGAAGGCATTAACAATATCGCGACAACAAAGGTTTTACAGTTTTAGTTCTTTTCTGCCCGAGCTGAAGACGTTAGGCTGAATTGTTTTAAGTACATTCCTAGTAACAAATATACTATGATTGCCGCTCGATTTCGTTTTTCTTTTACCTGACAATTACATTGCTGCTTTCAGTCCTTGTTTAGTTATATATTAGCGGTATTAAGCATTTCTTGACACATTCAATTTTTTAGCAAAATACAACGAAAATAATAGCGATCCCAGAACTTCTGATTAAAAGTAAGCAACAACAAACAAAATTAAACGAACAAGGAATCAGCAACATGTGCAGCATTTAATCAGCTTTTTTTTTTTTAAAAGCTGACATTAATTTGCTGTTTGTTTATGGTAATCGGTCTAAGTGGTCTCCAAGTCAAAATAAATTTTCTGTCCAGATCGAACTGTACGTCTCACCTTGAGCACGAAATTTACGAGAGAAATCTTTAGTCAAAGAAAAGAAATTGGCTTTTACAACTGTTGAAAACTACTCTTTACCATCCTATGTGTAACAGTTTAGTCAAAAACCTGAACGCTACTCTTACCAGATCCTTGAGAAAACTGTATGGAAAGACTAGTAAGTGATTGTCAAAGGTCATCTCGACTTAATGACCTGTCAAAAGAGCAAAAGCAAAAAGGAAGGAAAAGATTGTAAAATGTTTTAAAGGTACAATAAAAAAAAAACCAGCGAATTGTTTTAAATGTTAGAGTACAAAGGGGCAGCAATTGGAAACGCAATTTTACTTTCGAAATATAAAATGGAAGCCACAATGCCTTGCGGGTCACGCAAACACCATTTGTGATGGCATTCGGTTCGCAGGTTGCGCTATGGGTGTCACCCAACAATAAAATACCACTGATTTTGATCGAGAGAGGGCAAATATCTCAACAACAACAACACCAACAACAAATACTTCTCTTAGATATTATTATTGCTTTCTTTTTGAAATTTTAAAAATTGCACATTTGCGTAGTCTTTGTACTACTGATTTCTACTCAAAGCTGAATGGGTGAAATGAAACTTTTGCACAGATAAATGTGTTAATCTGTCCAATACATATACTTTGATAATCTGTCCAATACATATATTGTGTTAATCTGTCCAATACATATACTTTAATAATCTGTCCAATACATATATTGTGTTAATCTGTCCAATACATATACTTTGATAATCTGTCCAATACATATATTGTGTCAATCTGTCCAATACATATACTTTGATAATCTGTTCAATGCATATATTTTGTTAATTTGTTCAATACACATAATTTGTAAATTTTTCCAATACATATAATTTGTCAATTATTCCAATATTTATAATTTCTTAATCTTTCCACAACGGTTTCCAAATTCATATGTAGCGCATTGTTGTTTGATGATACAAAAACGAGAAATACGACAGCTCACAGAGTAAACATGAGGAGACTGTAGGAATAAAAGTCACAGGAAAAAAGTCACTGGAAAAAAGTACCAGGAATAAAAGTCACAGGAAAAAAGTCACTGGAAAAAAGTCACAGGAATAAAAGTCACAGAAAAAAGTCACTGGAAAAAAGTAGCAGGAATAAAAGTCACAGGAAAAAAGTCACTGGAAAAAAAGTCACATGAATAAAAGTCACAGGAAAAAAATCACAGGAAAAAAGTCACAAGAAAAAAGTCACTGGAAAAAAGTAGCAGGAATAGAAGTCACAGGAAAAAGTCACTGGAAAAAGTAACAGGAATAAAAGTCACAGGAAAAAAGTCACTGGAAAAAAGTAACAGGAATAAAAGTCACAGGAAAAAAGTCACTGGAATAAAGGAACAGGAATAAAAGTCACAGGAAAAAAGTCACAATATATGTTAAGTATGTGTATAAAGTCGTAAATGTCAGTGTGTAAGTGTTATACTACTTATTAACTGAAAATAAAGCAGGAAATGGCACGGAGGTTAACTGCTAGCTCAAGATGTGCGTGGTTCAAATCCTGTTCGGGGTGAAAAACATTACCAATGAATGCGTGCATGCGCGCGTGTTTGTGTCTTTGGTGTGCGCGAGCGTGTATTTTATATACCGTATTCTAATCTATACATTTAGTTCTGTTTTAATTAATTTTAATTGTAATTCTCTATGCATGTTGTGACGCGCACGCCACTTAGTTAATGAAAATTATTATTATTATTATTATTAATTAATCTTCAAGAACTAATTACAAGTGATGAGAATCTTAATTTATTTTATTAATGATCCTCCAGCAGACACTACTTGTCTCTCTCACTTGGCGGATATTTTGGCGCTGTAAATGTTTTTCTCTATTCCAGAAATAAAACAACATTTACAGTCACATAATATTTCCGTGAGTGGAAAACCTTTTACTAAAGAAGACAAATCCTACTTTAAATCTATATTTAGTGAGCCCCCATCCACCCACTTTCTTCTCCAACATAAGATTATCAATGTGCATAAGAAGGTCAAAAAATTTAACAATAAATTTATTAAATGAACAATCAAATATACATATGACAATTACAATTAAACAGATTACTTGACATCAATATTCCACAAACAATTTTATGTCTATGGATATTATTGACAATAATAAGTACGGTTCAAAAGTGTGCTTCAATGGATTTATGTATACAAAGCATGCAGCTCACAAAACAAAGCCATTGTGAAAATGTGTACAGTGGTTATTGTCGAGGCAGTTTGAGGACAAACCTAGAGAAAGAAAATCCTGAGGTAGGCCAATCTCACAATCATGCTTCAAATCAGTTTCAAGTTTATCTTGCCAAAGTGCGCAATGCAATGAAAGACCATGCTGCAAGCACACAAGACAAATCAGCTCAGATCCATGCTCATGGTGTTAGCCAGTGTGATGATGATGTTCGTGCACTTAATTCTGCTGACTCCTGTAAGCATACTATGCATATCCAATGGCCTGCTCCATATGAACTGCATCTACTTCAAGCCTTTCCTAATCCTTGCTCTTTAGTGTTTCTGAGTTTTACCCTATTTTTGTCAGTCTGTTTGATCAAGATTTTCAAATATAATTTATTTACATAATCAAATCAACTTTGTGACCCATCGGCCGAATGATGGTTTAGTTTATGCGTAATTAGTGCAATGTTTAAAATAAAACACTAATTTAGAACTCATAAGGATTTTCTATTTTTTTGAAAATTGTTTTCTCAAATTAATGTTGACTTTTCTACAGTAAGGTACATTTGTGTAAAGATCACGGAATTATAATGCCAAAAGTGTCAGTAATAGGATAGGCTCAATGTAATTCTCTCTCAAGTTATTAACTTCATGATGTCGACTGCTGGTTTTGAAGCAAGTGTTAAATTACTTGTCTTAATAAATAAACAGCTCTCGTTTATGTTTTTGTTGCCCTGGTTAATTGCTTACAATCGTGTAAATAACACAGCTTTACAATGCCTAAAGTGACTGTTCAAACGTGGGCTCAAAACAATTCTCGACCAAGTTAACTGTTACGTGTCAACTCCTATTTTAAACGCAGGAATTTAGCTATTGACGATACCGGAATAATTTATAGCTACAAGTGTGCAGACCAAAAAATTATACTTGAATGTTGTTTATAGCCTATTATTTTAATACATAAATTGTTAGGCTCAGGCCTTCTTGACCCAAAGTAAACTCCTCATCAAGTTATATTTTCTTGCCTTCAACTTAATTTCATTGACAAACGGTTTTGAAATATATTTGGAGGGTTTTATTTTATATAAATGTTGTCGTCGGAAAAGCATTCAAATATGTCGTATTTTGTGAAAACACAGGACCTTTTTCGTTGCAAAATATTTCGAATCCAGATTAATGCAGCACCTTTAATCGTTACTAAAAGAATTCTAAGTACAGAATTCTATATTCCTAGCTGATACTAACATACAAAATCACTGTTCCCTAGTGAAATGACTGTGATATTGCGTTCTGCCAGAGCAGTCTTAAGCAATCTGTGCTATCTCTATGATTTATTGTGACATTATATAATATGCAGTTATTGTTGGCAACCGTCGGCTGTCTTTATGATTGACTGCGGGGTTGTTTAGTCCACAGTCCTTCCTGACAAAGTGTGTCCTAGTAACAGAACTCGTGAAAGGTACTGCGCTAGATAAATTCCACGTTGGTTCCGACTATGATTGACAGGAGTCCTAGAATTGCGTATGACGAAAATAGTTGGCATTGTAAACAGACAGCAGTAAAAGAAGGGCTGTGTTGGCACGACCAAGATGAAATGTATGTTTCAGTTAGGGCATGACGGCGTGTCAAGTGTACAACAGCAGCACGCCAGAAAACCGCTTGTTTGCTCCAGCATAAACTAAGCACATTCTAATATAAATTAAAGTAGCCAGCGTTTCCACAATATAAGCATTCTAAACTAAATTCAATTGACCTAAAATAAATTAAACTGGCCAGTGTTTCCACAATATACACATTCTAAAATAAATTAAACTGGCCAATGTTTCCACAATATACACATTCTAAAATAAATTAAACTGGCCAGTATTTCCACAATATACACATTCTAAACTTAAAAAAAAAAAAACTGGCCAGTGTATCCAGAATATTCACATCCTGAAATAAATAATATTTCAATGTAAATAGGCTAATGTTTCTACAATACACGAATTCTAAATAAATAATATTGTAATGTAAACTAGCCATTTGAACTGTCTGCGGTTATCTGACTGCACTTAACTGTCCGCTATTAAGTGAAGTGCGATTAACTGTCTGCGCACCGCTTTTACAGTATACATATTCTAAAATAAATATTTCAATGTAAAATCCCAGTGTTTCAGAATAGACACATTCTAAATTAAATAATATTGCAATTTAATCTGTCCAGTGTTTCCACAACAGACACATTCTAAATTAAATGTAATGTAATGTGTCCAGTGTTTCCACAACAAACACATTCTAAATTAAATAATATTGTAACGTAATATGTCCAGTATTTCTACAAAGTACACCATTCTAAATTATTTAATAGTGTATTAATGCAATCTAAAGTGTTTCTACAAAATACACTATACTAAATTAAATAATATTTTAATTTAACCTGTCTGTCATATGATAGGGAACCCTCCCACATATTTTAAATATAAATTTTCATTTTTGAAAATTATACAATTTATACAATAACATTTTTTGAAGTATTTTAAAATGAGATATTGTTTGTAATTTGTATAATTTGGGAATGTTGTAATAAAGTTTATTTCTTAAATGAGAGTCCATAATAAACATGAGTGAAAGGGGGGATAAGCTGTTTGAGCGAGTGAGTGCATGTAGAGTAGTAGCCGATAGGACTATTGTTATTTTTTGTGAGAAAACATCAGTGCGGTCGGCTTCTCCATTTTTGTTTTAGATCCCCTTGGATGGTTATGCAACTTTTAGGCTGATGTAACTTTTGAACTTGTTTTTGGACAGATGACACGCGTGTTGACAGACTGTAGGTGTGGAAGATTTGAGAAAGTCATAAATATTAATTAGCTCTAGGTTTATACTTAAATTTGATTGGTTAAAATAGGTAGCCTAATTAGAGATGGGTGTGATTTCTAGTCTGATAAAACCAGAGTGGAAATTCTATTCTTTACTCTTAGCAAACAACTCTTTGGATGAGCATTGCTTGAGTCCCTCTTGTATGATAACAAATTGTAAAAGGAATAGAAAAAATAAAACATAGCTGTCTTGTGTGAATGGTTAGTTTTTATGAGGAATGTTCTGCTATTTTAAACATGTTTAACTCCTTTTATTGCAACGGCATATGCCGAATGAAGTATTTATGAATGCAGTAACTGGCAATATAAGTAGGGTCTGCAATTATGTATGTTTCAGGGTTTCTTTCTTTCTTCTTAAGTCTTATGGTGGCTTTGGGTATCTTCTTTGATATTATTCATATGACGTGCCCCGGCATCATCTTGAAAAGGTTATGTACAAACTATTATCGCTTGTTTCTCTAATAAATCCATTTCTGTTCTCTGAAAAGAATTATACAATGATTTATATTGACAGTAATCTGCTGAATTATTTGTTGGGATATAAGTCTATAAGCATTGAAATTATTCAAACAAGATTTTATGGAGATATTGTTGTCAAATAATCTTTTCATTGTATTTGTTATATGTATATTAGATTGTTGAATTGATAAATTTATTGGCCTTCTTACACATATTGATAATCATATGTTGGAGAGAAAGTAGGTGGATGGGGGCTTGCTGAATAAAGATTAAAGATGGATTCTCTTCTCCTTTCGTAAGAAGTTTTCCACCTATGGAAATTTTGTATGACGGTAAATATTGGTCTTTAAGGTTGTGGAAGGGAGAAAATGGTTACAGTTCCTGCATATCTGCCAAGTGAGAGAGATGAGTGGTGTTTTCTGGACAATTATTAATAACATAATTTAAGACTCATCACTTGTAATTAGTTATGGATGATTATTAATGATAATAATCATAACCAATAACTAGAGTGGCGTTATGTCACACAATCCAAACCAGTTCCAAGAGGATGAGTAGTTCTCCGACTAATAGCCTCAAACTTGTTCATAGCAACTTCATCCAATGGGGATGGACAGAAAGTTATTTTGTTGAAGAAAGTCCTTTATTCTAATCATTTTGATTTTGACATAACTCAAGTCCACTAATATAGGCAATCATTAACTTATAGTAAGTTAACTGACTGATAAAGAAAGAATGGAAATAGTTTGTACATGTTTCTAGTGAACTATAATTCAAATTAGAGAATTCTTTATGTAATTGAACCATTATTTCTGTGTTCATTAATTTGATTATGTTGTACATTATACTTGTGAATTTTGATTGATGATATATTTCTTATGCTATTTGTGTATTAGGCTAATGAATATCATTATAGCATTTGTAAGCTGAGATGTGTGTGAGGGAGAAAGGAGATTAGAGATGAAAAAATCTCGAAATTTATTAATTTGAATGCATTAATTTGACTTTTGAAGAAAGGAGAGTGCCTTTTTTTTGTAGTCATGTACCCACTTCAGACTACATTCACTACTATACTCTTCCGGATTATGTTAGTGTGTGTACCAAGCATTGTCATAGAACTTTTCAGCAAACATGTTGCTGTAAGTTGATTCCTGTGAATTCCGTTCAAGAGCCAATATGGTGGAAAATGAGGCTTGGGTTTTGGTCTCAAGAATTCGTGAACATTTGACTTTTTGCAGAAAGGAGAGGTGCCTTTTTTATTTCGTAATCTTGTACCCACTCAAGACTACAGTGACTACTGTACCCTACTAGATCACATTGGTGTGTATGTTTCCAGTGTTTTCGTTTGACTTATCAGTAAACATATTGTTGTAAGTTGATTCCTGTGAATTCTGTTCGAGAGCCAATACATGCGAAAATTGAGGTATAATTTTGGTCTCAAGAATTCACGAAAACTTCTTGAATATTCCTCGTGGTGTGCTGAGTAGCGTACACGAGAATTTTAGAACATTCCATGTGATGTGCTTTGATAGCGCAAGCAAAGTTCTGGACGATTCTCCAACGGTGCGATTTGTGAGCACATGGAAGATTCTGGAACAGTTGTGTAATGTGCCTAGAAGGGGCTATAATTATCTCTTTAAAACTCCATTCTCATCTTTATGATGAATTATATCTATGAATTTTATATGTGTAGGTTAATTTGACTGCTGATGTCTATGCTAGTGTGATTGGGCGTCGGGTGTAGGTGTTATAGTGTAGTGCAGTGGGTCACCACAGGATGCGAGATGAAAAACACGATGATAATGGAGGACAATACGTCATACATTTGACGACAACAAGAGATGACACACAACAGCGTGTTTTACATGAGAAAACTTTTATTTCTGGCGACGCGGCCGCGTTAGCCAGCCAACACATTCTTTCTTCTTTGATACATGGCTCTGAAAGAAAATGTAAAGACAACTCTTCATATACAAAAAGACTACTCTCACACACACACTCCTAATATGCTATACATCATGAAAGTGAGAACCTCCAAGCAAGCCCCCCTACAATTTCAAAGCTATCATTTCTAGAACCAGCCTTACTTTCACGTTCTGTCTTTCTTACTTTCGTTTTGATATGAATTAATCCTAAATTCCTAAGAATTATATAATGCTTATTGTATCTGAATAAACTACATTACTTAATCTTCAAATACAACTCTTCCTTAATGCATAATTTACAAGATAAATACTTATATTCGGGTATCATGTAAAAAAACATGCTCACATGAATAAATCCTAAAATACCCAAAGAAAATGATACAAACCAGCATACAAAAAGACAAAAATGGAAACTACAAACTATCTCCTATGTGAATACAAAATGTCACCTTTAGTTAATAACTCCCCTAAAACATTGTACAATGATAAAAGCCTATACTCTAACACAACACTACAATAAATAACTATAAAGTAGATGTCTCTTTATCTGGGGTTGATCATAAAAAGGACAGACATAGGCTTATAGTATTCCAGACTCGATCATAACACACACACACACACACACACACACACACACACACATGCGCATACATGTTTCCTTTTTCTGGGTCTGACCAGACAGCCTATTACATACAAAACAGGACAGTTACTATTCTCTCAGACCCAGACCATAAAGACAGCCTATTACATACAAAACAGGACAGTTACTATTCTCTCTGGGTCTGACCATAAAGACAGCCTATTACATACAAAACAGGACAGTTACCTCTCTCTGGGGCTGACCATAAAGACAGCCTATTACATACAAAACAGGACAGTTACCTCTCTCTCTCTCTGGGTCTTGACACAAGTGCAACGACACTGTCTAATCTCCAAGATTTCTTACATATCTGTTTCACACCTTCACTGATTTCTCAATGAAATATTACCAGCTTTCTCCATAGAACTCATCCACTATTTCAGCATACTATGCACGTATTTATTTACTAGTGGTCTTATTGACATCTAAACAATTTTATTTCAGTGGTCCACTTTCTTGGTTTAAGTTTCTCTTGTCACTGTCTTGTGAACCAGTCTCGGTTCTTACGGATTACTGTGCTGCAAAATTCAGAGTCATGTGGAGGCGGATTAGCTGCGGTTAAGCCACAGACGACTGCGTCAGCATTTGAAGACATCCCAGTACAGTTTATGTTACCTTTACAAAGCTGTTCTCAAGTCGTGCAGAGGTTTGGAAACACGACGCTCCGCCTAATGCATTGCAGTTGGTGCAGGAATAACAGAACCTTGTTCCATTCCATAATTCCGATAAAACGCTACAAAGCTCAAAGCCTTAAACTACGGCATCACACGCATCCACACTCCATTATTTTTGTTGTTGTTGTTTTGTTATTGTTTTAAATTGCAGTTATAATTTTACCGACAGTCTTTATATGCTAAAAAGAATATTGAAATAGATGTATAAAGAGATACACTCGATTTATCGGCATCACCATTTCATTTATTTTATATATAATGCATTTTTTAAAATTGATTCGACATAACAATAGCGTCATTTTACACTAGGACAGATCGGGTCTGAACATTGGATAAACAAAGTTCACAGTTGATAAGGGACTCAACTGTATCTTCTCTAAATTCACTAGCTGTTAGCAGGTTACTGTGCTCGCATGCTGGGATACTTTCCATTGTAATCCCCCCGCTCCGCCACAGATCAGGGCAGCACATAGTTCTGTCATCTGGAACTGGTTTCTGAGAGTCCCTGCTGCGTCTACAAGATGAACAATCCTTGATTCGCGTGTGCGCAAGGGGAGGCCACTTTTTTACAAATTGGTCAGAGGATGTTACGTACGCGTAAAAGAGACGAAGTCTATGTCACGTGTTCTCGCTATCTCTCTCCCCGCACGCTCAGTCACTCCATTCTCGTCAATAATTCTCCCTCTCGTACACACAAGCGAACCCGCTCGCAAATAAATACAGTCTCTCTCACAGACACGATTTTATAACTATGATTTATTATTCAGTGTGAGTGCAGTTCTTCTACAAAATGAATTAATGTTTTATCTTTATATTTTAAGTATGGATACTCACCATAATGTACTGTAGTAAAGCAACTATGGAAACTCACCATAATATAGTGTCGTAAAACAAGTATGGAAACTCACCACAATGTACTGTAGTAAAATAAGTATTGGAAATCACCATAATATAGTGTAGTAAAATAAATATGGATACTCACCCCAATGTACTGTAGTAAAATAAGTATTGGAACTCACCATAATGTTGTGTAGTAAAATAAGTATGGAAACTTACCATAATGTAATGTAGTAAAATAAGTGAGGAAACTCACCATAACGTAGTGTAGTAAAATAAGTATGGAAACTCACCATAATGTACGGTAGTAAAACAAGTATGGAAATTCACCATAATGTACTGTAGGAAAGTAAGAATGGAAATTCACCATAATGTACTATAGGATAGTAAATATAAAAATCACCACAATGTTCGGTAGTAAAATAAATATAGAAAATGACGAGAAAATACTGTAGTAATAATTTCGGAAAATCACCAAAATGTACTGTAGTAAAATAAGTTAGTGCGTTTTGTCATTAATCTTCCCCCTCTTCCATCCTATCTGAGCAAATAAATAACAAGCTAATCATTCTTTTTATACAATGTTTCAAAAAACCATACATTATGTTGAGTTTATCAGAGCTACATACCGAAAGTCAGGTATGTAATGTACCTTTCGTTTCAACAACCACTTCTAAAGATAGATAGATGGATGGATGGATGGATGTACATAAATGCATACATGCATCTACACACGAATGTTCTAATCTAAATGTTATGTTTTGTAATTGTTCTTATACTGTCGGCATTATTTTCTGCTATGTTCATTTCTGATTCTTCCCACCAAATTTTTGGGTAAATAGCCGATTTTTATTTTGTTTCTTTCTAAATGATCGTAAACTCTTTTAATGCAGTCCGTGCTCATTTGAAATTGGTGCAGTTGTCTCGAGCCTGCAAACAATTCAAATAGCGCAGACCAATCAACCAGACATTAATCGGGTCCCTTTTGACAAACCCCCTCCCACGAGCGCGACTGGCTCCAACGTTTAATTGACTTGTGTCACACGCCTTTATTGGGACGAATTAGATGGAAAATCGCCTGGGACTCTGAAGAGTCTGGTATGGGTGCAGACGACATTGCCGGCGTTCTCCAAATACGTCGTGGGCTGCACATGGCCATCAGGATTTTTGGTTCCAGGACGAAAGTAATTGTGGCTCGCGTGTTTTGCGGTAATGAAGCGAGTAAAGTTGAAAGACTTATCTTGGCTATGATGGCGCAGTCTTCAGAAAGGGAAGTAAGCACGCAAGCCTTTAATGCCAGAAGATTGCAAACATGGCCAGAGAACTCTTTCGCAGCCTAAGCAGACGATCTTGTTTACTGTAAAGTTCGGCGTTAGGCGTAAAAAAGTAGGAAAATGTCAGCTAGGAGAGGGGAAGGGGAGAAACGAACTCATACGACGTACGCCAGCAAAACAAGACAGCAAAATCCAACACTATTGTCGGCATCCCTAACCTGCAAACGACGAACAAGTTTCTTAATATTTCTAAGTTTGTTAATGCTCACGGTATGTATTATGTAAACGTAATGCTCACGGTATGTATTATGTAAACGTAATACTCCTGGTATGTATTATGTAAACAGCGGGAGCAAGCCACACTGTCTCGCCATTTAGTTTTGTTTGGTTTTTCGTACTGAGATAATCTGCCAGATTATCGCCCTTTAACATAAATCTTTTATTCTATATTGCCAAAGAACATGCTGGATACGGCAAATATAAATGCAAGCTCCCGTAAATGCGAAACACGACAGTGACAATAGATGTATAGTATAAGCCAATAACAATAACTCAGCAACAAAACCTGATGGTGACTGACATGGTCACTAGGCTGTTTGATGATGGTTGTTGCGACTGTGATAAAACAAAGATGATGATGAGGGCGATAAAAACGAAGACGATAATGATGACGACGACGATGATGGAGCGACTGATTTATACATAATAGTAGGTACTGTGCAGTACTTATCGAACAGTTAAGGACGCCTGATGGTGTACACGTAGACATCCGATAGGAACACAAATCACTGTCTTTGACCTAATGACCTAATGAAGCTGACCTAAAAAAAACATTTGTCCAAAAGAATGGTGGAGCACTTGAATGAAGGCGGAAATATAGTCACACATAAATGAAACAATGTTCGAAAGCAGGTAGAAAGATATCTCTTCAGAGCTCTCGTGAACGTGATACAGAGTGTAGCAGAGAACGGAGCCCTACTCGCAAGACTCAAAATTGTAATTCCAGGTACATGGGCTCTAAGAAAGCAGGACTACCTTCAAGATTCAATTGTACTCGTGAAGTGCTAAGAATACAGATGTAAGACAATGAAAGAGTACGCAATTAAGTTAATTAAATTATTCACTTCAAACAAGTGCTTTGAGTGCGAACTAGTCAGAGACTTTATAAAAGTTCTCTTTTTTGTTTGTCGTTTTCTTTTTCACGGTCTATTGCAAACGAAGTCAGAAGATGATTAGTGCAGTTGGCAGGAAAATGAGAACATTCTTCTCGTTATTCCTCTTTACCGGTAATTGCTAAACAATTTGAAAATAAATACCCGCGATTTGATTATTTCCTACATTATAACACGTCAAGGATTTACAGACAGATACCATGATATACTGTGTTCACTTCAGCAAGCTGCTAGACCTGCCACTCTCATGAAAGCACGCCAGATACTAAGATTTCAAGAGAAGGTCTTCCCACCCTTACGAGCTTCAAATTGCTGCATTCCAATAAGTTAATACGGGATGGCATATCAATGCATTGGCACCATGGTCTTAAAATTATCACCGAGCACCAAAATCGGATCACGCCAGGAAGAAGAGAGCTCACTGTTGCCGAAAATTCTGCAGCCCTTGTGGAAGATCTAGTCTGCAAGTCTGCGGAACCAGAAAAAATCGGTCCGAACTATTTGCACATGTACCCTTTGACCTCAACTGACTATTGATCGGGGAATGCCAGCAAGCTCTGAGGAGATTAAAATGTCTTTTACTGATGCGGATGCCTCTAACAGCGATGGAATAATGAGTAAATAGTTGCTGAGATTGAACAAGTCTGTTCCCTGCCGCTTATTGCATATGGAAAGAAAAGACTAGCAGGCGGAGTAAAAGAGTGAGAGAGAGAGAGAGAGAGAGAGAGAGAGAGAGAGAGAGAGAGAGAATAAACAGTAAATGAAATCATGCAAACCAAATTATAACCGTAGGGACATGAATAGCAATATGAAAAATAAGAAGAAAATAAAATAAAATACACCCAAAATAAACAATCCATTCATAAGAATTTAAACAATAACAAAACTTAGAAAAGTAACAAATTTACAAAAGTATTGTAGATAAGCAGATTGATTGTATTGATTATATTGAATAATAAAAGTACATTAAAAATAATGATGATGAATGATGGTGGTGGTGATGATAATGACGATGATGATAGCTAATGGGAATGATTTAGCTCTCAGGATGATTTTGAGAAAAGATGAGCGTGTTGGTGGTACCTGTTAAACTTTAGTGACCGACCTATCCCAAAAGAAAGAAAGAAAGAAAGAAAGAAAGAAAGAAAGAAAGAAAGAAAGAAAGAAAGAAAGAAAGAAAGAAAAAAGAAAGAAAGAAAGAAAGAGAGGGAGGGAGGGGGCAGGAAGGTAAAGGGAAAGAAAGGGTAAGAGAAAATACTTTCATTAAATTAAAATCCTCCAGAATTTGTCTATCTTTTTCCATAAATCAAACATCAGACAGTTTTATTTAGCATTCATTTAAAATTCTCTTTTATTTTCTTGTAAAAGGAGACAATACTGCACACCATATTATGCACCATCGCACTGACACATCTTTAGGAAACAATGGTAGTAAATATTATTAGGGTTACCGAAATAGCAAAAGTTACTTCCCAGTGTCTACTGTTTCCAAGGAGCTTCAGTGCACTACTGACATATCTTAAAGAATCACAAAACAAAAAATTAAATGAGTGAATCACATATAAATAAATGAATAAATCATAAAGTATCTAAATTAATACAAATAAAAATTAAATGAAAGCACTATTTGTGACAAATATTAATAGGGCATACATACACTTTAAATTTGTAAAATATGAATGATTGTATATTCTATATTAACTTTTACATTTGTGAATTCTCTCTCTTAGTAAAAGCCAAGTCTGTTAGTTTAGGTCAGGGGTGCACAAACCGCGGCCTATGGGCCGCATGCGGGCCCAGGAGGACTTTATTTCATTATTTGTGTTGTTTCTTTCTATTGAGCCATCCAAGTGCAATCAGACTTGCGGCCCTTCACGCACTATCAATTGGAAATTTGGCCCTCTGACCTAAAAAGTGTGTGCACCCCCGGTTTAGGTTGTGCGAAAATGGTTGTTATTTTGACCTAATTTAGGTTTGCAAGGTTACAAACGCTTGTGGAGCATGAATTCATAAAGCATTCAGAGGGAAATGGATTAGCCCAGCGACGTTGACTGGCAGAGTGGGATTAGTAAGTTGCAACTGACCATTATGAGGACCCCTCGGCCAGATGTAAGCAGGTGCTCGTTTGGGAGATTAGGTTGGACGTGGGCGTGACTTGAGGTTAGGTAGGTCCAATTGACAACGAACAAAGTTGGTAGAATGTACAAGCTGGCCAATGACAAAGACTGAGTACTAACTTTGACCAACAAGAGCGGAATTAGAGTGGAACATAGAATTTGGTATTAGAGACAGCACTTTGCTAGAACTTTATTCTCTGAGACTTCACTGGAAGCAGATAGTTAGAATCCTCATTTCAATTTGTAGGTTAGTTACAAATATATTTGAATTTTGAAACAGAACTGCGGCAGTATTTTTATTCTTTGTCTCTTTTCTCCATCTTTGACTCCTCTTGTTGACACTCGACCGTCATCTTTCGCTTGCCTCCTTCTTCATTCTTCTGCCATAACGTCATGTGACACTGACTCATGAAATTCATCTTATGTGAAACCGCCCAGAACTACTAAGTACGTTTGTCCTGTGACAAGACGTTAGTTGCAAATGGTGATATATTTTGTATTGATTGTCTTATCTTTCTCTCTCTACTTTATGTGATGTAACTTGTCCTGCATGATTGGCTATAGACAAAATGTCTTTACACTTACAGACATAATTACATTTGAACTTTACTGAAAGCATAGATAAAAGAATTCTAGATAATAGAAATTTAGGTTTTTTTTAGGTATTTAGAAAGTTGGTTGAAAGGTCATAGGTCTTTGTACTTGTTTAGATCCCAGTCCATAAGAAGAAGAATTTGCATGAAATTGGTATTAACATAAATTATTCATTTGTTTAGAATCAATTTCACATTTTGAAAAAGAACAACTGTCGTGCTTTTATTATTTCGTAATATGTCAACAATAACTTCCTTCAGACGCCGCTTGTGGTCGCACTTGCCTGTTCGGTATCTTAATCATTGAGCGGACGGACGATCTGACAACTGGAATCTCGAAAATGGCTTGCTGAAATATCAAAAGAAGTGCTTGATAAATATCACAAGAAATACATTCTGTGCACACAATTTCAAACAAAACAAGCAGACAATATTTTGAAGAACCTATTCTCAACTATGTTTTCATGAAAGAGTTTTGACAACGCTGGAGCAATACCCAAAGGAAATGACAACTTGCCATAAACCCAACATTACCATGCAATCCCAATCGTTGTGCTAGCAGCGCGGGTTTGTTAATAAATTGTTGACTGTAGATAATGCTTAGATTTTTTTTAATGCGTTATTTAAAACAAATATTTCAGCTTTCAGCTACGTTTTATAGTTTATACTCTAAATCACTCTTGAGGCATACTAATCTTTAAGTGTTTGAGTTCTGACAGGTGTGTGTGACTAAAAAAATATATTGTAGCTTTGGGAGATTTCTCGTGTCAATGTATTTTTAAATCAGTTAATGACTTTAATGACTGAATTGTGTTGAATTTATGGCAACATTTTAAGTTGTTTCTTCTCGAAATAAACAATAAAACAATGAAAAGAATAAGCTCATGAAATGTTTTGCAGATTAATGGCACCATTATTTAGAATATTTTAATTTTCTAAAAAAAATTAAAAAATTAAAGACATTTTTTTTACCTTTCATAATACTGTAACTAGTACACACAAACTGAGGGAGAGGAGACAACACAATTTTGATTGTCAAATAATTAAGCAGATCTGTTAAATATTATCCGGTCACTGATCAGCAACCGACGCAGACCATAAATTAATTTATTACAACTGCGTTTCAATACCTATTGTTAAATTTTGAAGAAATGGGGGGGGGGCTACTGACCAGAAGATAGATAACTCATTGATTAATCAGAGTTTAATAAACGTGTTTGATATCGCGGACGAATGCAAATCTTATAGAAAAGACCTTTAGAAGCGTTTGTTCAAGAAAGGACATAAAGTTCAGTCGTATAAAATGTGCAAATCAATCAGCGCAAGCGGCTGTGTTGAGACTCCCGTACGAAGATTCGTTTGCACCGCTCAGACGTGTTCATTTCCCTTAACCTCTCACTCATCCGCTCCCTTCCCCCCCCCCCCAGTCATCTTCCTTCCCCAACCACCCATTCCCGGCAGCTGTCCTTCCGCAGGACATGCTCGTGCCCCCAAAGACACGAGATCCATCTGCATGCAATATTGGCGATAATGGTCAAATAAAAAGCAGAAGTCCTTTTTATTGTTGTCCCCGCGCTGATGGAAACTGGTGAGAAAAATAAACTGGATCCTACGTGAAAAGACGGTGAGGTGGGTTGGGGGTTAAACTGCTGGGAGCGTGCATGTCGGGACAGAGTAGGTTCAAGTAGGGAGATCCTCAGTAAGAAAGCAGGATATAAAGATTAGAAGAATCAGGATATGTAGAGGAAGCGGAATATATAGAATAGAAGAATCAGGATACGAGAGGATTAGAGGAATCAGAATATGTAAAGTATTAGAGGAAGTAGGATATGTACATTATTAGAGGAAGCGGAATACATAGAGGAATAGAATAATCAGGATGTGTAGCGTATTAGAGGAATCAGGATATGTAGAGTATTAGAGGAAGTAGGATGTGTAGCGTATTAGAGGAATCAGGATATGTAGAGTATTAGAGGAAGTAGGATATGTACATTATTAGAGGAAGCGGAATACATAGAGGAATAGAATAATCAGGATATGTAGAGGATTAGAGGAAGTAGGATATGTAGAGGATTAGAGGAAGTAGGATATGTAGAGGATTAGAGGAAATTGGATATATTAAGGATTAGAGGGAGTAGGATATGTTGAGGATTAGAGGAAGTAGTATATGTAGAGGATTAGAGGAAGCTGGATATGTAGAGGATTAGAGGAAGCAGGATATGTTGAGGATTAGAGGGAGTGGGATATACTGAGGATTAAAAGAAGCGGGATATATTGAGGATTAGAAGAATTAAAAGAAGGATATGGGTTCATAGAGGATTACAGGAATCAAAGGATTAGAAGAAGCAGGATATAGAGAGAATTCGAGGAATCAGGATATACAGAAGATTAGAGAAAACAGAGTACATTGGTGGTGGTGGTGGTGTGAATAGAAGAAAAACATTTGAAACCGCGGGACATATGAGAGATGGTACGGGTTAGTTATAGGCAGCAGGGTGGTTAGAAGAGTATAGGAAGGGGGTATATAAGAAGAAATTGTAAATATACAGATACAGGAAGCTGGGTAGTATTAAAAAATAGGTTTACGATAATTAGATGTAGAGAATACATGAAGTGGAGTAGATATGAAAGGGGGTCAAAGAGAAACAGATGAAGCAGGGTGACTAGAGTTGGAGGGTAAATAGAGGATGCAGAAGACCTAGAGAAAATGAGGTAGAGAAATAGACAGATAGAGAGATAAGAGACTCGAAATAGGCTGAAAAATTTGTGTGGTTTTAGTAAGCTGGCTTGAAGAGAGGAAACGGGAGTAGATAAAGTGATAGAGGGAACATGGTAGACAACGCACACAGGGTCCACTGAAGAAGCGTGAGAACACGGAAAGGGATATAAATAGAGAGATAAAGAAAGAAAATAGATAGAAGATGCGGTTATGATACAGGAAGAGGGTTAATTGAAAAAAAGGATTACATAGAGGAAAAGGGTTATAGAGAGGAAAAATATTAGAGGAAGAGGGTTAAATTGAAAAAAGGATTACATAGATGAAAAGGATTAGATTGAGGAAGAGGGTTAGAGAGAGGAAGAGGATTAGATTGATGAGAAGGGTTAAATAGAGGAAGAGGGTTAAACAGAGGAAAAGCAGAAGTTAGAATAGGTCAGACACAGCTGAGTCAATGTGACTGGCGGGCTGGAGAGACAGAGGGGCTGGCCAAGTGCGAAAGTCTAAGGTGACGTGATGGGAATGTTGAAGGCGCGTGCAGCCGCAAATCTCTACGAGTCTTTGAGAAAACTATACTTTCAGGATGTAGTATCCATTTTCCTTTCCTCAGCTTATTTTTTGTCTGCATAAACTTTAGCTTGGATTCTTGAGATTATTCGTTTGTTTTTGGTTTATATTCTAAAACTCTAAATTATTCTGCTGTTTAATTAGTAGAGCGTCTTTGTCCATTTAACTTTTGCAGGTAAACTGAGTGACTTCGGGTTTTTTTTTTGTTTAGTGTGTAGTCTTTGAATAAATGTGCTATTGTCGTTCTTGAATGAACAATGCAAGAAATACTGAAGATAGGGAAACTATCAGCACGAAGAGTTCCAAGGGTATATTTGCCATGCGTAAGAATCGTTTGTCCTTCACAGAACATTTAAATAATTTACTAGATGTCTATCATGTACATGCGCTTTTTAAAAATTAATTCTAGCCATAACTATCATTCATATGAAATATATAATTTACAATATATTATATATGTCGCTCAGAGAATATACGTCATTCATACAACATTTTGGCTCATTCCGCTGTCATGCAGAGGTTGTCTTTTTCATTTAGTTGGGCATAAGTGTCATTCATATAAATTATATCATTTACAGGATATGTCATTCATAGAATATATAAATCATTCATAAGATATTTTGTCGATCACACATTTGTCATTCATAGGATGTTTGACTCATTTATAGGGTATGTCTTTTAATCATATGCTATGTCTGTCACTGTCAGGATATGTATGCATTCTTATCTTCTGTGTGTCATGTACAAGGCTTGATTGTCAAGCAAATGGTGTCTGTCATTCACAGGACGTATGTCATTTTGGGTCCTTTCATTATATAAAGATTATCCCACCTGTTTTACAATGTTATCCATTATAATTTCTTATGTTCAAAAGAGTTGTTTCTAAATAGTATTCATTAAATTTTCCTAATTAATTAAACGTCATTGGTTGTTCTGTGTGTGGCGTATGTGTGTATGGTGTGATGATGTTTGTGCAATGACGAATGTTTGTTTGCTGATGTTTGATGCTTATACTCTTTCTTTACTCTCGTTCCACTAAAATACGACGCCACTTACTCTATGTTTTCTTTCCAACCAACCAACCAACCAACCAATCTATCTATCCATCCATCCATCCATCCATGCATCCATCCATCCATCCATCTATCCATCTATCTATCTATCTGTAGATGAAAGTCACTTGTTTCTGAGGCTAAAATTTACCTTTGGCAAAATAGACATACAAGTAATTTTTAATAATTCTAGAAAAAGTACTATAGTGGGATGAAACGTCACCCCATTGAGCGAGCACAGAATAACTAGGGTCAGTCCTGTATGTCGGCACTCTCGAAATGCTGAGAAAGATTATTCTAGAACAGCTGAAATCTTGCAGAGGACATCTCCCCAGGCATGGCTGCTGACTCAGGATGGGTGTATGAGAAGAATGGTATTGTAGCATGTAGCCTAGAATCAGAACTTGACCAGACAAGAGCCAAAAGTTTGTGATCAGAGTTTTGTAGAGTGTGTTTTGGTACCAGGAAGCTCCAGCACTCAATGAAAACTCTGTAAAACATATTCATATCCAATATGTAAGTGCCATGGATTTTAATTTGTATATTCAGTCAGTTAATGCACAATAACATATAGAAGCTATAATGGTGTCAAAGGACATTGCAGGGTGGTTCGTCTCATATTCATACATAACATTGTGACTTGCATACTAACATTATCTAGCACAAGCTAGCATAAATTATGTCTATACATCTATACGTGCAAAACCGCAAAGTCAATAGCATGTTTTACCAACCAGTAGAACAAATAAATTAGCCATTTCCTGTAAACAAGAGATATCATCACATAATGGAAAATGAAACTTATAAATAAGGGAATTCAATCTTATATTTTCGAGGTCATTGCAGAAAAGAATGAGATATTACAGTTCGATTGCTGCAAACATAAAAGGTCAAGGTCAACAACAAAACCCTCTTTATTCTTAGTATGCACACACACACACACACACAAAGAGTTTATACTGAATGTGCACAGTGTTGTATTGATACTATAACATTTATCTTTCTATCTTTGCTAAAACATTTTCATTGTGAAAGGGCACAGCCACCTCTCATCGATCACCACATATACATACATTTACTTCTTTCGTTTTTCAGTAAGTTATTTTTTAAACAACTGAAATTAAAGGGGCGAAATTTTCATTACGTAGCCCCTTCCCCCCCCTACATACACACACCACATAGCTTCACCATTAAGTACTAAAGTCTGTTCGAATTACAATAGCACACACTCAGTTTTCATATCAACACACTCACTTTTCATATTAGTATACTCAATTTTCATATCAACACACTCAGTTCTCGTATCATTACACTCAGTTTTCCCATAAGCACATAAATATTCATGCAAACACAAACAATAACAGCAAAAGCATAGCGTGCGTGCAAATATTCACAAAACCCCACAGACGTGCATGCAGACATGTACCTATATACATACATACATAAGGGTACGCACACACATATAGACACATACACTCACACACACACACGCACACGATATTCTCTGACGCAACTCTAGACCACAATCATTCGCGTTCTGAACATAGTTTCTGTCGTTTAGTACACCTGTCTGGAATGGCAGCCGCGGGTCGCTAGTTGGCCATGTTGTGTCAGCAGATCCCAAAACATCACCAGCTGGCTCACCATCACGGCTCCATGTTGCACATGTTGTAGACATAGTTTACCGACATGGCAAAGGGAGGGTCGCGGGCAACCAAAAACGGGCAAATTGGCCAGATTAGCTGATTGCAAATGGTTTGAGGAACACGAAGACTTTTCACGTTTAAGGATGTTTTCATGTTGCCGTAAAGTTGAGTCAAAAGCTGTTAATTTTTTCTTACTAGAGAGAGAGAGAGAGAGAGAGAGAGAGAGAGAGAGGGAGGGAGAGAGAGAGAGAGAGGGAGAGAGAGGGAGAGAGTGTAAAGAAGAAGGGGATTACATTTCTCACTTGCTGTCCTCACCCATCTCCTTATTCGCACCATAATGCATATGCAGTTATTTTTATGTAAGAATGCCTGTGTTATTTTGTCGAGCATGTAATATTGCTTTTCAGATTTTCAGTAATCGTGTTCTATATTTATTTATTTTCTTCGCCTTTAAAGAAAGGTTTGAGGATAGATTTCTTTTTATCGCTTTCCGACCCTTTAAAAGAAAAAGTCATCAAAATGTTTTTGTTCTCTCTCTCACTCACTAAATCATTCACAGAGAGAGAGACACACACACACATAAAAACACATACCACATACACACCTGAAAGTGTACGTATGCACACACGTATAGGGTGTTCGAAAAGAAACTCAACTCATATATAATGCATGCACATATTACTGAAATAATAATAATAATAATAATTATTATTATATTAAACTATAAAACGAAACGATGAGATATGTACTGGATTATATGACTCATTGAAAACATTTATGGGCACAATCAACATTTTTGTAATTTACTAATAAACGTGCATCGTCCGTGGGTAGAGTTTCTTTTTGAATACTCTGCACATGCACACACATATATACACAAGCATTTCTTCATTCTATCATTTGAGTTGGCTAAATTTAAATCAATAGCAGTGTTTCATTTAACAGTTTGGAGAATGTTGACTCAGTTCTCTGACTGGAATGCTTAGTTATCTTTGACAGAAAGTAAGCGCATTGCATTCAAATATTTGTTGTTGTTTGCTTGTTTTTTAAATAAAAGGAAAACAAACAACAAAACAAAACAAAATAAATAAAAAACCCACATATTATTTAAAACGTTTTCGAACACCAGGATTGCAAACAAAATCAGACAGATCTGGCATGCTAAGGATGTTTATTTGTAACGAGAACTAACGACAATACCGTCATTTGAATCACATGTACAGGGCAACTAAGAACCATAACTTGCTCACATGACACCGTGTGCGCTGTTGTCGCGCCACTTTCCCAAGGAAAGCGAGAAAGACACGCTGTTTCCTACTGAGCGTCAAAGACAGCTGACGAAACCAAGTCGTTAACATTAATTTTGAAGAGGGGTCGTTGTTGGTGTTGTTTATTTTTTAAGTTAACCACACGCACACAAAATTGTTCGTTTGCTTTAGAGTCTGCGACAGTCAGTGTATCGAGTGTGTCATTGGTACAGCTTTCTAAGCAAAGCCTACCAGACCGTGAGAACAGGCTCGAGAAAGATTCGCACTGGGCGACCACAGACACTTGCAAAAGTAATTAGTGTCTTCATTATATGAGGTGTTGTTGTTGTTGTTGTGAACATGGTCTGCAGCAGAGAGCATTAGAGTACGAAAGCTGTCAAAGTGGTTTAAGTGGCAAGCTGCCATCAGCTGCCCAAGCTACTTTACGTGGCAAGTTGTCAATCAGTTATTCAACTGTCAAAGTGGTTTTAAATTACAAACTATCAGTTATTTAACTGTCCGAGTTATTTTAGGAGGCCAGTTGTCAGTCAGTTGTCAAAGTAACTTTAGATACCAAGTTGACAGTTACTCAGCTGTCCAAGTGACTTTAGTTTTCCAGTTGTCAGTTATTTAGCTGTCAAAGTGACTTTAGGTTTCAAGTTGTCAGTTATTTAATTGTCCAAATTATTTTAGGAGGTCAGTTGTCAGTCAGTTATTCAGTTATCAAAGTAACTTTAGACTCCAAGCTGTCAGTTATTCAGCTATCCAAGTGACTTTAGGTTTCCAGTTGTCAGTTATTCAGCGATCAAAGTGACTTTAGGTTTCAAGTTGTCAGTTATTTAATGACCTAAAATAACTTGGACATTAAACAAAACTTACTTACAGCAAGATTTAAGTTTTGTGTAACATATCACGAGAAATAGTTCCTTTCAAGGAAGTTGTGTTTATATTTATTAAATCAAGAAAGTCTGCGGCTCAGTATAGAACGCATTTCTTCAATTTTAATTGAATACTTTCTAATTATAATTCTTATTATAATGTCCTATCTGCTCTGAGAAGGTCATGTCAAGTGCGCGCGCGCGCGTGTGTGTGTGTGTGTGCGTGCGTGCGTGCATGCGTGTATATGTTTCTCTGTGTTCGTGTGCATGAGTATTGTGATGTGTGTAGTACGTGCGATCACGAATAACACAGATTTGTAAGAGACAAGGTCTTGGCGTCTAGAGAGATTCATTCGTTCACTAATGACTTTTGCTAGTGCTTAAACGTGTGTAAAAACAACAATAACATTACACTAGATATAAAGTTTAATGAACCATCTTAAACCACGGGGGGTGGGGTGGAGGAATTGCCGGCATTCATGGTTGATAATAATTCTTTAAAGTTGTGATTCACAAAGTTTAAAAATAAAAGTCCGAGCCATGATAATAATATAACAATATATTTCAGATCTAAAAATGCCATTTTACAGAATACATTCTGAAACAACAAATGTGCATAAGACATTATTACGAATACCACAAATTCGGGTTGTAAAAAAGAAAACATTAAAAAATATATATATTACCGCATTATAGTATTTGATATATGTTCACGCATCTCATGCCAAATAATAATTCTCAGATATTATTTTATGCCAATAAGGCAAAGAGACAATAACTTGCCGTGCCTTCTGACAGTTACTGGCATGAAGACCACTCTAACGATCCCACGGTAAGACCTCGACCATCCGGCCTGTCATTAACCCTACTCCTGGGTGGTCCGCGCTGCTTTCAGTCTCTGAGAGCAATTTTCTATAGTGAAACTTTGACAGATTTAGATCCTTTGAAAGACAAATGACTCAAAATGCAGTGCTTGTTAAAATTACATGACTCAAAATGCAATGCTTGTTAAAATACATTTGACTCAAACTGCAGTGCTTGTTAAAACTAATGTTATTCCAACCTCATTGCGAGTTAAAATACATGACTCAAACTAAAAATCGTATGACTCGCTCTGAAGTGTTCGTTAAACATCATATGATTCAAACTGCACTGCTCGTTAAACATTATATGAATCAAACTGCAGTATTTATTAAAACTACCTGTCTCAAACTGCAGTGCTTTTTAAAACTACATGTGACTGTTGGTAGTAAATTTGCCTATCCCTATTTCTAAATAAAATAATTATATACATGTATGTTAACTTGACCCGACCATGGGCACTGCCTATGATGATATTTTTATAATTGTCAGAGTTGGAGTAAACAATTCAGGTAAAGAATATGCTAGAACTTGCTGATGCAATCCAAACCAGTTCCAAACGAATGAGTAGTTTTTCAGACTAATAGTCTCACACTTGTTCATAACAACTTCAGCCAATGGGGATGGACCGAAAATTATTTTGTTGAAGAAAGCTCTATATTCTATTCTCTTTGATTTCAAACATAACTCAAGTCCAGTCATATAGGTGATTGTTAGCTTATGATAAGTAAACCGACTAATAAAGAAAGAATGGACTTAGAAATATTTCATACATGTTTGCTATTGATCTATGATTTGAAGTGGAGAATGCTTATTTAATCGAACCATTATTTCTATTTTCAATAATGTCACCAAACCCCACACCTTCCGATGAAAGAGGGGTAGTTCGATGTTTACCTCTTCAGCTGTTCATTACAGAAATCTACATACATACACCAAAGATGTTATTCTGGCTTCTACTTTATTATGCATTCAAGGGTTATGTTTACTGGTTGTGTTTGCATGTGAGATTGTGCTTGGAATGGAACATGACGGACAGTACAGGACAATACAACATGGACACCACTTCACCCTTTCAAAACAATGCAAGACAAGACACTGTCTTTTTATGAATATTAACTAGCCTTATTATCCTATTGGTTTGCCTCGTGACTCATAGATGACTAGAGTCATCTACCTTGCAAATCACTCAATCGCAGACATACTACCTAGGGATGGGGTAACGTCCTATGAAATATGAGAGGACGAGAATGTGTAAAGAAAGAAAACAATAATTTTTAACTATACACAACAACACAATAATGTGGTAATTGCTGCTTCTCAATAATTATGGCAACAAAGTTGCATCAATAATCTAAATATCAACAAGGTTTGTGCTATAAGCCCTATCATACTGAATAAATAATTTTTTAGTCTCTAAATAGTCTTATGTGTCTATAATCAAACTAATATGCACTGAGTTTTTTCTAAGAATGTTTTAATGTTTATTTTACTCACTGTTCAAAATCGAATAAGAGAGACCAGTTCACGAGCTGTTATCAATGGTCGTGTAGAAAGATGAAACAAAGAATTGCTGAATTTGGAGATGTAGCCAAAAACGTAGACCATGTCATCCTTAACTTCTCCCCTCTTTTAGCACACTACCAGGTGCCAAAGAGTCAGTGAACAACTGAGCTCAAAAGTTGACTGCCCATCGGAAGGGTAAGTTTGAGCAGTCTTGCCATGTACTGCTGTGTCAGCAAAGTGTAGTTGTTGCACTTTGCCGTTCAGTGGGTGTACCCTCACGGCATGGAACTGCACTCTGTCACTCCTCTCTTGGAAGCAGCCTGCCCATCCACAGCATTTGTCCAATTCGGGTCCTTTGGTTGTCCATAGTAAAATGCCCTGATTGGCTTCTTTCACTCATGCATTGTAATGATTTCATAAGTCTTGTCATAAGTCAGTGGAGACGATTTATCCGATAACCTCCACTGTCTCTTTAAGTGGCCCATCATAGCTAAAGTAGGTGCTCAGAAAATGGCGACACACGATTATCACATGAGAATGGTCTTTCCCCTTCCTCAACAATGAAAACTGTTCATCTGTAATAACGAAAATTGTTCGTCTGTGATAACGAAAACTGTTCGTCTGTGATAACGAAAACTGTTCATCTGTAATAACGAAAATTGTTCTATACTCTCTTTTTATTACAGGTTGAGTTCCAATCTTCAAAAATTCTGAGAATCACACAGTCCCGATTAATGCAAGCCACTCGATTCATGTGCCACACACAAAAATTGTCTCTGTGCACATTTCTAAAATACAGAACACTAAATACTCTCAGTGCACTTCAATTTCACGATATAAAGTAATACACTTGGTAAAATAACCACACTATATTTACTGTTCAAGAATAAAGATTCTTTTTTATCAATCACTCACTCAAACAAATGTGAATGAAACTTACACCAAAATAAATAAATAAATAATATATTGGAAAAACCGGGCTATACACAAAAAAAAAATACATAAAATAATCGAATGACTGATGAAAGCCATTTAGTTTGCCAATAAGGTATTTTGGTCAGTCGATGCTAAAGACTAAAAGTCTGTATAAGTAATTGTCTAAATTTCATAAAGTAACATTTTGACGGACAGAGTAGTAAAGAAGCTGAAGGATAAATACAGACCAATCTGTTAAAGACCTGTATGTTATAGAGCAATAAAACAATATAACGATAAACAGAAAGACAAGGATTAATGAAGATAGATAGATAGATAGATAGATAGATAGATAGATAGATGGATGGATGGATGGATGGATGGATGGATGGATAGATAGATAGATAGATAGATAGATAGATAGATAGATAGATAGATAGATAGATAGATAGATAGATAGATAGATAGATAGATAGATAGATAGATAGATAGATAGATAGACTTAACATGTGCACAAGTTCAAAAGTGATTTATGCATTCTTCAAATATCATACTTTCAAAGCGCTGACACCAACGACACAACACAGCAGAGAACATGCCTGGAAAGGGCTCCAGACATATTATATTGAATAAATTAATTACGTTAGTGTAGAGTTTACCCGGATTTCTTGGGAACGAAATCGTACCGAAGGTTCCCACCCAAACCCCCGCGGACTACGGACCCGTGCACCGGGATAACCTCATGCAACCCCAAGCCCGCACACATCTCTAATAACCAAACGTCCATAACTGTGGGTCTGATACATAATGCACCAAGGCAAGCGGGACCACTCAATCTTACGTAAATTATTTATTATCGTTCTCAACATCCGGGAAACTGAGTGGACTAACTACCATCGTTTCTTGGCCTTTAATATCTGTATTCAGCTATTCAGTGCCCATATAACGTTAGTTATTAATTTTGATCGATTCATACTTAATGAGATTTGTAAGACAATGATATCAAAATTACGTAAACATACTTGGAACTCAATTCGTAAAAAAGAAAATCTAGTTAAAAGTGTCATGATACTTTATTAAGCTTCTACATTACACATGCACATGTGTGTGTGTGTGTGTGCGCGCGCGTAAGAGAGATATTTCACAAAGTATTATTTTATTATTTATTCCAGAAATTTGGGTAACTGATGATATATATATATGTGTGTGTGTGTGTGTGTGTGTGTGTGTGTGTGTGTGTGTGTGTGTGTGTGTACGTGCATGTTGTATTTAAAGAGATAAATTAATAAAATTATGCAGCACAAGATAGATGGGTAAGATAGGTGGGTAAGATAGGTGGGTAAGATAGATGGGTTGTTTGTGTTTTTATTAAAGGTTCGCACGATTGCAATAGTATTTGGTGCAAACCATTTTTTTTAAACAGACATATTAATATATTTTATATCCGTTGCAAATCTGAGTTCAGGTATTATAATCACATGAACAAGTGCATTCCATTCTGCTGAATGGAAAAATATATTTCTTACTGATATGCTACAAAAATAAATGTATAAACTGTTTGCACTGTAGAAAAGTGCAAAGTTGATAGTCATGATAATAATGGTTTCCATTCTCCTATATGAATATTTATGGAGGATATTACTAGTTGATTGGGTGAGGTTATATATGATTAATTTAATGATGGCTGAATTGTAATTTTATTTTTGCAATTCAAACTATTTACTATGTGTGAGAGAGCATTCCTATCCTGTAAAATACATTGTAAATTACTCTCTCAACAGTTTAACAGTGCAAAATTTTCCTACTAACGAAAGTGATTTTATTATGTGATGTCTTTGGGCTTTATTTACGTGACAATAATTTTCTAGTATGTTCTTTGTATGATTTTAAGGGTACTTAACAAATTCTACCATAATCCCTGTCTGAAATATATCTTTTCAATTGTGTGACTGTCTGCATAATATATATATTTAGTGTAGACACAACGCCACCCTAGTTATTGGTTATGATGATTATTATTATTAATCATCCATAACTAATTTCAAGTGATGGGAATCTTAATTTATGTTATTAATAATTCTCTAGCAGACACCACTTGTCTCTCTCACTTGGAGGATATGCGGGTGCTGTAAACGTTTTCTTTCTTTCACAGTCTTAACGACAAACATTTAAATCTTACCAAACGAGAATATAAGTCCATCTTTAATCTATATTTAGCGAGCCCCCCATCCACCCATTATCTCTCCAACATAAAGTTATCAATATGTGTAATAAGGTCAATAAATTTATTAAATCAGCAATGAAATATACATCTAACAACTACAGTGGAACCTCACGATATAATGCAGTCATAACATGGCTCCCGAAATTTCGTATATTCATTCGCACAAGACATTTTTAAAAAATACATTAAAAAGAGTATTAAAAAATATTAACTTCATTCTGGGGATGAGATCGTGTATGAATTTGAATATAACGTAATATGATTATGACATAGTTCCTGAAATTTTAAATTCATGTACATGTATTTTTCTCGTGCTGGGAAATATTTTTTTAAGTACATGAATATATTAGATGGTGAATTCAGACACAATGATCTGTGACAAAATTATTGACTATTTTTAATCTGTGTGCGATTTTTCAATGGAATTAACATGCATTATGGATGAACTGCATGTCACTACAGCACTATACAGTGATGATACACTATTCATGATATAATGTCAGTTGGGGTATTATCGGTCAATGTGTAATACCATACAAACAAATAAAAATTAGTAAAACTATTTAGTGTAAAGTAATAAACTATAAATGTATTATCCAGCCATTATTTTGAATATATCTTAATAATGCATTCCAATTAATATTCATTCAATAATAACTCAGTTTTTTTTTTTACATTATACACGAATTACATGTATATGTTCTTAAAAAAATAGTAAAATATTGTAAAACCCCACATTAACATGACCCCGCTGTTAATGCAATCTGATTTTATGGACCCCAATTATCGTGTTATAGCAAGGTTTCACTGTACAATGAAAAGATTATTGACATCAATATTTCCATGAAACCGTGTTCAAATCATGTCAGTGCCTACACAAACCTATATCCTAACACATAATTCAGCAGACAGTGTCGATATAAATCACAGGATCATTCTTATCAGAAAACAGAAATGGAGTTATTAGCTATGACTGATAACAGTTTGTACATTACCTTGTCAATCACAATGCCACAATAGTCTTTCACGGGCTTTCATAACAAGGTCACAAGTTTATTATTCACAATAGAATTGTTAATTCTTCACATGTTCTCTAACATACTGTAGAATATTCCATGAACTGCCGTTCTCTCGAGACTAATCTGGGTGCTCCTTCGCCATATTAGTTCTCTCAAGCAGAACAATATAGCAATTTCCAGTAACTTCCTTATATCAGAAATTCCAGGTTGTAGTCAAGCATTCTTTGCCATCCTACAATTAATAGAGTGCAGTGTATCCTTACACGTACACACTGAGTAGATGCTTCTCGAATCTACCGCATTGTCTTAACAATTTATAAATCGATATTCTAGTAATAAAAAAAGGCTGCTTCTTCCCTGTAAAATATAGCCAGGGAACAAATGCTAAGTTTCCAGTTTATTAATCTCAAACTCCATTATTTCTTACATTCAAGTCTCATCTTACAGTTTCCTGCAACAGTATTTATTAGCCCAAAATACGCATACAGCATAATAAATATAACACAACAATTTTATGAACTTAAACAATGTCAAGTGTTTAGCATACCACATATAAGCATCATAGTTCACAATTTGTAGAAATAACAGTCTACTCACTTAATACATATCTTAAAACACAATATATCAATAATAAAATATTTCTAAGTACATTCTCTCTCAATCAGTCAATTAACTCAACATTAAGCTAATGGTGCTCCTGCCTTTTATGACCGGACATTTGTCACACCAAATTCAAAGTGATTAGAAAATATGATTGTTTTCAACAGGAAAACTTTGATCTCAGCCCATTGGCTGGTCTCGATCTTGTAAAATCTTAATTATTCGATAATAAAAACTAATCATCCACATAAGACCAGTTTAGATTACATCAGCAAGATCAAGTATATTCTTTACCTGAGTTGTTTACTCAAAAATAACATCATAAGCAGTGCCCAAGGTCAGGTCACATTAACAAAGATATAATTAGTAAGTAGATAAATAGTGATAGGCAAATTTACTCTTCCACAAACTGCTATAATTTTCTGATTACTACAGCATAAGTCGTTTATTCTAGACTATCTGTGTAAAGTACTGTACACTGTTGTCTTAGGTAATATTATAAGATATACTACCAATTAACTTGTGCTACACTTTTATTAACCAGTGACAATGATAATCGTGATAGCGTGGCACTCTGCTACGGTTGGGTGACGTTATTATAGTGCTCTACAGAATGTGACAGAGTACTAAATGACCCGGGCACAGAAATAGTAAAGTGCAGTACTCGTTCAGTTTTAATATTCTTTTCTTATACTGAAACACTTCCGCTATAAGTGTACACTGAGCCTTTGACTTCTGTTCTGTGCAGATCAGGATCCAGGCTACAAGCTACAATTCCAAACACGTGCAACTATTTTGACTACTATTCTTCAAACACTAGTAGAGCAAGCTGTCAGTCACCCATCATGTCTGCAACAGTGCCTTGGAAGATATCCTCTGCAAGACTATAGCAGCTGTTCTAGAATCATCCTTTCCAGGAAAGACAATACACTGCAATCCTCAGCCTGTACTCACCGAAGAGCATTAACAGTAGAACGTCAACTATCTTAATGTCAGTTATCCGAACTTCAACCTATCTAATTCTTAGATTCCTCTTTTCACACTACTAACCAAGACCTTAGTTTTCTCTTTCCATGCTATGAGTAAAGACTACTTGATATTTCTGGAATGTAAGCGTACCTCACACTGTTCTAATCTATTGGACGCAAACTATAAAATATTCAACAGGATATCTTTCTCAATCCCGCAGCTTAATGCATTCCTTTCCAAGTATTTATTTGAAGATAATTGCAGTTTAACATGGAAATGGCCTTAAGTTAAAATCCCATGAGTTAAAATCAAATTTTAGCTTTAGCGACTGTGTGGACTCAGAACAACCTTCAGTGACCCTGATGCGTTGTTGTCTGTTGTGAGCGCGGGAGTGTGTTGTGGGGGTTGGGGGTTGGTAGGGATTATATTATTTCAAAATAATGCGTGGTACAATAATTTAATTTTAGGCCTACTTATACTTTTCTTCGTATAAACATATTCATGTATGAATATCCGAACTATTTGATTAACCGAGCCAACCCAATTAGTTCGGATAATCGACGTTCCATTGTATTTATCCACACTTTGTATGCCTTTGTGTATGCTTGTAGATATTGTATTATATTTTACACTATTGTCTTTACTACAACTTGTTGTCTTTATATACCTTTGAGTTACATATTAAAAGTCACCGATTTGTCCATCAGACTTTTTCTACATTGCCAATTATATATACTCATCTAGGCGTGACGAAAGGGGGGGGGGGTATTATATACCTCTCTATCGATCTGACTTAAAGTGTCTCGTTGTGACGTATTTGTGCCTAACTGCAGAATACGAGCGGAGTGAGCGCAACACTTAACACCAACTTATGTAGGTGGCATTCAGCCACCCAGGCTTCACCCTGTAGGACCACTCTTCCACCTAGCTACATAATTTATTTCACTTGATACTCGGTTCGTTGCCTCACCCCACCCACTCTCTGTCGTTGAAACATTCATTAAGAGAATTGTCAATGTTCAACACTTTAAAATAACAGCAACAGAAACAAAGAATAAATAATTTTTTTCATTCTTTTCGTTAATGACTATTTACTTGCACTGAATCAAGACCTTGAATCCAGGCAGTTAAACTCAACATTCATAAACGAATGAGTGGGCAAAGACTAATGCACTGAAAAAAAAAAACCCTTTTAAATAAGGTTTAGTGCGAATTGTAGTCTTCTGAATGGAAGAATATTTCTTTCTCGTAGCCACCATGTTCCACTTGCTCACTGCTGGAATGTTGCCGAGACAGTTTTGATTGATTGAGTGATTGAGTGTAGGGGGCGCTTCCGGCTTCTGCCGCTTTCGAGACAGTTGCCCTGTGAAGACTTAGAAATAGCATGCTCACTTTGTCCTTGACAATGATTTCAGTGAGTTTACGATTTATTGGGATGAATTTTACTCAATACGAGTTTGGCACTTGAATTCATTCTTTTTTTTTTTTTCAAGTGCTATTGTGCAACCTCATCCTCTTATCACCCGCTCACCCACCGACCTCTCTCTTGTTCGCTGGAGTTCGAGTCTCTGTATGGAGGATAGGTAAATACCTTCGCAGCTAACAATACCTAGCTCTACTACTACTGACCCTCGACTCCCTCAACCCTTCCACAAACATCTCGCGCCATCAGGATATCAAAGACTGCTTGTACTTGGATAATGAGAATGGTTTCTGGACATTGGCTATTGATTCCTAAAAAATCAATTCTACTGCAAACAGCAATTGTCATATTATAGTATGTAACTAATATATAAATATATCAGTTACATATTTACACATCAACATTTCTGATATATTCTCATCTTATGGTAGATGTGTTATGTCCGTTTCTGACAACTATTTCCATTAATATGAATCAAGTCATTAATTTATTTTACTTGAATGATTTTACACTTTACATTTTCCAAATGTCTGTGTCTATTTTGTCAAATTTCTCAAATACAATTCATTTTCGAAAAGACGGCACATTACATTGGCTCTTCATGCCTCTTACAAGCAATGAGAGAAATTACACAATGATATAATGAGATATATACACCCTGATTCAACTTGTTCCTTTAGCGACCCTTGACGTACCTCAGTCCATTCCTTTCTTGAAGTCCTGTCCTTGAGAGATGGGTTTCACTGATGATGCATAAATGATGGAGTGGGTGATTATTAGTGTGCACTAAAATGTATAGTCGTTGGAGAGTAATTATGCATATATTAGCTTTGTTTTATCGACACATTTAGAAATGTATAGTTGTTGGAGAGTAATTATGCATATAGTAGCTTTGTTTTATCGACACATTTAGAAATGTATAGTCGTTGGAGAGTAATTATGCATATAGTAGCTTTGTTTTATCGACACCTTTAGAAATGTATAGTCGTTGGAGAGTAATTATGCATATAGTAGCTTTGTTTTATTGACACCTTTAGAAATGTATATCGCTCTATTTACAGTTACTTAGCATTGATATGTATAGCTAGTGAAAAGTGAGATCTCCAGTAATACCAAAATTAAATATTTTAAACCGTAATAAATATATTTTCCCTCTTTCTTCTTCTTCCTCTCTCTCGTATTTAATGAGCAGTTTCATAATCATCGAAGTTCATTTAATAAACAAGTGAAATAAACTAAATCGCTCATTTCAACTAAATTAGTCTGTTCATTTCGGGAAGAAAACAAATGTGCCCAAAGAATAATATGTACATCTGTTGTCAGCAAAATCTTCTCATCTTTTCTTTTATATTTTGGGTTTTTTTTTCTTTTTCTCGTTCACAACAATTACTCCTACAAATTTATTTTATTTTATCTGTCACGCAAAAGCCATACAGCGGAGCTGTAGTTTTAAACCACACGCCACTTTTAAATTATGGCTCTACGTAGGATTTTTGGCATAAGGCGATGATGCGACGCTGAGCCTAACCTCTGAAGTCGGCAGGCACCCTGAAAGCATCTTCGCTGGTATCTCCGGGTGTTCATCGGCAGACCAGTCACAGAAGGTCAGCACCTGTGGAGTCAGAAGAAGGGCTTGGTTCTAACATAATTTCAGGAATTGACCTGCTGTCTTTTATAGACTAACTCTCTCAGGACGGTCAGTGGCCTGCTTTCCCCCATGTCAAGATGGAGCAGGATTTGAAGTATGAAGGCCTCAGTAGCATTCGTGTTATGTGAATGCGTGTGTACGAATGCGAAAATATTTGTGTGTGTGTGTGTGTGTGTGTTTGTGTGTGTGTGTTTGTGTGTGTGTGTGTGTGTGTGTGTGTGTGTGTGTGTGTGTGTGTGTGTGTGTGTGTGTGTGTGTGGTTGCTTTGGTGAAAGTTATGGCGTCATTGCAAACATCGAACGAAACGAATGAATTAGCAAACACGAAACTTTCAGAACGTCATATCCCGTCAACATGAAACATTATGTTCAGTTGTAACGCTGCACTCAGTAGTGATACACATCAAAATGATAATCACAAACTAGAAGGTTTTGCCTTTGAACAAATTGTCTATGCATAAACTCATACTGGACTTTAAAAACGACTCTTGCTGTTATACATGTATTTATAGTGACACAGAATATAAGCAAATATGGGCAATTATACATTTGTAAACAGTATCATACAACACGATTTTTACCATTATTCATCAATGCACAATATCATATTGTACGTAAACAAGATTCATAATTATGCGTTTATGCATAGCATCATAACAAACATGTACAAAACTTGCGCAATTTCACTTCTTTATAAAGTGTCATCATTGGACATAATAAACACGAATTTAAACAGTGCCATATACGATATAAACAAAACTCTTGCAATTTCATTTTTACGTCATCACAGGACGTAAATAAAAGACTTGCAATTATAGCTGTTCGCACAGTATCATCACATGACGTAAATAAAAGACTTGCAATTATAACTGTTCGCACAGTATCGTCACATGACGTAAATAAAAGACTTGCAATTATAACTGTTCGCACAGTATCATCACATGACGTAAATAAAAGACTTGCAATTATAGCTGTTCGCACAGTATCATCACATGACGTAAATAAAAGACTTGCAATTATAGCTGTTCGCACAGTATCATCACAGGACATAAACACGATTCTTGCAATTACTTTCCTGCCCGAGTCCTGAGAATGAGGGTGGCGATGAACAGCCGAGCTTTCTCTCTAAACCTGGCGTTGCACAGGAGGTAACTCCTCCAGATCCCGGGCAAGTCTTCGACCCAGACCATCGCCTGCTGGGTCCTGGAAGGTTTGATGCGGGAAACCGACGTTCACCTGACTTTCTTGTACCAGTGTCGGCTTCAACAATATTTTATATCACTACAGAGTAAAATGTAGAGTGCTGCACAATTGATTGTAAAAATACCACACAATTAATCGTAGAAATATCGCACATTCTAATTTGGAATTACCGCTCAGTTTACAGGTAAAATTGTTGCGTGATTAAATGTGGAAATAATATTCAACTGCAGAAGTACCACAAACTGTAATGTAGAAATGCTGCCCGACCGAATGTAAAAATATCGTAAATTTAATCGTAAAAATATTGTACAATTAGATGTAAAATACTATATAACTATGTACAAATACAGTACCATTAAACGTCGACGCTCTATTATAACGTAGATAATATGCACAATTCAAGGTAAAATATCGCACAATTAAATGTAGAAATAACGTACAAATGAAAATATAAATACCGCACAATTAAATGTAGAAATAACGTACAAATGAAAATATAAATACCGCACAATTAAATGTAGAAATAACGTACAAATGAAAATATAAATACCGCACAATTAAATGTAGAAATAATGTACAAATGAAAATATAAATACCGCACAATTAAATGTAGAAATAACGTACAAATGAAAATATAAATACCGCACAATTAAATGGGAAAATGTCGCACAATAGAAATACTGTATCATTAAATTTAGAAATACCACGAAAGCAAGTAATCGTAGAAATATTGTGTAATGAAATAGACATGCCACATAAAAGAATGAAGAAAAACAGCACATTCTACACAATGAATATAGACATGCCATATAAATGAATGTAGAAAAACAACACAAGTGATGGTAGACATGCCAATAAATTGAATGTAGGAATCAATCCAAGTGAATGTAGAACAGCACAAATCAACGGAGAATTGTTGCTGCTGTCCCGGAGGTCATGTGATATAGGCAGAGCAGCATTTGTTGGTCTAAGAATGGGTTAATAATTCCCTTAATAAAAACCTTTATTTTTAAATTAACAGCTCACTTTGGTATATGACTCATTCTCTGGGTAAATGTACCACAAGGGTGGGTCTATTTGAAATGTTTTCTTTAAAATAAAGCATTGAAATATCACGTGTTTATATTTTATATAGTCATAAATGATGCGAGAGATAAATAAGATAGTTCCGTGAATTTCTTTTTTAAAAATTTTGTTATTATTTGTAATACAAATTCATTTTGAAATGAAAAATGACACCTCTTTTTGCGACATGCATTACATATAGCTATTTTATTTCATTTTCATTGTTATAAATAATCCAACGAACTTACCATATGAATGTTTTCTTAGAAGGGATAATACATTAAAACAACATTCTATATCCCTTTTATCTTGAAACCGTCAATTTTCTGAAAAAATAATATTTAAAAGGGCATCTATTTTGTCACGCTTCGTATCCACATAAATCGGACTTTTATTCTTTTACCGAACATCGACATGTCATAAATAAGCGCCATGTGCTATTTAAACAATCTATGCAATCGAAATATTCATACGCTAATATTTTCAAATATTAATAAATATTTATAAAAATAATAATTATTCAGTTTTTTTTAAAACCTAATTTGTTTTTGTTTTCGTTTTAGCGCGTGACAACGAAATTAATAAATTTGTAAATATAAAATAATGACGATAATACTGCAAACAATTTCTTACATTTTTTAAAGGCGACATATTCCGGAAAGATAAATATCATGTCTTGGTGTGATGAATTAAATACCAAATAAGAAAAATAACTTTCATTTCCATTAAGTTCACGTTGATTCCAGAAATATGGGGAACATTTTCTGACTCATCAATGCTTCAGAACTGAAAAGATTTCTAACAATCTCGATATATCTTAAATATTGATTAATATTGTAAATAACTTACATATTTATGTACAAATACATGTGGTTTCTTTTGCATTTAAAGTTTCACATGTTGTGTGTATATTTTAAACTGGACTTAGTAAGGGTAAAAAAAACCCTGTGAATTACATTCAAGTATATAAACATTGTGTGACACAACACCATACTAGTTACGATTATTATTATTAATTATCCATAACTAATTACAAGTGATGATAATCTTAATTTATGTTATTAATAATTCTCCAAAAACCACTCGTCTCTCTCGCCTGGTGGATATGGGGGTGCTGTAAACATTTTCTCACTTTCACAACCTAAAGACAAACATTTACTGTCACACAATATTTCAGTAGGTGGAAAGCAGTACTTAATCCAGATTATGTAAAATATTATAATAGCCTACCTCTAATAACTCCAATTCTATTCTCTTATAGGACTAACCTGCAATTTGTATTGGCTCTTTGTTGAACTGTAAATTTATTTCTTTATATATAGAGACTGTGTAATGTAAAATTTTCTGAACGTGATTTCATGGAATATTGATGTCAAGTAATCTATTTCATTGTAATTGTCTTATGTATATGTGATTGTTCATTTAATAAATTTAATAAATTTATTGACCTTATGCATATTGATAATCTTATGCAGAAGAAAGTGTGTGGATGGGGACTCACTAAATATAGATTAAAAGTCGGATTTGTCTTCTCCTTTAGTAAGAAGTTTTTCACTCACGTAAACATTATTTGATTGTAAAAGTGTTTTATTTTGTGGAATAGTAAAAACGTTTACACCGCCAAATATCCGCCAAGTTATAGACGAGAGGTGTCTGTTGGATGATCATTAATAAAATAAATTATGATTCTCATCACTTGTAGTTAGTATTGAAAGATTAATAATAATGATAATGATTTTCATTAACTAAGTGGTTGCCTCACACATTTCATGTCACAAAATGGTATACTTGCCCAGAGAATGGACCATATATATATAAAAACTAAGCATTTTAGTGTGGGTTATAATGAAAGTAGTGAATGCAGAGATGTGTGTGTGTGTGTGTGTGTGTGGTTGGATGCCCGACTCATCCACCATTATCAGTGTAACACTCACCACGATGATACATTTTTTTTCCTTCTTCACGACATTCAGATGAATCTACTGGAATAATCTGTCGATTATATATATATTCTGTTGAATCACTTTCTTCTTGTGTTTGCCACAAAGTCATGTTGTCTATTTTCACTATTTTTTTTCAAAATAGTTTGTCATACATTCTGTGTAACTACTTCACTATCTGTTTTCACTTCTTTAGAACTTATGTCTAACTAGTCATATAGTCTATGGCTGATTTTATTGAGATTTACTTGTCTTTTGTTAGCTAATCTGTCTCTTTTCTTCTTCGTAGTTATAAGAATTTATCGAGCTTCTCATAGTTATTAATGTTTGGTGTAACTGGTTCCTTTTCGAAGTTATTACTCTATTGTGACAGTAGTCTCTTTTATTAGTAGTTAATAGATTTCAACGCAGTAGTCTCTGTCTTTCGCAGGCGTTAGGGGTTTTTTTGTGTGTGTAACTAGATTTCAACATAGTAGTCTGTCTTTCGCAGGCGTTAGGGGTTTTTTTTTTGTGTGTAACTAGAATCTATTCTTCGTATTGAGTAGTCTTTTGTGTAACTAATCTTATTGTCTAGTCTAAGTAAATAGTCTCTGCCCTTGGTAATCATTTGTCCAGGTAATATTCTTTTTGTAATTAGTAGTCTATCTGACTAGTCTTATCCTTTCTCTGTTTGCTAGATTTTGTGCCGAGCTAGTTTCTTCCTTTTCTAAATCATCTCTTTTCGAAGATACTTGTCTAACTAACTAGGCTTTTTACGTGGTTATCAGATGTTTAGTGTAAATAGTCTCTTTCAAGTGTGTACGTGTTTTATTTTCCAAAAAAACTTCTTTTTCTTGATTGTCAACATTTTATTTAACTGGTTTCATTGCAATCAGGCGTTCTGACTAGTTTTGTTTCAGTTCTTCGGTGCCAGACTTTGTCTAGCCAGTCTCTTTTGTGGACTGTCCGAGATTCTGTTTGACTTATTCGCTTTCCTTACCTAATTACCTGTCTTTCTGCTTAACTAGTTTTCGTTTTGTTTTGTTTTTTCTTTTGCTGACTTTCTGCCTAACTAGTCTCTCGACTTGGCTTTCTCACAGACACATGCTATTTTTAGGCGTCATTGTCAGCATGGTAAACTGAGTGGTGGCGACGTGGACTTGTGCAGTAACATGGCCCACCCAAGGATTTGACATCTCTTGCAATTAGCTAATAGTGTTTTGAGAGGTTCCGACACCCGCACGACACGACGGGGGTTCCACTGCCAGCGCTCACCTTTGCTTCTCTGTACCATAGCAACCTTTCGCGACGCATGCACTCGTGTATAGTTTCTGCGACTGGGGTGGCACCGTTCCTGACTAGCATTACATAGTGGAACTACATCAGTTTTCAAGAACTGTTTTCGTCTATCATGGGGGTTCATGGGTGGAGATGCGCGCGGTTGAATGTAGTTGGTTGGATATGAAGTTTGCAGTAACATGCACAATCCTTTACTTTTGTTGCACATTGCGCACAACGATCTTTCAGTAAGTTTCCAAACGCCAGAAATCCTACTGACCTTTGCTCCTCAACTTATATCTATTTTCACGAGCTTGATGTCCGCCATGCATCTTATCCGACAAATTACACCCAAATGTTGTATTTTTAATTGGCATCACTTGCTTCTGGCCGCGACTTCAGTCTGCAACTTTGCTCTCTTGTCAGACAAATAACTTGTCTTAGAATATCTATCTATTCCTTCTTAAACGTTGTCAGACACATAGCTAGTGTTAGAATATCTCTATTCTTAAACGTTGTCAGACACATAGCTCGTGTTAGAATATCTCTATTCCTTCTTAAACGCTGACCGAACTAATTCGCAAGAGAATTACTGATGGCAATAATTTAAGATTGAATCAACCTGCACTGCAATACGAAAAGAGACAGTAACCCTTTAATGGTAATATGAACTGAAAGATGTGGAAGAAACTTCTCCGATGAATTAATGCTGAAACAAACTGAAATATAGTAAAAAGAACTACTAACGCTACGATATTGCTGAAATAACTTGAAATAATAAACAGCACTACCGAAATTATAGTTTTATGAACACATCGCCCTCGAAAATATTAGTTTTATAAGCATATCGTACACAAAATACTAGTTTATTTTAATTAACAAACTATACCCGACGGAAATGCTAAATTTGTGTAGCACAGTTATAAAATCAATAGAAATTGTTGCACTAAGTAATGTTGTACAAACTGTTGATTTCAAAATTAAACAACCTAGGTAAGACACAATGTTTTGGATAACTAATCATCATGAATACTAAATATAATACTTATTTACATCTACAAAACTTACCAAAAAAACCTTACCAAGCATAAAGAAAGCAAAAGCAAGAAAGAACCAATATAGAAATTAATATAAAGGTTTTTGATAACTTATAAATAAATGACACAATGGCCAGCCATTTATCAGATGCAATTGTTCCACATTGTTATAGTGGGTTGTGAGAAGACAACTCTTGCCTCCAACAATAAGACCAGCAGCGATCCGGTCATTTTAGTGCGTTTAAATTTATCCACCAGTCATACACTGATGATGCAAGTCAGATACTGTGGGCTTAAGTAATAGATTGCAGTTTGTGCTGTTTCACACATGTAGCCTGCAATCGTGCATCTGTTACCTCCCTTTCAAGCACAATAGGTCTCCCATGGAGGTTCCATTTACATCAGAATTTTGAAGGAAAACTATTATTATCTGCTATTATATAGTATGACTTCATTCACACACATCTACAGTTTCAAAATGCCATTATTTATGATTTACTGAAAACATGTTTGTTTTGTCTTTTTGTCAAGAGAAATAACACTAACCAGCGTAAACTCTTTTCGGCGATCCGAGTTTGAAAGACCAGAAAAACAGCGCTTCTCAGAAAGTTGAGTTCTCCTGAGGCCTTCTTTATCCCTCTGAAAACATAACGAACGGACTAAACGTTTGTTCTTCTATAAAGCTAGTCTAACTGCTATACAGTTTAGATTTGCAACTGTTATAAATATTCTCCCAAACATGTACTACTTAATTTTAAAATTAGTAAACGTTATTTGATAAATAAAATGACAATGGAAAATTTAGTGTGAAACAGAGGAAAAATCATTATTTCCATTCACTCCACAAATTTGCACATCTATCTACCTTGAAATGCGTTCTTTGGTATGCCAGCATGATGGAAACCAAATGATAACTTGCGTCTGCCTGATGTTTGACAGGGCAAGCAGTTAAGACAATTCCTCCCATTGTCTATTGGTCCGATGGCTGAGAGCTTCACATTAAACTCATTCTTTCTTGTACACTAGACTTTTACTTCCTTATAGTTCGTAGTATTTTCCCTAGATATTGACAGATAGGCCACACACTAGTCACGTGATTCGACCTACCAGCAGGTGTCTTACCTAGCAATAATCCCATTAATAATTTAGAAATCATCTCGATGCATGCACTAATTACAGTTTGTCGTATATTATAAACACTATCCGGTTGTTGTTACATTAAAAAAGTAATTCCCGCCTGTCTTCATGAACAAGGAACTACTTGCTCTCTCTCTCTGTGTCTCTGTCTCCATACATACTTCATCCTGTATAAGACTAGGATTTGTTTTGATACGGTAACAATTATGTAAAGATAACCAGCAGCGATACACATCACTGGCAAGACAAAACGAAACAAGCCAACAAACAGAAAGATTTGTTTTGTATGACATGAAGTGAGATATTACTGTGCTCAATAAAATCTTTACATAAGCACGCGTATCTTTCAGATAGCTTTATAACTCAAAGAACATCGGTTATCTGCGATATTCTAAAAGCTGTGCTCCGGTTCTTAATGATACTGACAACATTGGGCGACGAAGGAGTCTGACTACGCGTCTGTCGGCAATCCAGCCACGGGCCTTGTCGTCTGTAGTCCCACACTTTAGCGCGCACGTAAATGTTTGGTTCGATTAATTTCTTCATAATTAGTTTTAAATATTTTTTTATATAATTTTTTAAAATGTCTTTTCCGACAATCTTTATTTTGAACTGAATCAAAATTATCCTGCGCCCTAACTTTTTCCTTCTCTAAATTATCTGCTCCGATAGGACTAATTTATTTTCTTCCAGGAATAGTAGTAGCGCAATTTCTGTTTCTGTTCGTAGTTTGTTGTTGACATTAAATTGTGCGTCGCTTCTTCATGTAAACTGCACATGGCACATTTAAGGGCACGATATCCGTTGTTTAGTTAAACTGTATGGGCTCTGTAAGATACCCCCACCCACTCTATAAATAAAACATCGAGAACTAAAACTAACGGATGCCTCTACCGGACAGACATGAGCGCAACGGACAACAGGCCACCATTCATCATCACCGATCTACCAATTTCCTGTCTACCATCCTCTACTCTTTATTTACCTACAACTCTACCAATAGCGGCACACCTCGTCAGTCCTCGTGTCATGCAGTCAAATCGTCTGATAGATATATGGAAGCTGCCATCGTCCTAATTTCACCATCATCTCATGTCCATTATAGGGTTGGTTTTTAGACAAACACTCTATGTAGTGCTGAAACAGGATTATAATATAAAGAGGCATCATCACTAAACTTATCCCTCAAAAAAAAAAAAAAGCGAGATAAAAGGGAAATAAATTGTATTAAAAGAAACGTGGCTCCAGCGTGTGCAACTGATCTCCCTTGAATAAAGCATTAGAATTAGATGTTCCCTTTTGTCAAAGAAATTCCTCTATAGTGTGACAATTTATTCGCTTTAAGTACAGGTTTACAGATAGGTCCTTTATATTCTAACCGTTCTAAGTAAATCACATTCGTAAATACAAAAAGAATAGAATAATAAAAGCTGCTTAGTGGATGAAATCATAACATCAAGAATTTGATTTTTTCAAAATTAAATTTTTGACTTCGTAGCAACCCCAAAGCGCGCACACACACACTTAAAAGAAAACACAAGACCTCACATACTATGAACTGTAAGCTTGTGTGTCGATTAGCCTTTGGAAGAAATACGGAGTATTTAAATTATTTTCATATACTTTCTAAAGTGGAAAAAACAAAAACAAAAGTATACCGGCCCGTTTTGGGAAATACACCCATATAAAGTCGGTCCAACTGAACTGATCACACACAAGTTTTAAGAAACACGCAAAAATAATAGCTATCATCTGTTTTCGTGCTTATCTAGATAAGTCATTAAAGATATCCAAAATCTAAATTCTTTTCTAAAATGCCATCATTGTACTGAGTCAAAAAAAAAAATAAAGACCTGTTATCTGCGAGGATTCCGTTTCATCATTTTACTGAAAAGAGCATGAAGACCACTAATTATCTAATTCCGTGTTTATTATTTTACCGATTTTGGTGAAATTGGTGAAGGGGAAGGAGTTGGCGGTGGGGAGAGAGAGAAGACATCAACTTTTAATTCAATAATTATATCCACACATTTTTACTTAAATGAAAATTAAAAAATGCATGCATCTAATTCTGTGGTTAATTATTCGCCAGCTCACTAAACTTAATAATTTGCTAAAAGGGGTAGGATCTGTAACAGAATGAAGATGCTAGCGACAAATCCAGCAGTTACATCGACGCTAGTTTACTGGGAGGTGGGGGTAGGAAGAAAAAAAAAAATTCCGTGCTTAGTCAGTCTCCAGTTTACTGGACTTAATTCTAGGCACGTATTACAGGTTCCGAAGGTATACTTTTCTTAACAAGTTCTAATTTCTTTTCTATCTCATTCCGCGTAGGTAAAGATTCACTAGTTTGCTGGAATAAAAAAAGAAGACACACCTATATATGCGCGCACAATCACAAGGCTATATAAATGTATAAATTAAAAACAACCAGCAAAACTGCAACAAAATAAAATTAAAAATAAATAAATAAAATCAGAAACTGTCTTTCACTCGTAGAAGCAAATATAATTAGTGCCAGACCAAAATTTACACTCCAACTTTTTCATTCCACCTTAGTCAAACATCTGCTGTAAAAATCAAACAATATAAAAATCTTGTCTCATTTTAATTTTCAAAATAACTCTTGTTCGTAACTAGCAGACAGCTAAATTGTAAATAATGAGGTGCAGTCCGTTCCACAAATACACGCGGCAATAGCTATATATAAAAGCAAGTATTGACCTACATGTATATATATATATATATATATATATATATACAGTTTAAAATATGAATTCACACAATGACAGACTTGATAACTTGCCCCTCCAAAGTCATAATTTATGAGTTGCAAAGTACTTTAAAAGTAAAAACATTGTCTATAACCATTCAAATAAAATTAAACATAAAATGTTGTCCATAATATCACTCAAAATATGTCATCTTATAAAAGTTTACTTTTCACTCAAGGAGGAAAAAAAATCAAAGGAAAATACAAAATTTAAAAAGGTTCGGTTTAATAACACAAAAATATTGACAGAACAGGGCCGACTTAACAGCATTATAGGCCCACGGGGAAAGCAGTGCACTGGGTCCTCTACCTACACAACCATTCACAGGAATAAAACATACATAGATTAGCATGGGGCCCCTATGCTCGTGAGGCCCTCGGGCAACTGCCTAGCGTGCCCATGCAGGAGAGGACGATTACGATCGGGTGATACTGAAATTAAAACAATATATACATTTTGCACTAAACCCGTACAATTACGTAAATTAAAATATTCAACAAAGAATAAAGCACAAGTTTCACAAGAAAATGAATACAGGGGAAGTGTTCGTTCAACAGAAGGGTGGAGCACTATATGTATTTATCAAATAAAGCACAACAGAACGAACACGGAGAATGACACACACTGACAAGGTACACAACTTCAGTGTGGTTCTGATAATAGAGTGGTTTTCAAACCACACAGATATATAAAATGTTCGCGCTCTGAGCTTTACCTTTTATTTTTATTGAGGCTAAAAATTAACTAAGTTTTTCAAATTTATACTATTTTACTATAAATGAATTTCAGTTCACTGTTGTCTGCCATACCATAGAAACTGATAGCAACAAACATACGGTAACTCGTGAAAATCCAAGTATCGTATTTATGCACTTGCAACGAAAACAAAAAAATATATATCAATTAGTAGGAGATAGAAGGTTGTTTGAGACTTGAAACAACTGACAGAAAGAGAAACAAGCCAGAGAAATATCGATAAGAGGGAGGTAAATTAATATACCAAAAATATATTACTTCTATGATTGCTCTCCCTTACTCTGTAATGTGTTCAACTCGTTTCGCTACTAAATTGACATGTGAACAAGAGACTTGTGAACACACGTTTACAGCTTACTATAAAAAAATAAAAATATAATTTCAATATATGGGCAGATGTTGCAACATTTGCTGGAATAACACTACACATCTGACTGTGAATATAATATATACAAAGAGAGAAGATTGTTTCAAGCGATGCAAATAAGGTCGGCAAAGTGATGCAGTATGATCTGTTAGAACAAAGACACAAAAAACGAGCGCGTTACAGTGAATGCAAATAAGGTCGGCAAAGTGATGCAGTATGATCTGTTAGAGTTAGAGTAAAGATAAAGAAAAGAGCGCGTTACCGCGCATGCAAATGAAAAGGGAGTTGCTTTATTTCCTTCGGACAGCATAAGAGATGGGTGCAACACGACATTAATCATTCTCCCATATTAGCAATTTATAAACTTAAACAGAGACGAGAGAAACAAGCTCCGAAACGCTGACACAATTTAAATGGTTCAAGGTTCAGTGAACAGCGAAAAGCTAAAGTAATACAGAAATCCTGAGGATGTGTTGCATGTACACAGACTACTCCCAGCATGAGGAACAATTATTGATAACAATTTGTAGCGATGGATACACACGGATCTTTCCCGAGTGAAACTGGGCAACAAACAGAAAGGGGGAAAAATCTTCATTATACAGAAGGTAAAGGATAGATCAACGATCTCTGCGTTTGAAATGGTCCATGCAACAAAAATTAAACTAAATAAATAAATAGTGAACAGCTTATAGACAAAATGTGAGTCTCATCTCACTTTTGAAATTAAAGTGTCATTAAAACAAAAGAAATACAATTTAGGTTATTCCAACACTAGAAACAGAACATCATTAATACAAAAACAAAGAAACCAACAGCAAAAAATAAAAAATAAAAAAAATAAGGAGAGTGGTGAGTTAAAAGGATTTTTAAAACTATGTAGGCACTACAAACAACAAAAAAACCACAACGATTTATTAAATATAATGATTTGAGAAGACTGAAACTAGTGGATGAAATGATTACTTTTCTTAGATATAAAGAAGCAATACAGGAGTCCCTTTGATTTATAGATCCATATAGAACTGTTTTGATGTTATCTTTACTTAACAAAGCATATATATATATATATATAAAACATTCATTTACTCATACATGTAACGCCATTGCCTTTAGACACTACTGCATAAACATGAAAAATAAACAAAGAAAAGATGCATAAAAGAATCAAAACCTAAAGTCAGCATTTTACAAACCATTACTGCACATCCATTCTTACATAGACAAGTAACACTGATCTTTATCCATGAATTTCTCTTTGTTCAAAAAAAAAAAAAAAGGAAATGAAACAATAACCAACAACACAGACGGCTATAACACAGTAACATCATTATTCACTTTCAAAATATTAACATGTTATAAACAATAACAATGAGCAGAAACGTGACTGAAACAGCTGAAACATGCTTAGTTTCCTGATAAGATTAGTGTTCTCATTTAGACGAGACAAGTTGAAAAATGTACAGCACTAATTATATGCTCAGTGATGGACACAAGACATTGTTATTGTCTGGAGAATTTAGAATTCTTCAATTTCAGCACAACATTCTTGGACTGCTAAGCCAAACCACAATGAGATCATTTGTACGTATACGCGGTGCACTTGGACCTACTTTTTACATCTTATATACATTAACATGTATTAAATTTATATAACAAATTTACACATGCTTGCATCATCTTAATTCAGTCATCTGTACACAACTTGCATTCTTCATTTTCGCTTGGTCAAAAATTATCAAACTGGGAGCAGATTTGTTTTTCTTTGCTTTGCTTTGTTGAATTTATTTGATAAAATGCAACTTCTTTCTATGCAGACTTCTTTCTGCAGACTTTAAAGTGAAATGTAGGCACTAAAATGAAGTTCCTTTAGAAGCATGCAGACCTGCATTAGCACAGGACTCTGAGTGCAAACTTTTCAAGCATTTCCAAAGAACTGTTTCTGAAGGACTTGCAATGCTCTCTGTCGTTGAACATCTTCAAGATTTTCCAGTTTTGCCAGTGTTTCTTTCAAACGTTTGGCGCGATCACTCTGAAGCAATGTGGTCTGAACTGGAGGTAAATCACTTGGGGATTCTGCAGCTTTGCGCAGCCACATAGCACCTAGAGAAGCCATGGGTGAAGGACAAAAGGAGGGAATCACTGATGGTACTGATCCTGAAGATGACAGAGATGCAGGTGTGACCTGTGTTGAAGCCACAGAAGCTAATGCCTCAGAACTTACTAATGAAGATGCTGAAGTTATCACTGGAGCAGGTGTTGCAAGTGAAACTGATTCTTCTGGGCCAGCTAAAATCAAAGGAGCAAAATTCAGTGATGAGGAATTTGACACTGGGTCAGGTGCTGCAGTAGACACCAACGCTTCAGGGGCAGCTAAAATCAATGAGGTGGAGTTCAGTGATGAGGGAGATGACACTGGAACAGGTGCTGCAGCTGACACCACTTCTGGGGCAGCTATAATCAATGAGGTGGAATTTAGGGATGAGGAAGTTGACACTGGAACAGGTTCTGCAGTTGACACCCACACGTCTGAAGTAGTTACAATCAATGGAGTTGTGTTCAGTGGCGAAGATGAGGAAGGTGATGCTTGAACAGGTAATGTTTGCACAAGGTTACTGTTGGATGATGATATGGATATAATCGGTTGCACAATGCTATTCAGGCTTGGTTGAGGAGGTGGAATGGCAGAATTTGATGTAGAAACTGGAACACTTTGTGATATGGCAGCAGGGCATGTTTCTGACATACTAACAGAAGCTGGAACCATTACTGAAATAAGAGGTGGTCTGCTACTCTTGCTGGAAACACTGGCAACTATGTCCCCAGTACTTTGAGTAGAATTTGATCTTATCGTCAAAAGTCTTGGTACTTCTACACACAGTGACGATGCTGTCTTATTCTGTGGTGTTGACAAGGTTGTGGAATGGTTACGAGGAACAACAATGCGCAAACTGCTAGTTGTGGTAGTGATAACAGGTGGTATTATTTCATCACCATAGCCAGAACTTTCTGGTTCAGTTTTAATGCGTACCCCTGGTGGCAGTGGGTACTTTTTTTCCAAACGCGCACGCTTGGCAAGCCGTTCCTCTTCAGTCATGGTTGATACCCGTTTTTCTAACCGTAAAGGCAGTCTTGGTTGAATGAAGATAGGTGTTTTAGGATTTAATAGCGATGTTGATGCCCGAATAAGAGGTTTACTTCCTGCAGTACTAACAAACTGTATGGGTCTGATGCCACTGACAACACCAGTACCAGGTGAAGGCATCCTTATGCCAATCTGAGACATATCTCCTGAGCTGGTGTTGAACATAATGTTCTGTACCCGATTTTCTGCTCCTGCAACAGTCCGAGGCCCACTCCATGCCTGATTAGGTCGAACAGATTTAATCTCTGGTGGCTTACCTCTGCTTTGGTCTGGTGGCTTACCTCTGCTTGCTAAACACACCCTCGTTACTGGAGATGTGAGTGGTGCAGTGGTCCCAACTCTAGACACAGGAGTTGAGGCAGAGGTAGTGAGTGTAACCCCTGGTGTAGAGGTCGTAGTAATGGCCGTTGCAGGAACAAGCAGCTTTCTTTCTCCAACCTGAACCAGAAAGAACTGCTTGCCTGCTGCTCCAGGACCACTGATTGTGATCTTGCCATTACTAAAAGTTGCCTTGTTTACAATAGCACCACTGCCTCCACCTTTGGATACTTGCACCATAAAAGATCCACTGCTACTTGCCACAGGCACTTGTAGCACTGGTGCACTACTGTTAGCTGTTTTTACAAGAGGACGTGTTCGAACACTGGGCAGTGGAAAGGTGGCAACAGCTGGATTTGGTGCAATAGTGGGGTTCTTCAAACCACTGCTTTCTAATGCAGATGAGTGGACTAACTGTGGTGTAACAGCTTTCTTTGATAAGGAACTAGCTATAGCTTGTGAGAGTGAATCTCTAAGAGACTGTTTCAATGATGTAGTGGGTACAGTATTCACCACCGAGGGTCCAGGTAAAGATGCTGGCATGTACGGAGTGAAAATGGGTGCAGGCATTTGATTTATTGTTGAAACCATCATCCTTGGGGCAGAAAGAGGTGTGGATATTTTGCTAGTGACAGAGGACGGCATGATTGTAGTGAGCTGGGAGAAGGGGGCAGGCTGATAAACAGTGCTAGGAGAAGACACTGGGATCAGCTGGCAATTGCTCCCTTTGGGTAAGATAGGAACAACAAAGGTATGATTGGGTTTCTTAACCAAATCATGCTGTTTCTTAACCTCTTCAGTTACTTGTACAGATAAATTCTTGCTAGGTTTAGCTGCTGCATCTGAACACACATTAGATTCTAAAGACATATGATTTTTTTTGGAAGTATTGTCTGATTCATTTTCTTGTAATGCATTCCAGTAATGCAACTTGCTTTCATTAAACTTCTTCAAAGTGGTATTGTATGAGTTTGTTTCAGATTCTGTACTCAGTTTAGAATTTGGGAGGGGCATTTGAATTGGTCGACAGTTTATTAATTTAAGCTTACATAAATAATCTAAAGTCTTTTGACGACAATAGTTGGAACACTTTGATTTTACCCTTGCATTCCGAAACTTTCTGCACAAAAATGCCATGTCTCTGTTTGACAGTCTCTCAAGAACCACAAAAGGAGAACCAAACATGTCATTAATTTCCCAAACACACCTTGGTAGGCGGAAATCAGTTTTTACAGACTTTGTAGACTCACTATCAGCTGATTCCATGCTGCTTGCAGATTTATCATCTGATTTATTTAACACTGTTACATCATCTGACAAAGAATATACTGAATCAATTTTTAATGTAAGCTCAGGACTATCCTTCTCATTATCGGTGTCATTACCTTCACTATCGTCAGTAGAGACATTCACAATACTTTTTCTTTTTCGAGACTTCTTATTACTCCTTTTGTCTGAGTCATTCTTGGCTGCCTTCTGAACAGGTTCACTAAGACTGTCAGTGTTTTGAATTTCTGTCAAAGCAGTGATTTGACCACTATTATCTGATGTTTTGATCCCTTTGTCATCTGTGGTACCATTTTGCTTTAGGCGTGCAGCTAGTCTCTGAGAGGCTGTCATTTCTGTAGCAGCCCCAGAGTGGTGTATTGTGAATGTGCTCGCACTGACAGATAAGCCACTACCAACACTAGGCATCATTTGCAGCTGACCATTACTGGGAGCTGTTTCTGTCAGCATTCTTTTCATGACATTCTGAGATGTCTTTCCTGTGACAGATGTCTGGCACATTTCAGCCTGGGAATTATCATGATTTACAACCAAATGATTTAAAGTCTTACCGGTAGTGGCACTGGTCAGGCTCACCGTTGTGCTAGTGGTAGTAGCAGTAGTAACAGTTGGATAAATTATAGGACTAGCTTTCTCAGAACAAGATTGCAGTGCTGATAAAGGAACTGAAACAGGTATTCCACGCTGTGAAGAATTGACACCACCACAAGAAAAGTCTGTGCTCAATTTCTGTGCTTCAGCTAGTGCATCAGCACTTACATAAACTACAGTTGACTTGCTACCACTAGATGCCAGGGCCAGCCGAGTTCCATTTCGATTAGAATCTACACTCAAGATGCCTGCAGATGAAACAACTACCTTACCATCTTTATTAGGTACTAAAGGTTTAAGGGTACTTATATCAGGGGAAGTGTGCAAGAAAACAGGACGCAATTTTTTTGTCTTAACACCCACATCTGTGCTCCCAGTTTTAGCACCAGATCCTACAATAGGTTTTGGTGTGCTAATAATGGAAGCTGGAATGGTATTAATGGTTTTTGGTAGAGTGATTGCATTTACTGATGAAGAAGATGAAACTGAAGATAAGGAAGGCTGAATAGATCTCAAATGGGCCATAGGAACAACTATCTGTCCTTGTGAATATGGATTTGAGGTTATGCTGGGAGAGCTCATGGTTCCAACAGTGGCAGTTGAACAAAATACAATAGGTGCAGAAGAGACTGATGAACTTATCCCACCATTTATAATTCCAGATGAGGAAAATGTATTCCCCACTGAGGTCCATGCTGCTGGCTGAACAAAGGTTGGAACCATTAAAGGGGAAGGTGGTTCCATGTGCCCAATGCCAGATGCCACATTAAAATGCTGGCTGCCATCAGGGACCAGAAATAGACGAGAGGTATCCGAAGTGGGAGACATGACTAAGTTCCACTTGCCATCAGTAATGCGTGTAGTAAAGAACTGTTGATTGTCCTGAAGATGCTGGTTATTAGAGATACTGGCTACTCCAAGCACTTCTGTACTCTCAACCACATGCAATTTTCCTTCAGGCGTGACCTTTAGCTTGACAGCAGCATTTGACCTTGATGGAGAAAACAAAAGAGCAATAATTCATCTTGAAAAAAAAATGTTGCTTTTTGTAGGTATTTACATAGCAATAGATCATCTAGAAAGTTCAGAGTAAAACAAATTATACAATTATTAATAAACATGCTTAGCAAATGTAGGAGTAGAATAAAATGTTTTGTAATGTATGTACTGAATATTTATTTGTACTAGTAAAAGACCAATCAAAATTTCTTCAAAACTTTTCACATCATTTTAAAAATTAATAGAGATTGTACTGTAATTTTAAATTTATAATACAGTATAACAATGGTAGAATATTTACATTTCTAACATGTGCTGAAGTTGTGGTTTATTGTGACATTTCAAATTAAACGCAGCAGAAAAATCTAGCATTGCCTGGGTTTCAACGCTATTGATATTGTGGCAAAGTAAATTTGCCTATCCCTATTTCTAAACTTGTTATATAAATTGTTATATGTCAAAGTGACACGACCTTGGGCACTGCTTATGCTGATATTTGTACATGCCAGAACTGGAGTAAACAACTCAGATGGAGAATATGCTAGATCTTGCTGATGCAATCTAAACCAGATCCAACTGGATGAGTAGTTTTTCTGACTAATAGTCTCATACTTGCTCATAACAAATTCATCCAATGGGGATGGACCAAATGTTATTTGTTGAAGAAAGTCCTATATTCTAATCACTTTGATTTTGATGAAATTCAAGTCCACTCATAAAGGCAATTGTTACTTATGATAGTTAACTAACTGATAAAGAAAGAATAGAAATATTTCATATGCATTTGCTATTAATCTATGATATGAATTGGAGAATGCTTATGTAACTGAGCCATTATTTCTTTGTTCACTAATTTCATAACATTGTACATTATATTTGTGAATTTTGATCGATGTTATATTTCTTATGCTGTGTGTATCAGGTTAATGAATACTGTTGCAGGATTTGTAAGTTGAGAATGTGTTGGTGGTGGTGCTGTCATTGTGGCTGTCCCCGATGTCTGAGGGCGGGCGCTGACAGCTAGTAAAGGTGGTCGAGCAATAATTGAATCATGTTTGCAATGAGGTGATTAAAGTATCCCCACTTCATGAACTGTTGCTCACTGGGCCAAAATTGCTATCATTGTTGGCAATGTTTTCATTGGCGTTGTTGTTGCTGACTGATGTTGCTCTTGTTTTCAGATGTATTTTGTGGTTAGCACCGTCTTTCGTTTGGGGCCTTTTGTTTGGTTGTCTGTTGTAGTTGATGTTTTTGTTGTTGTTGCTCTTGGTGGTATCTCTGGTAATGATGAGAGAGGGGAACCTTGATTTCAGTTGGTGCTATTTCCTGTTTGGTGCAGTCTTCGGTTTGTAAGAATTTTTCATATCTTGCTATAGTTGTAGTCTGTGTATTGGTGATTTTGAAGTTTTTCTTTTTGTTGTCATCTTTGTTGGTTGTGGGCATTGTTTGGACTTCCTTTTCCTCTATGTTGGTAATTTCTGTCTGGCTCTTTTTTCCTCCATAATGGTAGTCGGGGTTTGTGAGAAAGCCTATTTGTTTCTGTTGACCGGGTTAAGAGTCTGTTTAGTTGGCTTCGGTTTTCGATGGTATTTTCCAGACTATTTGCGTGATCTTTTCCTCGTCACAGGTACTTGTGGGTGCAGTTTGCGTTTTGTTTGTCATTGTTGGTTTGATGAGATCTGCGTTGAGATATCTTTGGGTTTTGTTGGTATTTTCCCCTGGATTTTCGTTTGAGCTTCACTGTCTGTCGATGGTGTTGGTATTCTAGCTGTTGAGAAGTGTTCGTTTAAACTCTGCCATAGGTAGATGGCACAGTCCACAGCCTCAAGATACTTTTCAACATGTGCTTCTCTCCCTCTCCTGACATGTTGTGGAAGAGAATCCACATTAGTTTGGAGAAATTCGAGATATAAGTTTTCGATTCGATCTGGATGTCATAAGGAGTTAATGCTTTATCCTCATTGGTCCTTGTACAGATCGCTATGTAATCCTGGATGATTAAAACTTCCCCTTCCTTTATAATGGATAAGGCATCGGCATCCTTCCTATACGATAGTGCCAGCAAAGTCTATTATAAACAAACTATACAATCGAGCCATCAGAATTTATGACAAAGAGAACGAATATGATCCTCACAGAGTGACACTTTTATCTCGTTTACGTTAGCAATGGCGTCAAATTACTTTTTAAAAAAATCTAGTGACGCAAATAACAAACCCAAATAATGTTTTTAAAGAAGTTTGTAATTCCAAACGTCCTGATATCCACGTACTGAAAAGCGTGCACATCCATGACTTCGAACAGAGAACTGCTGTACAAACGAATGCTTCAAACTGATTATTTAATTTATTGGAGTAATGCACAAGCATTGTTTTTATTGTTTTGTTATTTTTTAAAATAGGAACAGCAACGACTTTACAAATAATTTCTAGTGTTTGAATCAGTTTGAATTTCAGTAACAAAAGCCCATAGAAGAATGGCTACAGTTGAAAATTCAAATCACTAAATATAAAAAATTCTTTTTCCAAATACAATAATTATGTGTATTTTATTACAGTCTTAGCTGTATCAATTATTAGAGTCACATAAATATTCTTCCAGTTTATAAACGACTGAACAGCAACCTATGTCCACTCCCGACAGTGTATGCTTTTAAAATGCCCAAAGACAAAGTATGCCCGCTAGTGTGCACTGTTACGACAAAGTATGCCGGCTAGTTTGTACTTTTATAAGACTGGCAAAATATGCCTGCTGTACATTTCCAATGCTTAAAGATAAAATATGTCTGCATTAGTGTGCACTTACAATTGCCCGAACAGTATGCTGCTATTGGACATATTCATTAATGTACGAAAAGTAAAGTATGCCTGATGGGTATATACTTATCAATGTACGAAAAGTAAAGTATGCCTGATGGGTATATACTTATCAATGTATGAAAAGAAAAGTATGCCTGATGGGTATATACTTATCAATGTACGAAAAGTAAGTATGCCTGATGGATATATACTTATCAATGTATGAAAAGTAAAGTATGCCTGATGGATATATACTTATCAATGTATGAAAAGTAAAGTATGCCTGATGGGTATATACTTATCAATGTATGAAAAGTAAAGTATGCCTGATGGGTATATACTTATCAATGTATGAAAAGTAAAGTATGCCTGATGGGTATATACTTATCAATGTACGAAAAGTAAAGTATGCCTGATGGATATAGCCTATACTTATCAATGTATGAAAAGTAAAGTATGCCTGATGGGTATATACTTATCAATGTATGAAAAGAAAAGTATGCCTGCTACAATGTATACTTGCGATATAAGAAGAATAAAATATGAATGCTATAGTGTGTACTTATTAATGCATGAAGAGAAAAGTATGCCTCTTCTTTGACAGGCAGACACCCTTTATCGTAAACGATGCTGCACTTTAATATGTAAAGTCATGTCATGTTTGTACAGGTTGTATTATGTAGCAATAGTACAGTTGCATAAGCAATAGCAGAAAGACGAGTTTAGATATGTTTTGTTTACTTTCTGTTGTCAATGTAATGTAGACTAATTAGATTTTGAGTAGCACGTGTGAACAGGTACATACACGCACGCACACACCAGTGTATATAATTTATATTAAAAAAAGTTTCAAACGCATTTTGCTATCTAATATACATATACATTTTTTTAATGTTTACTCATACATGATGATACAGATGTAAACTGCAGCACACTTTTCTAATATAAAAGATTGTGTAAATAATGTTACTATACTTCTGAAAGATGGTGACAGCACTGCTATGCAGATGTCAGGTAAACAATATTCAGAGAAGCGCAACCAAACTCGGTAAAATTGGTGCAAGCATTATGATAGCACAAGGTCATGTCAGTTTTACATCGTCAAAACAAATTATTCTTTTTCTTTTTTAAAAAAAACAAAACAAACTCAATAGTATACTTTTTATTCCGAGCACAGAGCAGCCTTTTCTCCTCTTTCTTTATATGTATATAGTTCTCGCCTGTACCAACCATAGAGCCTCACTTTATAGAGCTTACAAACTGGACTACTATTGATCTGTCACAAATTGACGAGTATGCATTGCTCTTACGTTTGGTTGTTTTGATTTTATTTACGAACTCATTGCCAGTTCAGTCATGTAGGGTTTTTTTTTATTTTGTTTTATTTGCTGTACGTCTCTTCCATTTTCAACTCGTCATGAATGACGTATGTAAGTGCATTAGAGCAAATGCTGTATATAAACTGAAACTTAAGATGGGGAAATTTATTTCTTTACTCAGTCGCGACACTATACGTCGCAACTCTGTCATAACACTATGCTACTACCATAAGCATCAACCTTACACGACAACGATTTCCTTCCTACCAATGGAACAACACAGTCCTCGGCCCTCGTTCACTCTTCTAGAATGACAGTCTGTCGTAAAAGACTATTCGCTAATGGGGCACTCTTCACATTTAATAAGTCCAATGATGGGACACTCTTCACATTTGTTAAGTCCAATGATGGGACACTCCTCACATTCGTTAAGTCCAATGGCGGGACATTCTTCACATCCGTGGTCCAATGGTGGGACATTCTTCACATTCGTTAAGTCCAATGGTGGGACATTCTTCACATCCGTGAAGTCCAATGGTGGGACATTCTTCACATTCGTTAAGTCCAATGGTGGGACATTCTTCACATTCGTTAAGTCCAATGATGGGACACTCTTCACATTCGTTAAGTCCAATGGTGGGACACTCTTCACATTCGTTAAATCCAAAGATGGGACATTCTTCACATTCGTTAAGTCCAATGGTGGGACACTCTTCACATTCGTTAAGTCCAATGATGGGACATTCTTCACATTCGTTAAGTCCAATGGTGGGACATTCTTCACATTCGTGGTCCAATAATGTGACACCCTTCGTGTTCTTTAAATACACAAGGAATATATAAAATAAAAAATAAATGCTTTAAAAAATTTCTCATGGAAATACCATGGATACACCTCTATAATACTTTGTATCTAAGCCACAATCTTCAGTCAATTACTAGTAAAACCCTTTCTAGCAGCCGTATATGTATTGAAATAAATGCTATTAAATCTAAAACATTCCCTAGTATCTGGTGTTCTAATCACTATGAGTTATTTATACATTGTAAACTATCCGGAATGGGAGTGGGGTTTATAAGCCAGACCACTAGCTATTTATTATTAATCTATTAAACATCTGGTTGGAATTTGAATGAATGGTGAGATGTATGGATTGACACCTTCATTCACTGATTATGGGAAGCGCTTCCGGCTTGGGTCGATTTCGCGCTGGGGATGGAGGAGGTTGAGGGGAGGGGATAGGGTGGTTGGGACGGTTGGGACTGAAGGCTAAGTCTACTTTTTTGTTAAAGAGGAAAATGTTTGAAGCGTAGAAGGCATCTGTGCTGAAAGCATCGCTGCTTTGTGGTATGTGTTCTCTCTTCTAAAGGCTGTCGTGTTGGTTTCTTTTGTCTTGTTGGTTGCCTTGCTGGTGGTGATGTTTCTAAGATAGCTCTGAGACTTTTATTTTCACTTTTTATTTTTTTTTTTTTTTACTGTCTAAGATTGAAGTAGTCAAGATGGGCATGCAATTTTAGCTTCTAACATAATTATCCGTATATTTTGGTGTTTTTTATTTTACTTCTTGTACGTGTTCTATCTTTCTAGTGGCTTTTTTTAATTATTATTTTCCGGTTTGTGGTTAATATTTGTGCTCTTATGTTCACTGAGTTATTTTATTTTGATTAGTTAGTTTTCGTATTTAGGTTGACCTCACAATCATTAATTTAGATGGCCAGTCCCAGGGCTTGGGGAAGCCTAGACGTGATGTGGTGGGGCGGTAGGGGCATCAATGACGGCACAAATGGAATGTAAAAAAGAACTATATATATATAGTCCACAACACTTACTTAAAATCCTACTTGGATCTTACTTCCATATATGCTGGCATCCCCAAAAAATAAAATTTATGACATATAGGTACCATCCACGGGAAAAATGGTTTATAACCTGGTACTAGTTCCCAACTAATACCCGGTGAGTGGTTGAGTGATGGCAGACTGCCAGCACCAGGTTAGTAAGGGTAGAGACAGAAGAATAAATTATAAATCAAGAATTTGGATTGTGTTTCGCACAGGAACCAAGCACCCCTTTAGGCTTCATTGCCAGCTGTGCGTCCGAGGTGTCCACTTCAAGACAGAATAATGCCTTAGGATAATTAATTAATTTTAAGAATAAACAGATCATCTATACCCTTTTGGTACAGTGACCACAATAATTAAAATTTTACTTGATAAAGGAATTATTAATAATTACTACTTCTAAAACCAATATAATGCAGTTTATTTCATATGCAAATTTTTTTCGTCATACACAATTTCAGTAAAATATCGCCATTAAGTATGCATTAGATTTGGACTAATGCGATCTTTGATATTTTTTCCTCTTTAGAGAAAATATTTTGAATCACATGCATACAGTTGAAGCAGTAATCGTTTATTACAGGTTCAATTACCAAGTAAAAGGAATAAGACTGGGTTATATATATTATCATCTAATATACGTTCCAAAAACAGAAATGTAACAAATATTATTCGCGCTTTATACAAATAAGTCATTAAAGTATTATGTCTTCTTGAACTCAGTAATTTACAGTAATAGTTATATTATGTACACAATATTTAATCCCGACTTGTTATCTTTAAAAAAAAAATAGCGCTTCGACCTCTTACGATTTTGAAAAAATTAGCATCCAAAAACCCTAACTGTGACCAAGATCTTTTAAAACCATTAACATCCCAAACCTTGTCTATGACCCGTGTCTTCTGAAAACATTAGCATCCAAAACCCTAACTATGACCTGTGGTTTCTGAAAAACAATAGCATCAAAACCTTGACTGTGAGTGTGAAATGTGTCTTCTGTAAATGTTAGCATAAAACCTTGGCTATGACCTGTATCTTCTAAAAACATTAGCACCTCATAACATTTTCCACGTCTGAAAACATTAATGCCCCATAACCTTTGCCATGACTTCCACCTGACAATATTACCGCCCCATAACTCTGCCATGAATATGCTCCTATATAAAGTGGTGCGGGATAATTTTGCATCTCTAAAAGAGCATCTGTTTGTTTGTTTTTTAAAGCATGATATTTTCCCACAGCGTAAGAATTTCTTACAAATCTTGTAATTCTTGCAAATCTTGTAATTTACACTCTACTTTACAGTAGACTGATGACAAAATCTTGAAATCATCAACGGAATTAAATGTAACATCGATTGATATCGAAAACTATTACTCAGAGAAGTGGCTAAATGTGTATAACTATAACGCACGCACACACACACACACACGTTTTCACGCCAGCTTCTCAATCGACTTTCACTATCTAATCCTCATTCCAGTGAACATGTCGGAAACACAGACGTAAAACGAGGTTACCATTCCAATTTCAACAGCCTGACTACATTAAAGGTGAATTCACACCAATAAATGCAATATACAGTCTGTGCGATCAGGTGCACTTTTGAGTCAAATGAATTCATTATGAGGGCATTATGAAATGTTGAACAGATGTTTGGTCCATTTATAAAGATATTACCTGACCGACTTATGTCAGTAAATATATTAGAGAATAGGTAGGCTTATATATATATACACACACACACACGAATGGCTTCTTTCAAAATATATCAAAACATTTCCTTTCTATAAACTGTAAATGACATTTTAAACCTGAATGATTTTATAATTTTACCAAATGTCTGTGGTGTATTCCTATGAGATACATGCATATTTCATTTCACTTCCTCAGTATAGACGATGTCTGCTAAAGTATCTTTGCGATACTCTATCCGTCTTCCGGATGAGTTACACCATTTCAGTGAGAAACCAGAAGTGCCAACATTAAATCTGATTAACAATCGAGTGCAACAGATTTTATAGGTGCAAATCTCCTTTAAACGTGTCGTTGATGTTGAATTCGAATGACCGTTCCGGTTGCTAAACAGCATCAATTACATCGCACTAACATCGGTTCAGTAATATGTCATCGATTGTATTGTTAAAAAGCTAGTATGACTTATGGGCCTAAGAAGACGTTTCTCACTTTAAAAAAATATTTTACAAATTAAGTTGTATGTGCGTGTCAGCAAATGCCATTGATGGGAAAACAATATCAGCAGTTCGACTTGACGGCTTACTACATACTTCAATCACGTCTGTGACACATAGTATAATTAATCAAATTATTCAAGGTTGACAAACACATTTATTCTGAAATTTCTAAACGTAAATAATGTGAAGTCAATTACATGATTAATCACATTAAATTTGTAATTGTACAAATGAATTACAGATACTCAAACGTTTTTTGTGTTCATATTTTACCATGTTCCTTGATTAATACACACACACACACACACACACACACACACACACACACACACACACACACACACACACACACACACACACACACACACACACACAAAATTCATTTCTTCAGAAAAAGAAGAGATAAATAAATTCTCACCTGTTCCAACTTTTGAGAACGGTTGCTAAAAGATGACAATGAGAAAAGCAAGTACTTTAAGCAACCGCCTTGTAGCTATATTGATGATCTCACAAATCATATGTGAGTAATGTCAGAGTGTATGATATGACTTCATAAAATTGAACTCCGCTTACAAAACGAATACAATGACATCACAGGCCTAACTGCTCAAAAGAATATCAACAGCGGAATAGTCACGTAAAGTCATATGCAAATACTTACGTAAGTGATGATGTCACATAAATTACAAAGATGGCGCTACGTAAACTACGCGGAAACTGTGACGTCGACTATCATCAGTTACATACTGTGAACTTTTTAAAAATAACAAATTTTACATGATTTATATCATAGTTACGTCCTCAATGACGTAAAGTACATTATATTTGAGTGATTACATACCATAATGACAGTTATTAAAATAATTAAATAAAAAATAAAAGATGTAATAGAACCGTATGTCCACATAATGAAGTACATTAATTTAGTTGAAACATCTTACTGTAATGGCGTCAAAAATATGCTGACATCAATGAAAATTAAAAACTCACATGCATACATAAATGCACACACACACACAGATAAATCACCCATCCACTAAGTTCTTCATATAACAGGTAGTTTCAATGGTTTATATTAATAGTATAGGGATTCCTTATATGTCCCGTGATGAATGTGTTAATCAAAACATTGGCTTGTAATTCTTATACATATTTTAATAAAGTTATTATACACCAGGGGTGCACAAACTTTTTAGGCCAGAGGGCCACATTTCCAATTGATAGTGCATGGAGGGCCGCAAGTCAGATTGCACATGGATGACAACAGAAATAATGAAATACATTCGTTTTTGCCTTATTAACCTAGATTTAGTCTTTATTAGTGAGAAGGGTGAGCCTGAATGTTGTTAACAACTTTATAAATATTTGGTTCGAGTTTTGTAGTCGCCAGCCTCAAAATCGAACAGATTGTTGTCGTCAAATTCGATCTCAGCTTGTTCTTGTTCATGTTCATTACTGAAAACGTTTGTTCACACAAGTATGTGCTGCCGAATTCTGACAACTTGCAAGCCAAGTCCTTGACATTTCTGTTTGTGCTCGAGCTGAGACTTCCATAAAATGTTAAAATGTTGTTCTGCTGAAATGATGACTTCAGGTGAACATTGAAGATCAATGACCGTCAGTAAAAGGCCATGATGATTTGGCAACAATATGTGCTACTTTGCAACTTGCACGAGCAAAATACTTGTTTTCTTCAGACTTTTTGTGAAGAAATGTTGCTGTGCTGACAGACCTTTTAAAAGTTGCTCAATTTTGTTGTTTCTCCAGTGCCTTTTAAGTCATCAAAAGTCGCAGCCGCTTTGTTTTGTAATGCCGCTTGCAGTTGAAGTCCTTCATCACAGTAACAGACTCACAACAAATTAAGCACATAGCTGCTCCATTAAAATGCCGCATAAAGTATTTAGCCTCCACTCTTCTTTAAACTGACGTCTTTTAGCTTCTTATGTGCAGGTTTCTGACATATTAACGAAGGGCAGTAGTTTAAAAACAACTTCACTCCGAAACAGTGTAATTCATTCAGTACATTCCAACCAGACATCCACAGCCACATATTCACACACACTGACTGCACCATCCTCCCCCCCCCTCCCAGTGTCACCTCACCCCATCCCCAGACTGAACTTTAGCTGGCTGCCTGCCGACTTGGGTTTAGATATAGGCCTCTTTCTAATGCTATTTGATGTCACCATACATCAAAGATGTGCAGATACTACTATTTCAACAGTACACCTTTGATCAGCTGAACTGAACAATGTGCCCAATACACAGCCTCTCACCTCAATACCGCATCCAGCGTTTGTTTTCAACACTGCACAAGATGCTTCCACGGGAAAGCAAACCACTGTTCTACTCCCTTGTTCAGATTAATGTTAAAAGCTCCTTGCCTGTTACAAATAATGGTAACATCCTAAAGTCTTCTGGGGGCCGCATGCGGCCCGCGGGCCGCGGTTTGTGCACCCCTGTTATACACTGAATTATTTACTCATATGTTGACTTTTTTCATATTTTAAAAATTAAATTCATACACAATTATCCCCAATTCTAAAACTGTACATGTACGAAATGAATAAAAGGCAATTTCAAGAAGGAACTGATTATACTTCACACATTACAAATCCAGCTTAAAATTGCACTATTTTTAAACCTTATTAGTTTCATCAAAGCTTTTGCCAACGAGAAACCAAATGCTCACTGATCTGGATGTTAACTTGCACAGTGTCTGCCAAAGACATAGGAACATGCGCAGTGGTTGTGTCGTCAGAGAATTATATCAAAAGGTAGATATTCCCATTAATTCTGTTTCTGAGTTTCACACCCAATTCCAACTTTCTTTGATTTCGAACCAAGCATACGCAACGTTGAGGGGATGGGGAGGAGGGAGTTCTGGAAGGGACAGACAGTGTCACGGGTGGTGTGAGGAATAGATTCAGTGGGTGCTTGTTGGATTTTTTGGATACATTTTTTTTTTCACGTGCAGCGGCCAACGCCCATTCTATCCGACTTTGAATTGTCACTCAATCTTTAGAAACTTTTCCATTCGACTGTCCTATAGGTGTAGCATATTAAGTTTCCTGCTTCGGTAGTATGTCTTGTAGGTAGTATACCTGCTTGGTGTAAGATTCATACATTAAACAGGTTCAGTAGTCGTATGTCCGTCTTACCCAGTAAAACATTTGGTGACTGGTGGTGACAAAACTTTTAAAGCCACTTTGATGAGGTGTATATAATAGTATTACAGCTTAGTTGTTGTCTTTTAAATTTAAAATAAATTTATATTGAGAGATGACATAAAAATGTTAATCGAGGGAGGACAGTAGCGGCCTCTAGTACATATAACCCAAGTTATCGTCCCACCAACTTATGCTAGACTGAGGTTAAGGATCACCAGTACGTTTTTCACCCCGACCTATACTCGAATCCCAATCGACAGAGGAGCTTACTAGTGTATTATAATCGTCTGTGCTAGCGCTAAGCTCTTCCTCATAATCTCTCTATAGAGTGCATGCCATGCTCTTGCGCTTCTAGTTCCCGCACTTTTTCCTTCAGCAAAGCAAAACATCACCTTTTTGGGCATAACATCGTACTATTAGGAGACTGAGCAATTAAAATTTAGACTCGAGGTTGCAAATTAAAACAGTATCAATATTATCAGGCGGTATTTTGCTAGTAAAAATAAATGAAATAATATATGCAAAAATATGACTATGGCAAATATATTATATATATATAAAACTATCAGAATAATTCTACATTAACTCGGAGTTCTCAAACTTAATATTAATATTATACTGAATTAACATTTCTCTTCGGTTATAATGAACAAGACACAACTTATAAACAAAGAGGCACAAAATAATGATGATTTAAATAAGTATTTATCCTTAAGTGCTCCTAACGACCACTACAAGCGTCATACACAGATATGTCATTCATTGTTTTTATGTCTTACAGCTGTACAGCTGGTCAATCCACAAGCATAAAGAGAATAAGAAACAGATAAATACAAAAAAAGAAACAATCATTAAAAAAAAAAGTAAAAAAAAAAAAATACGTATTGCAAACAAATAATAGTGACAAACCATTCTTGTTAATAACTAGACCTGTGAGTCCTCCTGAGAGTGATTCTGATCTCTCTATAGTTACAGGAGACCGACATTTTTAATCATTCGTTTTAATTATTAACTTTTTTTGTAAAACGCAGAGTATGTTCAATTCAGGCGACTGTTATTGGCAATGGTCTTTATACTTGACTCCAATGTCGGTGGGATAACGGACCCTATCTAGACAGTTCTAAGCATTAAGAAAATTATTTCTTTATGCAGAAAATTTAGCACTGAAAAGTTTGTTTGTTTGTTTTTTTAAATGTAATCCTACGAAAAAGAAAAGTGCGACAGAAGAAACATACAAGGAGATTTGTTTTCAGACTAGAACTCTCTTGATTCTTAAGATCAAAGAGTACTTACGTATTATTGGTTGTAGCCGTATTAGAAAAACTAACTTGCGATGTCGAATCCATTCGCAGCGCTTAAGGACCGACAGTCATCTTAAAGTAATTCCCAAATCCACGGTGAATGTCATGGATTGATGATTCCACGGTGAATGTCATGGACTGATGATAAAATTCATGAAAGTTGGACCAGTGAAGTCATCAGAAACATAAGATGACCGTCAAAATTTATCTTGTGTGTGGAAGCCATCGTTTCTTTTTTTAAAAACTTTAAAAGGGAAAGAAATATCCAAAATATTAATCAAAATGAATACGTGAAAATATAAAGAATCGTATTAATATCATTAAATGGGTACACTATTAAGCCTACAAGTAGACAATAACACATAGGCAATGATATTTAAGTCAAAATCACGTGACGGAGGGCAAAAATATGGTGCTGTTACTAAAAAGAGCGTCTGGGGAGACGGGGAGTCAATTTCTAACATACTTTGCCTCGAAATACTCCAGTTCTTTACAAAATACATGTGCTAGTATTCTGCTTTCCAACAAGAATTGCATTTAAATAGTTAAAGCTCTTTTCCCCTCAACAGATCAAATAATTTACCACAAGAACTGCATTCAAATGAGTGTAAATCTTTATCGATAACAGATCAGATAGCTTACGAGGACTGGACTTAAATGGTTAATGCTCTCCCTTTCCCCCACTCAACAAAAGATCAAATATTTTCTACAAAGCCTGCATTTAAATAGTATTATAGTTCTCTTCACCTCCCCCCACCTCCCACGACCAAATAATTTGCCACAAGAACTGCACCAGTGATTATAAATTGATTTGGACATAAATCACGCTTTTATTAAAACGATATACAAACAGATAAAAAGTGCATTTTAAATTGCTTTGTACATTTAGTAAAATTATTTGCGAAAGAAAATAATTATATAGCTGTAAAAGGTATATAGATTGCATATTTAATGCTTGAATACAAGAAGCCACTGAGCTATGTTAGCACAAATCAAATATTTTGTACCTACTACCACCACAAAAAAAAAATGTACTAAAATAATTAAACAGTAATAACATTAAAAATAAGAACATTTTTTAAAAAAATATTCACTATTATTAGATTTTAAAAAATAGAAGCAAAACAAAAACTTGTTCAGGCCTGAAAATGGCGACTAATTTAGTCGCCATGGCTAGTGAAAAAAAAAATTGGCGACTAAAAAAAATACTTTAGTCGCCAACGGCGAGTGCGCTAAAATGAACTTTTTTGTGAACAACTATGGGTTTGTAAATTTTCCTATCCGTATTTTTACTCAGCCCGGAAGTCCCCAAATTTTCACTCTTCATTTCCTGTACAAAGATCAACAATGAAGCGATCGGCAAGTGGTGCCCAGAGATCATTCCTCCCAAAGTGGAAGCATGAATTTTCCTGGTTAATTTTTGATGAGACAAGTAAGAAAATGACCTGTGCGATCTGCAAAAAGTACCCAGCATTGGTGGGAAAATGCGACTTCATCACGGGCACTGACAATTTTAAAAAAGAGACGCTGCAATGCCACTCCACTAGCAAAAAGCACATTGCTGCACGCGATGCTGACCTGTCAAGGCAAGGTTCAATAGTGGCTGGTCAGAGTACAATCCATGCGGCGTTTGTTCAGCAACGAACGAAACAGACTGAAAAGGACAATGTGGACTTGAAGTGCAAACTTAACACTGCATATGTGCTGGCAAAAGAAGAGCTACCCTTTACAAAGTTCAAACCGCTTCTTGATCTTCAAAAGAAAAATGGACTTGATATTTCGTCCACCTATGCAAACCACGTGATGGCAGCAGAATTGGTACACACCATTTCAGAAACCTTCAAAGATGAGGTTACCTTCTATTTCATTTTTACATCGAATTGTGTTAACAATAGACTTAGAATTCTAGCATGATCTATTTATTTATAATGTAATTTCACTTCACTATTGGCAATAGTAGACACAAATCAAAGCATTTAAAAAAAAAATTAGATAAACAACAATTGTATTATTAATAGTTCCAACAATAACAATAGCAGCAAGAGATAAAAAAGAATATTAATAATAAAATAATAATAGTAATACTCAAAATAAAATGACACGGAACTCAATGACGTCAAAAAGCAAACATGCATAGGCAAAATACAGATTACGTCACCCCTTGTGTACATGCTGAACCTTTTGCTCTAAACATTAACATAAATAGCAACATGGTTTTTATCGTGATCATGTACCATTTTAATAACGCAGCCCGGAAAAATAACTCGTAATGCACTATCGGGATTCAGTCGCCAGTTACATTTCTTCTAGATCTAAATTATTTGGTATTTATAAAAATAAAAATTAATTAAAATAAAATAATACATTATAATAATATGCAAATATATTATGGATTAAAAGTTATGCACATAAACACGGTTTTTATCATTCGTTTTACTTTTGCATCTATTCTGAATGCTGATAAGCTAAGTTAATTTAACCGGTTTCCACCAGTAGCACTCTAACTTGTATCACATTGTTTGTAGGTTGGTTGTACAGTGAAGAGCAACAGTTACATCAGCATAATGATTGATGGTGCAACAGATAGCTCTGTGAAGGAAAATGAGGCAATCATCTGTCGCTGTCTTCAAGACGGGAAACCATTCAACAAATTTCTTGGGCTTTGGGAACTTGAACATTGTGATGCAGATGGTAATATCTCCTTCTCCTCTCTCTCTCCCTCTCTCTCTCTCTTTCTCTCTCTCTCCCTCCCTCCCTCTCTCTCTCTCCCCAACACTAGTAGCTTAGATATATTAGTTAAATATAAAAGTTAGATATAAAAGTTATTAGACATAACATGTATGCATTATTTAAATAAAAAAGCACATACACCTAAATAAACACACACAGAGACACATATATAAAATCAACATAAATCGAAAAATAGTAACTTATATATTTTAAAAAATTATTTTCTTGTTTCAGGTGTCCTCACTGCTGTCAAGAAGGCCTTTTCCTCAATTGACTACCCTGAGTTTTTGCAACGTCTGGTTGGGTTTTGTGCTGATGGGGCCAGTGTAAACTTAGGCAAAGACAATGGTGTGAAAGCAAAACTAACAAGAGACTGCCCTTGGCTTGTCTCCATATGGTGTCTTCCTCATCGCTTAGAGCTGACCGTCATGGGAATGGTGAAGAACTGCAGAGATGCTGAGCAAGTGATTGATGTTCTTCACTGGATTTACAAGACCTACCACTTCAGTCCAAAAAGCAGAAGAGAGCTAAAGAGCTTGGCCACTGAACTTGGAGTCAATGTCCGCAATCCTGCCAGGGTGAAAGGCACCAGATGGACTCCTCATCTGCAAAAGGCTCTCCACATCTTGCTACACAGTAAAAGTCACTCTGAAATTGGGCAGTATGGGGTAGTTCTACAGCACAGCAAGCATGTTGCCAGCACTTCCAATAATGCTGAAATCAAGGGAAGATCCCAGAATATTGCAAAGCGACTGAAAACTTTCTCATTTCTGACCATGGCTCATTTTTTACTGGATTTCTTTGAAATAATCACCACTCTGAGTGAAACCCTCCAGTCAAACAAGACCATCTTTTCCACTGCTGTTTCAGCTCTGCAAAACACCATCGCCAGACTGGACAACTTGATGATCAGGCCACTACCTCAGGGCTATCTTTATAAATTTCTTTGCAATGTTGCAGCCAACCCTGAAGAGTTTCAGTTTCAAGGTGTAGCTCTCAGCAATGTGCCTGCTAATATTCAAGTTGAGCCCACAGAGATGATTTCTAGTCTGCCAAACTCTTTGAAGGAAGCCATCAAGTCAACGGTTACCCACACAACGAAAGGAATGAAGACCAGAATGAGTGCCCTTCTTTCATCTGATGTAGAGTTGAGTGGTGAAAATAAAGCTGTTGCAAGCTTCAAGATCTTTAACCATGATTCTTGGCCTTCAGATGACAATCATCTTGTCGACTTTGGTGAAGAGGAGATCAAAACACTCTTGGACTGGTTCAAGGAACCACTGGAAAGAAATAAGTGTGAAATAGGAAAGGTGCTTGGACAGTGGTGTAGCTTGAAGATGCTGGTGGTGAGGGAGTTTAGCGACAAAAGCTACTCAGCATTGTGGGCTACTCTGCTAACCAAGGAGCCATACAAGTCTGACTATAAGGACTTGCTGCACCTCGTCCAGATCCTCCTTGTCCTCCCTATCAGCTCAGCTCAGTGTGAGAGGATCTTCTCCGCCCAGAAAAGAATCAAGAGTGATGTCAGGAGCTCTCTAGCAACTGAAACCCTGGAAGACCTCATCAGGATCTCAGCAGATGGTCCTCCACTGGAAGACTTCCAGCCTGAGAGTTCTGCTGCCAAGTGGACAAATTCATCTGGCAGGCCTAGAAAGTTACAATACACTGAGTGGCCAGATGTTCTGATCCCAGCAGATGATGATGATGATGATTGATTATTGATAACTTTATCAGATTAAGTTGAGAGTAAAAGTAAAAACATCACTGTAAAACAACACAAAATTGAGCTTTCGTTGTAAAAGACCTTCTTCAGAAAATTTTAAAAAATTCAAACTGAAATATCATAGATGAAATCACACATTGATTTGTATAACACTGACATCATTCACTCTCTTCCTCTCTCTCTCTCAAACTCCCCCCCCCCCAAAAAAAAAAAATAAATAATTATCTTAATAATATCTGGCTACTACTTTTATTAATAAAATTGACACGATACTATAGCTAATAACCACATGACCACCCAGATTACCTGAACCAAACAGTATTTTTTTATGTTAGGCTATTTTGATTGTCTAGAAAAAAATTAAATTGGCTAGTAAAAATTTTAGTTTGGCTAGTAAAATTTTTAGTTTGGCTAGTAAAATTTTTAAGTTACTAGCCAAAGGCTAGTGGGACTTTTTTTTCATTTTCAGGCCTGTTGTTCAACATTTTTTTCATTTAAATCACTTTTAAAAACAATAAATAAAAAGTATAACAGAAGAAATAAGTGGATGAGTATCCAGTTAACATATTTAAGTAAGAATTCACCCGAGATAAAGATACAAATGTAGCTGATATATCTATACGGTCTAACCATCTAGAAGCAAACAAACCAACAGTCAGATATACCATATAAATAAAACAGTTTTACACAAAACAATTACATTAAAATCATCGTTCGCATGACTCAAGATCGTAATAAACGAATAGGACATAACGAACTTTATAAATCCTCAGTGCATTTCTCCTCTATAATTGTTATAATCCAGTATAAAAAATAAAATTTCCAGTTCTAATTTGGAGACCGAGATTCTTTTCTTTATAAATGCAAAGACTCATATGAGAGTAGCTAAACCACGCATCGATCGCATTTTCTCGACTGAAACAGAATAGAGTTCCTCAGATATTATGGCAATCAAGTACGTGCAAATCAATAAATTATTTCAATACAGGTGGAGACAAGTTCAGTGTAGAAACGGGTCGGTGGTCATATACGAGCATACCTGTTTAACAGTTACAAGAAAACGTCTAAACAACAACAATGTTCTAAAACTATTACAATTCTAAATCAAATCTAAGGACCGCATTATATTTGTTTTGGGTGTTTGACTATAAAGGATGTGTTTATCGATGTTTTCCCCGCATAATCTCCTAATCTCCTGGCAAAACGCATTTCACAAGCATTAACAGAAGCTTGTGTATTGTTTTTAACACACAATTTTGATTAACAAACTGTAGCTACAAATAAGTTAATGATAACAGAACCCATTCAGGTATGGATATTTAGGCAATATTTTCATATCTGTAATATATTTATTTGATATGAGTAAAAGAATCAGAAACGACTTTCCTTACTCATTCTTCGATATTTTTTCAGTAAACTATACCACTTATAAACAGGCGCTCCTCACTTAACGACCGAGTTCCGTTCCTACGACTAGGTCGTTAAGCGAATTGGTCGATCGATAAGCTGAGCTTAATCGTTTATGTGAATACTGACCGACTGTGAGACTGAGACTAAAGACAGAAAGGAGATTTAGAGCGCTGGAGAACTGGTTTTAAGTCCGAGCGGTCGTTAAGTGAGGAGTGCCTGTATATATATCATCTGTATCGTGTCATAAACACAACTCCAATGCTGAGCCATACCATAAAGTATGATAAAAATTTTATTTTTCAGAAACAAGAGGTACAAGCAACAACATTTTCCAACAACTAGTACCTAACAATGACTGTCTCTGGCTTCATGCGCAATCGAGAGAAGGGGAGGAAAATAACAGAAAGAATTTTCACTGACAAACCGTTATAGGTTTTTGAAATCTTATCTCCCGTGAAACACAAATAGCACGCCAGAATGATTCAGACGCCCAAATAAAAGGAAGTAATGTATAATATATTCATATGTCACATACATCTACCTACTTTTCATGCCTTTCATACGGCCGACAAGTATTGGGCGGTTGCAAGTTTCTCTTATCAGATGATAGCTTCGTTATACATCTGAAAGTGACAAACTGTATATCTCCAAAAGTAATTTGTTACGCGTTACAATGGTTAGCAAAAATCTCGAGAACATCAATCCTAACCGCCGACAATTTTTACAATATTCATAATTTAGCTTGACCATCAAATAAAGAAAAGCTAATTCCGTGTAAAGATGTAGAATCTGTAAAAACGTATATTTTTAAAACTGTACCTAAATTTTGTGGATAGCAAGGACATGACGGTGTATAGAATACCGTGAAAGTACTGATACTCAAAGGATACGCGTTAAGTCGTGTATTCTAAACTGGGTGTCTTTCACGTTTAAAAAACGTGATTGAAAGTAATGTATATCTTATAATCAATCATTCAATGTCGACCTGCCATAAACATTTATAGTGCAACAGGAATTACTTCCTTTTGAATTCAAATTTTATTTTCGAATATATATTCATTCGTCTTTTAGCATATTTTTTTTTTTTTTTTAGAAGGGGAGGGGCATATAGTGTAATTGTAGATGCAAGGGGGGTGGGGGGGAGTTGTTTGTTTTTTTTAAATAAAAAAAAAAAACTATAACAATTTGAATGAACACTATAAAAATAAAATAAATTGCCTAAAACAATATAGAATTACATGTAACTCTGTGTGTACAAGTTATTCATCCTACAGTTTTTTTAATTTTTCAACAAGTACAAATCAAAAGATGCTAGTCGGAAATATAACTCTCCCCACACTAAAAGGGAAATAACTCATACTGTAACAAACGCGAAATAGACCTTTGGGGTCATTACTTAACCAGTTATGATTATTTTTCGCCCCAACTGAATTGGATACAAGAAACAAACGTCTATTTAAAACTTAATATTCAGATGAAGACAACAATTACTGTCCATCTTATCAGTCACAAGACTCCTTTCAGTGACATGGGGCCATTTCTTGACTCTGAAATTTATAGGCAAAAATTTCGCTCAAAAGAAAATAAACTGGAATTATAATTATTGTCTTACTAGTAGGCCTAGGCTCAATGCCATATATCTTCCATTCACGAGGTAAAACAATGTTGGAAGCTCTGATTGTTATCGATGGACTCTTTCAAATAATTAGTAAACTATTTAATTTCATGGTGACGTTTTTGTAGTCTATGATATGTTATGTCGTATGAATGTCCTCTATTGCATTGAAGTAAAAGCCAAATATTCATTTTCGGAAGAGAATTTTTTATTTTAAAAAATAATTTTAAAAATTTTGTTTGTTTGTAATTATAACGTGTATGATTTGTTTAGCTATATCAAAGAATTGTTCATTTCAGCAATCCGTTCAAATTTTTGCTTTTTCTCGAAATGAGTATATATGTCAATCTATGTTTATGGGTTACATAATCTGCTAAGGTGCCACAGAGCTCAAGATAATAAAGTACTGAATAAAATGTCGTATAAGATCTATGCACTATTAAAATTAAAATAAAACAGATAAATATGCAATTTACTTCATATATGTGAAATAGCTACAACGTGCGTCATATGAAATAAAAGTGACACAGCACGTGCCTGTTTATGCATAGTAGTAGCTGTATTCAATGGCAGACTTGCCTAGTAATTAACGAGCTACAAATTACCAAAGGAAGAAAAAAATAACTAAGATTAAAAAGGTCTGTAAATGATCGAAACAAAAAAAGTTTTAATTTATTTTAATAAAAGCCAATAAAATTTCACTGCCTCAAAAATTTTAATTTATTTAATTTTTAAAATCTGATCTTTATGCTAATATATTTGAATAAGTTGTGTGCGCGTTTACCAAAGCAGATTGGCTAATAAAGACATATTCGTTCACCAAAAACAACAACAAACATTTATATATATATATAACCCAAACCAAATAAGCAATGGCCAATTAAGCAGTACGGCATTAATATTTATTCTCTTGAAAATACAGCTACACGTACAATTCAGTCATTAAATCTTTGCTAGCGACGTATTTCCCTTTTTAGGAATAAAATTGCAAGAAAAAGGATGAGTTGCTGATTTTAATTTTATTTATGTATCGTAATTTGTATATAATAGCCAAAATTCTGACAGAGTTATAATATATAGATCTTATCTTGTTGTTTTTTTTTTTTTTTAATGGCTAGTTTTCCCAAGGATTTTGGTCACATTCGACTCTATATTTTGTACTATATCGTATTTAAAAAGAAAATGTTATAAACCAAAAATGTATTTGGTCTTCTTTTTGCTTCAGATGTAAAAGATCCCTAATCTAATGAACGATCAGTAAATTATAAAACAGTAAAATATGTATAGCGATTGATAATTTTCAGTCATCATCTACAATCTGTATTTACAGTCGGTTTATGCTTTTCCTAAACGCAGGCTAAGTCTTATTAATTTTAGAAGTAATAAAAATACATTATTTCACTTTTCTCATTATTACAAGTTTATTTGATTAATACTATAAGTCAGAATACATAAATGGGTCGAAAAGAAATACGAAGTATCAAATTTTTGTATCTATAATAAGTGCAACCGTAAATGCATAGTTATTACAAAAATGTCTCTTGTAATATTTTAATTCAGTAATGACAAGTAATTAACGGAGCTCCTTAAATAACAGTTTATATTCATCTTTTAATCTTTGTTAATTATAATTAACTTTGTAAAAGAAAAAAGTTGCATGGTTTATAGTTAAGCCTATTTTATTCTTTGCCCTTCAACAAATGACTGTATTCATTATATCAATATATATATATATAAAACTGTAGTGTAAGTGGGTTTATTAATATTTCATTTACTTGGATTAATTTGCAGGCAACAATATACACTAATACTGTCAAAATGTATTACATGTAAAGAAAGCGGGAAAGAAATTATATTCAAAATCAGTTTACTGGCATTGCGTTATCAGTCATGCAGCAAGAATTTAGTTAATCTGAACAGTGTTGTAATTCAATGTATTCTGATATCATTATTTTTAATAAAGATATATATACAAAAATATAATTGTATAAGAACTAAGCAAGTATATCCGGTTATTATATAATCTATTTATAGCATCAGATCAACATCAAACATCAGATCAACGTCATTTGAATGTTTTGTGCACGATATTTACACCCCTACAGCTATTGTTAGTGACGATTAGCTTTGTGAATGTAATATTTGCTAAATAATTGTGTTATAAAGAAATTAAATTAGTTTACGTACCCTCAAAGGCTTAGATACTCGAAGAAATCAGCAAAAATTGCTGTTGATCTGTGCTATGTGCGACCAATATGGCGGCACCTCGTACCCACAATACATTGTAGCGTGATCTCGAAAGAGCGCCATAGAGCGACGAGATAACACCGAGAACAGGAACGATAAATCTTCCAAACAAGAAATTTTAGCACTGCATTATTTGTTCTAATATGTGAACATAAATATATTTATTTTGTTTCTCGTGTTAAATTTCGTGATTGGTTTTAGCCATTTTTGTTAATCAAACACTTACATTATTGACCTTTGAGCGCGCAGTCAAGCGTGACCCAGTTTCCCAAAATAAGTGACCTGCACTGCCTTGCATTCTCATAGGAGAACAAAGACACACAAAAAGAACAGAAATGTACGAAGAATTACTCATCTTTTCTTTTTCACTTTAAAGTGTAGTTTATTATCCTAGTGCTTTCACGTCAGAAAATTACTAAAAATCAATAAGATTTTTTATCAAATAAAGCAATGACAAGAAGAAATTTTGGTTTGTTGACTGAGAACGCTGGTAACTTTCCACGTAGTTGTTCCTGGCTGCTCTCACAGGTGAAGGTCACGAGGCGTAAGGTCATCATTATAATTTTTCTTAACTGCCTGTGTTGCGAAGGTACTCTTCGGGCTGCTTTGTGTACATGCAGAGGCGTTTTCGAAAAGCTTTATTATCTAGCACTCTGAGCTAGTTTGTAAACGTCACGGATGTCGAAATATTTCCGCCTGTGTTTTGAATAGGCCTCAACACGTTTGCGACATACGCTCAGTGGTGTGTTACTGCCTGCCTGGGAATATTGATTAATAAAGGTTGCTCCTTTGAGACTGCCAAACTGGTTGATTTATTTTGACGTGGTAAAAAAATAAGTTTTTAAAAAATACATTGTATATGCTTTTATTTACGTTTTTCCTTCTTTTCTGTATATTTTTGCTCTTTAATACAGCAGTGAGTTCATGCTTTCAGTGTGTGTGCGCTATAATAACTACTGTTCACGCTAACAATTTCCTGCTGTCGTTAATTTGACCCGGAACTCTGCAATCACAGTGCTTGCTATCCGTGAAATATGTCTCGCCGTTTTTCTTTCGTCTTATTATTTTTTTAAAGCATCACACTAACCTTCGCTGAACCCATCACGCTGACTTTGCAGTCTGCGAAATCTACTAATATTATAGGAAATAATCATAAAGATCTTAACGAGCAGCCATATTGGATATGTCAGAATGTAAACATTCTTTCTGAGCAGCCATTGAAATCGTATAGGCATGGTGAAATTTTAAATACTAACTTGAGAAATTAAAAGATTCTACTCCTAGTATCGTGCTGACCTTTGGAAGGACAGAAGCCAAATTAAGTTGAGTGAAGATCCAAGTAAATTTATAAATGTCCCTTTGGTTAAATGATGTCTCATTTGTTAGACAGAGTTCTTTAACTGTTTTCTCCTATTTCATATACAGCTGATGACATAGAAAGCGACAGAGTATATATATTGCCTATAACCAAATTATAACGACAAGAATAATAAAAGAAACATGCTGGGTTAAGGTAGAGATAAGATTCATATCTGTAGGCCTATTCATTCAGACATGAAACATTCATTTCAATTAGATTTAAAGCAGACCAAATGCTGAAGAATTAATTGAACATTACAAGACAGAAATTCTAACAAATATTTACTAGATCTAACTCTTAATCCTAACTGATGGATAAATAATAAAATATTAGATTCATATCTAAATAAATCTATTTATATCTTTCTTACAAAATCAGACTGTGGTTTTGATAAGAAAGCGATCTAAGATCTTGTTGAAGTATTACTTTAATCAGTTTTTATCAGGGTTTATGCATTTCAGTTTCTTTTAATACAAGATTTCCGTTTTTACTGCTCTGAACAAATAGTCGGCCCCTACATTGTCAGTTAAGAACATCTAATTGAGAAAAATTTTGCTCCAATGAGCCAAGCAAAAATGTGCTATGGTTCAGGTATGGGTTCAGCTGAAATAAACAAGCACCGTATTCAGCTGTCAGTAGTCCACACAAAATCAGTGTATGCCTTCCTTCTTTTTAACTAGGACAATATGAGAGCTATATGGGGACTCCACTTTCTCAATCATACCTACAGATAACATAGTAAATTTTCTGTTTTAAGTATCCCATTTAGCATATGGTAAGACATGTAAGACATAAGTGCAACTGTAAATTCACACTTTTTTCCCAGGTTTATCAGTAAAAACGTTGTGAGTGTTTTTAGCATGCTCCATAAATGTCTGAGAGTTCCAGATTCAAAATAACATCATCAACAGCTTTGACATCTGTTAAACCTGGGTAAAATACAATTAAGTTTAGAAATAGGGATAGGCAAATTTACTCTGCCACAAATAGCATTCAGCTCTTTTCCACCTATATAAAGAGAGTAATTTGATAAGCTGTTGGCAGATGAGAAAAGAGGGAACCTTATACAATGTGTGGCAGAAAACGTATTAACAATAAAACTGTCTTTAGGTGCAAGGAATGAATGGCACTAAATCAGTTCATTGACGAGGAACCCCTATCAAAGATTCTCTCTGTCTCTCTTTTTCTCACCCTGAATTTTCTCTCTTCAGACAAGGTTAATTGATACATCCATATGCGAAATCAGCAAAAGCTTTGGAAGAGGACATATAGCCCAAATGCAGCCAATAAACCTATATTGTATTATGTTAATATCTTTGTCAAAGGAATGATGGATATAATCTAATGTAATTATTCATGTACCTGCACCCATCGAACTTTGCACAATGCATACAGAACTTAATGGCATTTTCCAAATCAGCTACACCGCCTACAGTTTATTCATCAGAAGCAGTTCAGCTACCCTACGCAAATCATGCAGAAATTGTAAACTGTCATTTGCATACTGAACATATTTTATAGTTATTTTACCGAGATGAATACACCTAACTGCAACTTAATATCCGATGTCTTGATGTTATGCCAAAAAGAAAATATTCCAAGACACTAAGATTTACACATATTTATTATAATGGATAAACCCTCAATATCTAAATTCACCATTACTACATTAGTGGATGTACAATATATCTACGTGTACTGAGTAGTAGGCGATTTTTTCCCTATTCCATTTTCAAGGTCCTATTTACTACACTCACACACACACACACACACACACACACACACACACACACACACACACACACACACACACACACACACACACACACACACACACACACACACACACACGTACGTACGTACGCGCGCAAACTAATGCATATAGCAATAAAATTGCGAGGTCCTAAGTCTACGTTTACTTGCTTGAATTGAATTAAAATCATGAAAAATCAAATTCGAAACTTATAGAGGTTCATGTACGTTTAATGATTTGAAGTTTTTAGCCATTTTCGCCAAGGATATAAAAAATATATTAGCCTTAAAAGAAAGAATAATATATTCAATCCCAAGTAAAGACATACTGAAAACCTCAGTCTTTCTTTCCATGACGTCATCACCGATGATAACGTCGTTGAACTACTGACGTAGTTTTAAAAGTCTTGGTTTTTTTCGTCATTCCAAGTTAAATCCAGATTATGTTCATGTGTACATACTGTAACTAATCAGTGAAGTGGAATTTTGAAAAAACACAGCATGTAAAAATTAATTTTGTCACAGGGCAAAGATGAAAAGGATATTCTTTTTATTGTACACAATCAAGGTAATGATGCTATTATTTGTTGTTTTTTATTTTTCTTGAGCACACGTGATCTGGTCAGCATTGAATCTTTTAGGCTTAGCTATAAAGCTGTATATACACTTTTGTAAAATCACGACGTCACATTGGATACATTTGGCAATATAATGCGGCACATAAAATGAACATCAATTTCTAATTCTAGTCAACATTTGTAGAACTTGCAATCCACGGAAAGCATACAAAGTCTTTAATTTAATGAAAGCATTATGGATCATCTCATCTCTTAAAGCGTATTTAAATCATGAATCTCTCAGTTACATTATATTTATATATCCATCTGTTACATCCTCCTCTGGTCCACTTTGGTACTTAATAAACCAAAATAGAAGATCCAAAGCATATGCCCAAAACAAATGAATAATTTCATTAATTAGTTTCAATAATCTTAATAATATTTAAGATTGCACAAATACTTTATTTTTACACAACTCTTTATTGATTTAAGCTCACCACTTCATCAGAATGAAATAATTGATTCAGTCTTTCTATCCAACCCCAAAGAGTACACGTCCTTTATTTACTAATACATTTTGTTAAATGAGAAATCAATAATCATATCGTTTGCATTTACATCATCTTCCATATGATAATATTTAGACAAAACCACAATTTATTCTTAGTTTTGTAAGCATTCTAATGGCAATCTTATTGCCTGGCTCAATTCTTCATATGCTATATAAAATGGCTTGTCACTTTTTAACATCCATTTCCCGTATTTTGCTAATACGTGCTTTAAAAATTACATTCCTACTTATATTTGTTTCTAAATTCTTTTAGACGTGTACTTGATTTTGGCAATATATGCGTACCAAAAGAAAATCATTGTCAATCCAGAGACAAATTTTAAAAAGTCTCATACATTTCTTTACTTAATCCTTTTTTGCAATATGCATAAGAAATATAAGAAATTTAGTTAAGACACCCAGTGCCATATTCTGCTTCAGCTTGAGTGAATAGAGCTTTACAGTTTTCTGAACTGGATTCACTCTCCTTATATTAATGACAACGTAAAAGGAACTTGAAGAGTTAAAATCCCTTCGACATCGGCTCTGCACACAATTTGTTCCAGTTCCAGTTTAGAAAATAGGACTGCTTTCAAAAGCTGGATGATGTCAATTTTGAACTTTTATCGAAGGATACTGATGGTAAATGTTTTCTCTGATTTTATATCTTTTACCTCAAAAAACCAAAAATCATGGTCGATGAACTGGAGGGAGTTACTGTATTAATAACTATAACGTTTGGGTAGCAAAATTATGTGTCAATATGACATAATAATACTAACATTTAAGTAAGCCTTATTTTAGCAGATTTATATTGTGTGTGTGTGTACCTATGAATCTCTGTGTGAATTACATGTCTATGACGATGTATAAAATAGATACGTATTGTATAGCCAGAACGTGTATGGTAAAATTGAAATCTCTCAGAAGCGCAATCTTTCAAATGATTACATTACAATAATTTAATAACTTTGAAATCGGCATTATGTGTCTAGAACACAAATTGCTGATGTACCATATTTGCACAGGTAACCTAGATCCATCCTCATTAATTTTTAAAATAGCACCAGGCTACAATTATTTATATTTTCTAGAGTTTGGTATTAATGGCTGTTATGGATTCATTCAGAAGTGGACACTTTATCTTTCTCTCCTTAGTCTCCCTATCTCTCTCTCTCTCTCTCTCTCTCTCTCTCTCTCTCTCTCTCTCTCTCTCTCTCTCTCTCTCTCCACCACCTTTCTTTAGTAGTTATGTCTCAGTCTCTTCTATCATATTTTCACTCAAACACATCTCTCTCTTCTTTCACATCAACATCCACGCATATATTTTATATAATAAAAGCTACGAAGGTTTGATACGATTATTATTTTATTTAATATCAAATAAATTCAATCTTTGTTTCTAAAATTTACATTGGTGCACGTACCAGTGCAATTAGTCGATCATTTGCATTTCTACTTAGGACACAAAACTCCACAATTATTCTGAAGTCTATTTTTGTCTCTTTGCAGCCGGGGCAGTGAGATCTTCAAGTATCACGAAAAACTATGGGCAAAAGGTAATAGACATCTTGAATTGAACACTTTCGGCAAAAATAATAAACATTCTGAGCTGGGCAAAAGGTAATAGACGTCTTGAATTGAACATTTTGGGCAAAAGAAATAAACATTCTGAACTGAGCAAAATGTAATAGACAATCTTGAATTGAACACTTTAGGCAAATTTAATAAACATTCTGAGCTGGGCAAACGGTAATAGGCATCTTGAATTTAATACTTTGGGCAAAAGCAATAAACATTCTGAGCTGTGCAAAAGGTAATAAACATCTTAAATTGAACACTTTACACTATGGACAAAAAGCATAAACATCTTGAATTAAACACTTTACACTAAGGGAAAAGGTAACAAACATCTTGAATTGGGCATTTTATCAATTTCAATAGTTATTCATGCAGTTAGCATGCAATGCCCTAAATGATATAATACTTATTTAATACTAATCAGATACTAAGCAATGGTGGTGATGGTGATGATGATGACGATGATGATGCTGATGAAGAAACAGGCATGATTATGAAAGATCCAGAGAAAGGCGCAACACCAAACAACTATCAACCAATCACCCAAATCAATTACCTGGGAATTACTATCAGGAATTATAACTGATAAAATCATGCCTCTTCCTTTTGTTCTGCTTAAATCAAACAAAATATTAACCAATGAACAAAAGGGTGCTAGACCAGGCAGCAGAGGAATAAAGTACTAATTGGCAATTGATAAAGCCATACAGCAAGAAACAAGGAACAAACTTTGCCATGACACAGATTGACTAGCAAAAGGCCTGACTCAGTCCCACATTCATGGTTACTTGGAAACAATAAATATGTACAAGATAGCACCATCAGTACAAAACTTTATACAAATATCAAAGACAAGCTGGAAAATCACACCTACGAGCAACAATATAGAAATTGCAGACATACCAATAAAATGTGGAATTTTTCGAGGAGATTCCCTACCACTAATGCTGTTCTGCATTGCCCTAAATCCTCTAAGTTATCTAGAAAACAGGATTATGGTACAAAATTAAATCAGGACATGCTATCATCCATTTACTGCATATGGACGATCTGAAGATGTATGATAAGAATGAAGATAACATTAATTCATTCATCAATATTGTCAAAAATTATACTGAGGACATTAGTTTGAAATTTAGCCTTGAGAAATGTCGGAGAATTATCATCCAGAAAGGCAAGATCAAATTTTGCAATTTGACAATGGAAAAATAAAACTTTTTCAGTGGGAAATGGTTATAAATACCTGGGGATACTGCAACATCAAGGAAATATGAAGAATGATGTACAGTACAGAGTGAAAAGAGAGTCTGAAAAACGAGTTAGTCAGGTCCTAAAGTCCAAGCTAAATGGGGCAAACAAAATACAAACTCTTAATACATATGCAACACCTGTAATTAGCTACACTAGAAGTATTATCGATTAGACAACAAATGAAATAATGAACTGGACAGAAAAACAAGAAAACTACACACAATACACAAAGCCCTACATCCAAAAATAGATGAAGACAGACTGTATGTATTTCGGAAAATGGGAGACAGAGGGCTCAAGAAAATTAAAGGTGTCATTAAAAGAGAAGTTATAGCCTTGTCGACTACTTCTAGAATAACAACACAGATAAGCCTCTTATAGAAGCAGTAAAGATGAGTGGATTATACCACAAACACTCACACACACACACACACACACACACACACACACACACACACTCACATACACCACAACACACGCATATAGACACACAAAAAACATGGAAGAAAACAGCAAAACGGGCATTAGCAAATAGAGTTAAAAAAAACCTCTCCATGTTCAGTATGTGCGAGAAGCTAATGAAATATCAACATTAAAAATCAACATACTAAAGAGGCAGGTATGAAGGCAGAAACAGAAGTGCTCATAACAGCTGATCAAGATCAATCACTAAACACAAAATCACACAAAAGAAAATAAAAAAAAACAATGAAAATCTCAAATGATTCAAAATGCAGACTTTGCAAAAATATGAATGAAACTGAAACAACAGAGCATATACTGTCTGGATGTCGTTTCTGTCTGGAACAGAATACACCAAAAGACACAATGAAGTGGCAAAAAATCCTACATAGAAATCTGTGAGTAAAAATACGGGAAAGATCATGGATGCACCAACCAAAAGCAGTCACCGAAAGAGAAATCAAAATATTGTGAGACTTTACAATGAGAACAGATCAAGTGGTTCCTGCTCGACGACCAGTCATTGTAGTTCTCAATAATTCTAACAGAACAGCAGCAGTCGTCGATGTTAACTGTTCTGAGTGATAGAAACAAAACGACAAAAGAAAGAAAGAGAAAAAAAAAAGAAAAATATCAGGATGTAAAAATCAAGAGAATGTAATGTAAAAGCAGAAGTAAACATGCAATAATAGGATCTCTGGGGAACATAACATCCGAGTTGGATGGCTTTTTGAATAAACTGCCTGGACAACACAGAATTGCCCCACTACTAAACGCAGCACTCCTCAGACATACTTGCATCACCCTTAAAAACCTCGAATCTCTCAGTTTCTTGTTTATCACAATATAACTCCACTCCACCTCACATTCCATTCTCAACTTACAATTTCCTGCAATTGTATTCATTAGCCTGATGTACACATGTGGCATAATAAGTATAGCATTTCAAATAATGTCATGTTTTTCTTAGCAAACTACATGTGAACAGCCTAGTTCAACACTTGTAGTAATAAAAGTCACTTAACATAGTATATCTCTACATAAGTATGGCATATGAATAGCGATAATGAATTAAGTCCATTCTCTCTCAACCAGTCAGCAATCTAGAATGTTCTTGCCTGGAGCTGTTTACTTCAACTTGAACACATTCAAAAATAAAGCCATAAGGACTGCCCAAGGCCGAGTTACTCTGACAATTTAACAATTTATATAACAATTTAAATTTAAAATAGGGAGATGCAAATTTACTCTGTCATACATTCACTATGATCACACACACACACACACACACACACACACACACACACACACACATACACACACACACACACATATATATATATATATACATACACGCATACACGTGTAACCACATGCACAAGATCAAGTATATACAAGAAAGAATTACACTATTATACTTTAATTTCGTGGTGAAGTTTCTTAAGGTAAATAATTTAAAACTATATGTTTATTTATTTATTTCAAACTAATATTTTCTTTTACATTTTCTTTTCTTTTGACCAGTGCCTCACGACCAGTAACTAGTCAGCTTTCTGAAAAACAAGAGGTAATAAAGAATAAATTATTGAAAATTAGAGAATCGTCGTCATCATCATCATCATCATCACCACCACCACCACCATTATCATCAAGTAGATGTGAATTATTTTAACTTAATCTGAATCTAATCATTTCGACATTAATACATTTATTCTTTTGCATTATTCATCCCTTACCTAGATATAAACATTCATATAATTATTACAATATTGTAAAAATTTGGCGATCGTATTCATGATGTGATAATCTGGTCAAACTCGATCGATATAGTTTTATTGGTTTTATTCTTGTCTTCTTTCAAATAGACTGTAATCAGATGATGAAAATGGGCTTATTCAAGTGCAAAATCTCTTTATAAAGAATTTTTTTAAAAAGACAAAAGTTGCGATGGGGCACTAGGGTTAGTTTTTATCAAACTAAAAACGCAGTGTTTATGTGTGATATTGAAACACAATTTCTTCTGTAATGAACGAATGTGGCAGATTATCTACAGAATCCATTTAATTGAAAAGGGTGGTCAGATTAAGTTCGGATTGCTCAGGCCAGGAAAATAATTGGAATACAGCAAAAAATTGAATAATCTGTGTATTTCAAATACTTCTAAAGTCGTTGCATTTGAGTAAAATCTACTTTTCTTTCTTGGTAAAGTTTTTTTTATTGAAATTACAATAATAATCAAAAGTGAACAGCTAACAATCATTTTACTCTAAGCCACAACATCTAGATATCTTAAAATTTTATTCAAAATTATATGTGATTTATTTTGCTTATTAATAGAAGTGATATATTGGACCACCTTCTCACAATATTATTAAAAATAATTATAACAATATTTCAACAATAATATTAATAATATTTTAATTCTCAGTGCTTTACTTCATTCGGCCCTTGGATTTTTCCTTCAAACTTATTCATTTTCTGGGGTTTTCCCTTTAATTTGATAATGGGTCAACTTTAGTCTCTGGTCACAGTTATGGTTTTGTCCATGAGAGGAATCTTTCTGGTCTATGACCAATGCTAGAGTTTTGGCCCTTGCAGGGAAACCTTACAGCTAGGTATAAAACTGGACAAGGTCCACTTGTTAGTAAACATTAGTACCAAGCTACAAACTCGGTCGACCATAGCTTAAGGGAGAGAACCAGATGTGTTATATTCCGAGAGAATCCACTTAAATAGTGGTTAGGAAAGATACAGACACGATGCTAGGACCCATACAACTTCTCCCGCATTGACATGAACTACCCTGTGCCAAGTCTCCAGAACTGTAGACCTCTTGGATCACATTGGGAGTTCGAATTTTACAATTCAACTATTGCCAGAAAAAACAGTCAATCTGGTATTCTTCCAGTTTATGTATTACAACAAATATTTCTTACTTTTGCAGCTTTGTTTATAGATAGATAGATAGATAGATAGATAGATAGATAGATAGATAGATAGATAGATAGATAGATAGATAGATAGATAGATAGATAGATAGATAGATAGATAGATAGATAGATAGATAGATAGATAGATAGATCAATTAACAGACTAGAAGCAACAAGACTAGTTTTTTATGCTCTAATTCTGCTGTAAGGACACACTGTTTTATCGCCAGGCAGTTCCCAGTCTAAAGTAGTAATGGATGGAAGGAAGAGGAGACGATTTCCTAAGTGAAGATAATGAATGCTTCTCCTTTCTATCTGCTAATAATGGATAGCTGGTTTGACCATTAGAGCTTAAGCTCAACGGGATAGCCATCAGGATAGCTGAAAAGGCGTTCACGTCGTTTCATTTGTGCTATACGTTCACAGACTATAAGCACGCTCATACTCACATACACACACACACACACACAGAGAGAGAGAGAGAGAGAGAGAGAGAGAGAGAGAGAGAGAGAGAGAGAGAGAGAGAGAGAGAGAGAGAGAACCCCACTTCTCAAATCGAAAAAGCAAGTGAATTTATAATTTATTTCTGCTTTATCAGTCAAGCACAGTTCAGCCTGTGATGTCACTGTAGCAGAAGAGATTAGATTAGTTTACGGCGTGCTGTTGATCGTGTCTTGTAACACTAATGATATATTCACGCACTCACTACCTGTATTGTTTATAACACTAATGATATATTCACGCACTCACTACCTGTATTGTTTACGCGATAAAGACACATTTATGTCATATTAAATAGATTTTATTTGGGCTTAATCTATTCTACCAGGGTTGTCTGTGTTAATCCGTGTAAGCATCAATATGAGGGCAAAGTAGTCAGAAATAAAGACAAATCAGATTATGTAAACTTATACATTATGCTGAAAAATCTGCATCATTTACCTCGTGTAAAACCTTGTTTTGACGTGTTTTCACCTAATAAAAGTTGGCAATTTAGTTACAATTGTAAAACAATATTTCTTTCAATGTTTGAAATTTAAATTCATTATAAATATCTTGCTGTTTTCTAAATACTTGTAGGAAACGATAATTTATAATTAATAAGGATTCTTCATTCCTGCTGTTTGACTGATTGATTGATTGGTTGGTTGGTTGGTTGGTTGGTTGGTTGGTTGGTTGGTTGGTTGGTTGGTTGGTTGGTTGGTTGGTTGGTTGGTTGGTTGGTTGAGTGAGTGAGTGAGTGAGCGAGCGAG